>CAJQUW010000861.1:0-117417 GCA_907163375.1 Prostheceraeus crozeri
TATGACTTATACTTTATTAAAGGACAAAAACATACGTTCCCCGATGACAGGGTCCAGTGGTACAAGCAATAACACAAAGCAGCCCTTAAAAGGGCAAGTTAGGCGTTCACAGTTCGTATATATAGCAGCGACACAGTTCGGTACTTGACAGCAGCAGCTTGACTAAGACAACGGGAAGGAGAGAGAATGAGAGCGCGCTGGTCCTCCAGAGCCAGTTCGTGCGCTAGGCGTGTTGGTGCGTCTCGGCTTGTCGGCGTTGCCGCTCAATCAGCCACGCTAAGAGAAATACGCCGGTTCTCGTCTCACGATACGCAAGATATTGGGCGCTCTTGGCTGGCGCTTTTTAAAGTCAGTTGAGAGGGGAACAATCGATGTCATCCCAGTGTCTTTCGTTGCGGCATGGGTAAGCGCGCGCGGGAGTGAAACTTCACTTGACCTTCGTTGCGGTATGTTAAAAGTGATGACGCAGCAGATAATTGAGAAATGAGAATGCGTCACAACTCCAACGCTCTAAATGAATAAAAATTCAGCGTGAATTTTTATTCAGAGTCAAATCAGTGATCAGGAACAAAACTTCACTGCAGCAACGGCTCGTAGAGGCTGGGTTTCAAACTTGAGGGTATCGGATTGCTTGAAGGGATAGCAGATTTGGAATTGATTGGTAGGACATCGAAGGGCTTGAAGGGATCGTAGGTTTTGAGGTAGCAGCAGCTTGAGTCCATGCCTGCCTTTAAAGACATGCGCGAGAAAGGCAGTCGGCAACCACATTGTCTCGTCCTCGTATGTGCTTGATGTCGAGGTCAAAGTCTTGAATACTGAGACTCCATCTTAGGATCCGCATATTCCTATCCTTCATTTTGTCCATAAACACAATTGGGTTATGATCGGTAAGAACGACAGTCCGAAACGCAGTAGTACTCAAGTATACAGAAAAGTGTTTTAGCGCTGAGATCAAGCCATATGCTTCCTTTTCTATAGTTGAATAACGTTTTTGGTGCCTATCAAATATTTTTGAAAAGTAGGACACTGGTGATCAACCTCGTTATGATTCTGTGATAAGATGGCTCCAACTCCTAAATGACTTGCATCTACAGTAAGGATAAACGGTTTTTTCATATCAGGAGACTTTAATACAGGAGGAGACGTTAATAACATCTTAATATTCTGGAATGATTTTTCGCATTCGTCAGTCCATAGAAATTCAACCTTAGCACTGGTTAGGTTAGTAAGTGGCGAAGCAACTTGAGAAAAATTTCTACAAAAACGTCTGTAGAATCCAGCCATGCCTAAGAAACGCCTTAACTCTCGTTTAGTAGTAGGACGAGTGAAGTTACAGATTGACTCAACTTTTGATTCAATAGGTTTAACTGAACCATATCCTACTTCGTGACCGAGGTATTGAACTAGTGCTTTTCCAAACTCACACTTTTTCAAGTTGATAGTAAGGTTGGCGGAATTTAGTCTAATCATCAAATTTTCGATTTGATTAACATGATTGTCCCATGAGGAACTGAAAATGACTAAATCATTAAGGTAAGCAGCACAACCTTCTAAGCCGTTAATAATTTGGCTAACAAGACGTTGGAAAGTAGCAGCTGAATTTCGCATTCCAAAGGCCATTACTCGGTATTGCCAAAGACCATCAGGAGTGGCAAAGGCTGAACAACGCTTGGCTCTATCGGTTAACGGTACTTGCCAAAAACCTTTCATTAAATCAAGTTTTGAAATATATTGAGCATTACCGATCATGTCAATTCTAGCCATAGGGAAGTTATCAGGTACAGTCAGAGCATTTAGTTTACGGTAGTCGGTACAGTAGCGACTCGAACCATCACTCTTGGGCACAAGTATACAGGGTGAAGACCACTCACTTGTACTCGGCTCAATGATATCGTTTTCAATCATATACTGGATCTCTTGTTTCATTAATTTCATTTTCTCGAAATTTACTCTGTAAGGATGCTGTCGTATAGGTTTCGCGTTGTTAGTCTCGACATCATGCATTATCAGATTCGTGACTTTAGGGCTGTTACTAAATAAGTCTTTGTATTTTTCTATCAATGAAATGATATCACATTTTTTATTATCTTCAAGATGGGAGAGATAATTATCTAAGTCGCTCAGAATGATAGAATTATCTAATTTCAGTGGAGGAATTATGTCAGTAAAATCCTCTTTGTCATATTGAGGTATATCAGTTATCTCGCTTTTGGCAAGGACTTGTACTGGTTTTGGTTCACTTTCCAAATCTCTTTCGTGATACTTTTTTAACATATTGATGTGACAGACACGAGATTTCTTTTTGCGATCGGGAGTTTCTACGACGTAATCGAGATTGCTCAATTTCTGTTTTATAAGGCAAGGGCCATAATATCGCGCTTGTAATGGGTCTCCTTGAATTGGCAAATAAACCAATACTTTGTCTCCCGGAGAAAAACGTCTTTCGGAAGAACTTTTTGTCGTATCTGAATTTCATTTTCTTTTGTGATTCAGCAAGATTTTTACGCGCTAAGTCTCGGACTTCGTGAAGTCGTTTCCTAAAATCGGAAACGTATTCAAGTAAATTGCTTGATTCAGCATGGTCAGTTTTTAGCCATGTTTCTTTAAGCATTTTCAATGGACCACGAACTTCGTGACCAAATACTAAATCAAAAGGACTGAATCCTAAAGATTCCTGGACAGTCTCTCGAGCAGCAAAAAGCACTAAAGGAACACCTTGACTCCAATTTCGGTCATTTTCATGGCAATATGTTCTTAGCATATTCTTTAGGGTTTGGTGAAATCGTTGGAGAGCTCCTTGAGACTGAGGGTGATACGCACTAGAAACAGAATGAGTCATATTAAGCTCATATAAAACTTGCTTAAAGACTTTCGAAGTAAAATTACTTCCTTGATCGCTTTGTACGGTTCTTGGTAAACCAAATAATGAGAAAAATTTGATCAAAGCGTCTATCACTGTCCTAGCAGTAATGTTTCTCAGTGGAATAGCTTCAGAGAAGCGTGTCGCAGAGCACATAATAGTGAGCAAGTATTGAAAACCGCGTTTACATTTTGGCAGAGGCCCTACACAGTCAATAATAACGCGACTAAACGGCTCATCAAAGGCCGGAATGGGTTGGAGAGGTGCTTTATCGGGTTTTGAGTTTGGTTTGCCAACAATTTGACAGGTATCGCAACTTTTGCAATAATTAGAAACGTCTGACATAATCCCTGGCCAAAAGAAGTGTTTCATTATTCGAAATCTTGTTTTTCTGACACCTAAATGTCCAGCCATGGGATGATCATGTGCCAAACTGATAATTTCTTTGCGATATGGAGTAGGTGCGACAATTTGATTAATTACTTTCCAGTCCTCATCAGCAGGTGCATCAATAGGACGCCACTTGCGCACCAAAACGTCATCTTTTAGATAATAACTTGGAACTTTCTCTGTGTCTGCAGTTTCAGCTAGATTGAATAACTTCTGTAAACTGTTATCGGACTTTTGATCCTTGACTAGAGTCTCGCGATCTAGTTTTAGGTTTACGGAATCATTTTCAAGAACTGGACACCTTTTAGTTCCTTTGACATCGGTGTCAAATAAAAACGTTTCACTGAGATCAATTTGGTCATTATTGTTTACCATTTCTTTTGCCTTAGATCTAGTGACAGCGCAAGCTGGGAATAAATTATCGTCAGTTACTGTAACATCTACAGGTCTGTCTGTCATAATTGGCGTAAACACACTAGCTCCCATGAGATCATTACCGAGTAACAAATGAATTCCCTGAATAGGTAACTCATTGATAACACCGACTTTTATCGGTCCGTTGATAAGATCAGATTTCACGTGCAGTTGGTGCAGAGGCACTGAAACGCGCCCCGTAACACCTTTTATGGGAACTGTTGACTGAAGGAAAGTATTATCGGACACAGGAACAACTCCTTCAACAAATAATGACTGATAGCAGGCTGAGTCTCGCCATATCTTTATGGGAATTTGACTATTTGTGTCAATACCTATGGAACCAAATGTGGTAAAGGCTTTTTCACCTTGCTCAATTAATAATTCCTCACTACTTTTTGACACTTGTAATTCCTTAGCATCTTTCGATTTCTGAAATTCAGTACTTTTATTATGATCAGTTATTGTAATTGCAACTTATCGCACAGCGAACGATAACAAGAGCTCCCGTGCGACAACCAACTAGTGGATTGGTTATCGCACAGCGAGCTTTTTTTGGTTGCTTATTGCACTCCTCCAAATCATGGCTGTATGCAATGTGTGAATGCCATTGTGTAGGAATGGAATGAATCGCGGTGTTTGCATCATCAACACGAGTTGAAAGTGAAGTCTGTTTGCGGATGAGAATGCAAATGTATGAAGTTAAGTCTTGGTCATGTCACACAAACACAGTAAACAAAACATGGATCGGGCGCTTACGATTTTGTGGTAATTAATGTGATTTCTTTTACTTTGCTCTCTATAGTCGGGATAAAGTTGTTTCAAATGTTTCAATGGTAATCAGCACAAGAAGATATAAAGATTTCAAGATTCTTAATTCATGCGGGAGAATTTTAAAGAAAGTTCTCTGAGTGATGGAAAATATACTTCGGATACAATTGCACATAAATAGGTGAAAAAGTAATTAACACCAAAGGAAACGTGGGAGACTTTCTCGCTCCTCCAAAATTGATCACATAGTGAAGTGGTATAAGTTATTGCCATCGCAGAAGGAAAGCGGTCATCCAACAATGATGCAACAATGAAGTACAGTAAAAACATGGAACCGACAGATTTCTTTAACCGCTAACTGCCTAAATATTGAAAGTATTCTAATTGATGCAAATCGCGAATATCAAGCAATGAGTACATGCAAAGTAACGAAGAGCACATATAATCGAGAAAGCAGTACAAAGCAAATTTTTAAACATGAAGTAAGGAAGGATGAAGTTCTGGGAGTGATGAAAACCATAATACATATAAAACCACACGTAGATAAGTGAGAAGATAGATAACTGACACGAAAGGAAACGTATGAGACTTTATCGCTCCTAGAAAATTGATCACATAGTGGAGTGGAAGAAATTATCGATGTTGTGGAAAGAAAGCGGTCAGCCCAAATGTAGCGATAAAATGGAGCGAAAACATGGAACATGCACACTTCTGTCAAACATTTTTAACTGCTTGCGTCTCACAATCTTTAAATTTCTCAGACTCCAGACTATTAATCATGAAGTGTAGAGATAATAGAAAAGCAAGGAAACTAGACACTTCAATGAAAATCTGAAAGTATTTAATTATAATCATCTTCTCTCAATTCTCGGACTGCAGACTCCCAATTAATTATCCACATGTCGCTGTCACTCATATTAGAGAAATAATTACTTCGGGTTTCTATTCCACAGCGATATGACGCGTGCTCCTCACAACACGTTCCTTAAACGTCCCTAAAATAACACTTAGAAATTACAGTAAAGTCGAAGTGATTTAAACGAACAATCAATAACGTTTTATGTTTGACGGTTAGTCCTCATGTGGAGATCATCTAAAATAAAAGCAAAGCACTAAGAGACAACTCAGTGAAATTTTGACTACATACATGTATTTAACTTCTCATCTTCTCTTGAATCTCCCCGTGTCTCTGTCAACTACAAGAGAGAAATGTCCAGTCCGTGTTTCATTGCCAGAGTGGTCTGAAGCGTGCTGCACGTGTGCTACACATGTGCTCACACATGGCTCACACAAGAAAAAGGGAAGATTTGTGTGACACCGTGCACAGAAAGCAGTGCCGATAAGTTAGTTATCGCACTGGAAGCCAGTCTCGCGCTACGCGCTCGACTGTTGCTCCCAGTGCAATAACTATTACTTGTTTACTGGAAGATCTTTCTTCCTTACGTTTGAGAACCCAACAATCAGTCACACGGTGACCTCTCTTTTTGCAATATTTGCATTCTATTGCTTTTCCTGTCAGTTTCTTTATATCACTCACAACAGGTGGTGATGTAATAATTTCGTGTTCCCCTTTATTGAAAATTTTCTGGGGCTTCTGGTCTGCCAATTTGTGAGTCAAATCATACTGATCTGCCGCTCTTGCGGCATCTTGCAGACTAGTTAAATTTCTCTCATTGAGATACGCCCTGATGTTGGTTCCAGTACAATTTTTGAACTGCTCTATAAGGATAATCTGTCTTAAAGAAACAAATGTTTGAACATTTGCTGAAGAGCACCATTTATCAAAAAGAATTTCTTGCTCTTTTGCGAAATCGAGATAACTACTTCCTACATCTTTTCTTTTGTTTCTGAATTTTTGACGATAGGCTTCAGGAACCTTTTCGTAAGCTTGTAGTATCTCTAATTTTACGACATCATAATCCTTAGCGCTGAAATCTGACAACGCAACGTAGACTTTTTGAGTCTTTCCAGTGAGAGCTGTCTGTAGCAATAAGGGCCATCTTTCTTTTGGCCATTTTGAAGCAATAGCTACACGTTCAAAAATTTGGAAAAATATTTCAACGTCATTTTCGTTAAATTTAGGAACCAATCGATTTGGGTAGCCAAATCTACATCAGAATTTTTAGAAGCGTATGCGTGTTCGAGTCTCAGTTTTTCCAATGTTAATTGCTGCTGCATTTTCATTTCCTCAGGTTTCAATTTAAACTCTTGCTCAATACGAATTTTTTCAAGTTCAAGAATATGCCTTTCATTTTTGCTTTGATCTGAATCGTTAGTAGTGCTACTGTTTTCTGAATTTGTTTCGCCAATATTGAAATGAGTCATTATAGCGTTAATAATCATGTCTTTGCGCATCGATACGGTTACTTCAATGTCAAAATGTTTACTAACTTCAATTAATCGAGCCTTAGTACAAGACCTAAGCTGATCGATAGTAGGATTTTCTTGAATTTGTTTGATTAACTCTTCAACAGAATCCATTTTTAAGGATGTTAGTAAAAATACACTTAGAAGCGAGAGTAATTTCTTAAGTTACATACTTGACGCAACTGACGAATGGTATAAACTTAAAATACTAATAGTATTTAATAATAACTCTAACTCAGAAACAATATGACTGAAAACTTGCGCTTACTCAAACACTACCACGCTCAGGACTATCGATCCTATCCCGGCTAAGCCCCCAATTATGTTATGACTTATACTTTATTAAAGGACAAAAACATACGTTCCCCGATGACAGGGTCCAGTGGTACAAGCAATAACACAAAGCAGCCCTTATAAGGGCAAGTTAGGCGTTCACAGTTCGTATATATAGCAGCGACACAGTTCGGTACTTGACAGCAGCAGGCTTGACTAAGACAACGGGGAGAGAGAATGAGAGCGCGCTGGTCCTCCAGAGCCAGTTCGTGCGCTCGGCGTGTTGGTGCGTCTCGGCTTGTCGGCGTTGCCGCTCAATCAGCCACGCTAAGAGAAATACGCCGGTTCTCGTCTCACGATACGCAAGATATTGGGCGCTCTTGGCTGGCGCTTTTTAAAGTCAGTTGAGAGGGGAACAATCGATGTCATCCCAGTGTCTTTCGTTGCGGCATGGGTAAGCGCGCGCGGGAGTGAAACTTCACTTGACCTTCGTTGCGGTATGTAAAAGTGATGACGCAGCAGATAATTGAGAACTGAGAATGCGTCACACACATGTATTTCTCTACATTCCTATATTTACTTTTTTATTTTGTTGTTTTTGGAAATCCATGGAACTCTTCGAGGCAATTCACTTGAGAATCACTGGTATAAGTCCAAGGCAAAATAATAACATGGTTGGGAAATGGTTTAAATAAATCAACATGGAAGTTTAGGATATAGATACTTCAGAGTGAAATGAAAATTATCGCAATAAGTACAGTATAATCATATTTAAAATAATTCAGGTAGACGAATGAGACTTGATGCAGCGATCGGCTGGTGCAATTGACTGATTAGCGTTCTGAAGCAATGACAAAACAAGACACATTACATGAATTCACATGCTTGGGTGATCCAAGCAGCCAATATATTGGCAAAACCAAACGAAGACTCCAACAAAGGATCGAAGAACATAGAAGTACAGATACAGCAATTTACAAACATGTCAGTACATGTAATCATTGTACGTATGATATAAGTAATCAATTTCGCATAAGGTATAAAGGTAACAGTAATTATCATATAAATGTTGTAGAAGCTTTAATGATAAAAGAGTATCAACCTAAGATCAATCACACTGCAGATTACAACGGTATGTCATACCTCCTAAAGGTTTTTAAATAAATAATTGCTTTTCCTACTAGCTTAAATTCTTGCAAATTCGTGTAATGTGTCTTGTTTTGTCATTGCTTCAGAACGCTAATCAGTCAATTCAGGTAGAATATTATTCTACATACTTAATGCCTAAATATTAATAGAAATCTCGATGACGGATGTCCACAAGATATATTCGACAAAATCATCCTTATATTGTCATTTCAGAAATAAAAATGATCCCTATCAAGATTTCCGAACTGAGGTTAAGGACAATGGAAGAGACTTTGTAACATCTACCAACAAGTAGAATATTGGAAAAAATTATGATCACCATTGTTACATAAAGTATCCGCCTTGTGTCTTCATTGAGTATTCATTCCTTGACCGATACGATAGTTGGTTTATCAGAATTATACCGTCTGCTGTGTCTTCAATATTGTTCATATAGGATTTCAGACATGAGACTGAATTTAGTAATAAGCAAAAATAATAATATGTGGCTGTGGGATCATTCTTCATATTTTTATTATCAACTTCATATTTCATATAGCACTCTAGCAAAATCATATTATATTAACACTATAACAATTGTTTTGGAAACATTGTGCTATGGGGTGACTTCAAATCCAAGAGAATTAATAACATAGTAATTCAATTGGCTACAAATGATTCAATATTCAATATATAAAAAGTCAAACATACATATATGACAGCTACAGTATACACATAATCGCTAATTCATATCATTAATTATTCCTATCATCACTACCATCAACTCCTAGCGTTTAGGCTACTTGCCACGGTGGGTTTGAAATAGAATCACTTTAAAAATCCTCCAGAAAAACTGCTTGCGTTATCTCAGCATGCGAAGTAGCTCAAAAATGTAGATCCTAAAAAATTTCATCGAGCTATTTTCGAGCAAATTGCAAGTAACATGGAGAAATACTTTCCTAGATTAAAAATGAAAAATTAATCCGTGAAATGACAACATTGTGACAATCAAGTGAACTACTTTGAAGTTATTTGAATTTTGAACTTAATTAGTAGTATGAATAAGTATAGATCTTGGAATTCTTAAATGGAACTCACTCCTGCCAGATGGAATTCATTTTCTGGTGTTGTGATGTATCTTCAGTCGTGAAGTGTCAGTCCCATTCATTATACATGCAGATAATGTTTCCTATTTTTAATGTACAGTTTTAATATGAATGGCAGCATGACTATACGTATTCTTCAAAGTTGATGTCTACCTGAATGAGCAAGATATTTTGATAGATCTTAATTCGTAATTAGTCCGTGTAAAAATAAGTGAATTCATGTGAAGAAGCAAATTATGCATTTAAATTATATAGGACTCGACATATACGAATAAAGTTCAAATTTACAAGTAGTAAATTTACAAGTCAAATTTACAAGTATGCATAGTACGTAGATATATATGTTGGAATTGAACCATACCTCCGGTATATTAAATTCAAGCCATTAAATTATAGATTCCAGCTATTCAAGAAATTCGAGAACAGTCTATGATTATTCTATTTTGATTAATTGTCTCTCACAAGTTTACTTTTTCAAAAGTAATACACTTATACCACAGTTCAAACTCAGTGCCGGTTTTATGTTGTGCGAGGCCCCCCTAACCATAAAATTTTGACTGCATTTTAATCACAGCTGCTTCACGTGTGATTAATTAAAGCTGGATACTAAACTTAGCACTATAATTGGCATGCTCCCGGTTGCATACTCGCGTAGTTTTGAGTTGCAAGGACTACTATAAATAGATACCTCTATGCATAAATACATAGATATGAATCTATTTGTAGAAGTCGTTATGCCTACTATACTTATAAGCTAATCGCATTTTTTTCAGTTAATACGTGAATTGCTTAACAAAATTCACATTTGTCTCCCATCGCGTAATATACAGCAATTGAACGATAGATATCTTTTCAACCAATATACCCCATCGCATTGATGAAGAAGAAAAGAACACACAAACTCGCTTTTCCTATGGCTTTCTGATGACGATGTGATTTTTCTCTTCGACGACGAGATAGGTGTTTTTGTTGTGAAACTGCAAAAAACAGTTTGGCTGACTTTACTCGTACAACCTCAATATGTTTAGCCACATGATTAACGAGGATCAATAATAACATATAAACAGAAACATAGCAGCAATGCGCGAAGCCCCCTCCGATCGGGGGGTTCAGGAGCCCGTAAGACCGGCTCTGTTCAAATCAAATCGTTTCATTTCATTTCATTGAAATATACACGCAATACAACATTAATTGAGGTTATATTGAGTTTCAAGTAGGCCTACTGACTGCAATTATTGGTGTAAATTCATCATTTCGCAATTTTGAATGATATTGCTATGGCTGAAGCCAAAGAGCTCGTTCTACTTGAAATCTTCACCTGGTGAAGAAATTGAGAGGATAGCTTCTACGAAAAAATCAACCTCCATCATTTAATTCGAATTTTGTGATTTGAAAATATTTCTTGAGAATGTTCCAGCATTATTTAATCAACTTCCCTAACTGCAAATCATCAGGCATCATCCCGTGATCTATGACATTATTGATTTTAGTCTCGAAATCTATATGCTTTACCTCGAATTAATCTAAAGATAAATTTTTACTTCTCGACATCAAATTTGACTTCACATTGCTTGCTGCTTTTTTGCTTTTTTAATGATCTGGCTGTTCGTATGGGATTGGCAAATTATGTATTCGTTCATTGAATCGTGAATTGCAGAAGTTTTGAGACTGATTTCTATATTATTTCAAACTAGAAGCCGTAGAGATTTTGCATGATTACGATTTATTGCCATGCCGGTTTCAAATGCCGTGGTATCCATCATCAGTGACGATAATACAACAAACGGACAGGATTATATACAATTTTGGACATGAAATCGATGATGAACACATTTAAAAAAGAGATCCGGACAGTCGCAAGGCAAGAGTACAAATTAAAATCGTCATTGGTCATAGAAACAGAATGAGCCACGCATTGACAGAGAAATGTCATAATATCAGCAAACATAGAAATAGAATTGGTCACCAACTAAAATAAATATAAAATTTCGGATCATGTTTGATTGTTCATGAGGTTTTGGCGTGATTTTATGATGAGTGATTCTGCTATTCTTGCATGTTTTGTTTTTGTTGATATTTTGAAGTTTTTGTCATTGGGTGGATAGACATGCATAGAAATTTCTGATGGTGGTTTGCCTGCAATATGCTCTCGAATTCTTTTTTGCAATTGTCAGAAGAATAGCAGAATCACTCATCATAAAATCACGCCAAAACCTCATGAACAATCAAACATGATCCGAAATTTTATATTTATTTTAGTTGGTGACCAATTCTATTTCTATGTTTGCTGATATTATGACATTTCTCTGTCAATGCGTGGCTCATTCTGTTTCTATGACCAATGACGACTTTAATTTGTACTCTTGCCTTGCGACTGTCCGGATCTCTTTTTTAAATGTGTTCATCATCGATTTCATGTCCAAAATTGTATATAATCCTGTCCGTTTGTTGTATTATCGTCACTGATGATGGATACCACGGCATTTGAGACCGGCATGGCAATAAATCGTAATCATGCAAAATGATTTCTATATATTCCGCGTAGTTTATTAAGAGAAAATTAGTAAATTGAGCTCTGCAGTATTAGATAAAGGAAAAGAAAATGCATACACTATTGACACTTGAAGAGTGAGAATGCACCACAACACCAGAAAATGAATTTCATTTGGCAGAGGTGACTTCCATTCAAGAATTTCAAGATCTCTACTTACTACTATGGCTAATTAAGTTCAAAATTCAAATTACTTCAAAATAGCTCATTTAATAGTCAAAGTGTTGTCAATTCATGATTTAAGTATCGCTAGATGACGTCAAAATGCCTTAAGTTGGCATCGGGGAACTTTTATTTGAAATCTAAGAAAACAATTTTCCATACCACTTTCAAAATTCAAAATTTGAATTTTCTGGACAATAGCTCGATGACCATTTTCAAGAATTATATTTTTGAACTGTCACGATTTAGGATGTTGAGAAAACCCAAGCAGCTTTCTTGGAGAATTTCTAAAGTGGTAATCGAATTCAAGTCTTGCTATATTATCATTAATAGGGTCCATATCCTCCAATGCCGAGCGAAATCAATATCAGCAACTTGGCAGATCCCATTTCTAACTGTAATTGTGTCGCAGTAGAGCGAGGGGACTTGAGAACCAAGGAAAAAGAAAATTGACATAAACAATTGCGTTATAAAATTACGTTAAGAAAATTGGCGTTCTAGGCACGGTTTCCATTATTTTGAAACCGAACTGCACTAGCCTCTTACTTCTCCGGATCCAAACCCTACAGTAAAACAACGTCTGAGAGTTCAGATATGTTCATCAAAGCAAGAACTGATTTCAAACCTTTTGAAAGTTTGGAATAACAATGACGAACTTGCTCAAATATGCCAGAATTTGATTCTTTCCATTCCTAGGAATATTTAACAGGTCATAAATCAAAATGGTTGTCAAACTGAATGTTGACAAATTCAAATGATTTTTGATGATCCTGAAGTAATACTGAACTTTTTTGAGCATTGTAACATAAACCTACTATGAAAAATAGCTTATTTTTCATTGATATGTATAAATATAGGAAACTCGCAGGGGTTTCCATTATTTTGTTGCGCACTGTAGGACTAAATATCCCTTTCTTTGCTCGGGAGCATAAAATTGACAATATGCAAGCTATACATGTAAGTCTATGTTTAAATATGATTACAGCTGCATAAGGGCCCAAATAAAATTGAACACTATAGGACTGAAAATCCCTTTCATGGCTAGGAAACATGAAAGTAACAATTTCCATGCTAAATAAAGTATCGAAAGTCAAGTTCAACTAAAAGTATTTTTTTATCTGTATTTAACTGAAAAGAGACATTATGACGTTTACCATCGTAGGGGATGCGTCATGAAAAGTCGATCTAATTTTGCAGAAGAAGGGTACTGCCCTTAGTCATAGATACAAAACTAGGAGAAAAAGTTTCGTAACTTATCGCTTGATAGCAGTCGATTGTTGAGATGGTCGTGCCATCTTGAAATGTGTCCAAATTTAAATGTGGCGCCAAACTAATCCAACCTTTCTAAATTACTTCTATCTCTCTCTTTTGCCCTAGACATTAATGTTAGTTGGCTATCGCTGATGCTGTCATTTCTTTCCATCTTAATCAATCGTTGCAAAGTTGTAACATATCTGTTGGTTCTCTCTCGGTGTATCTTTCTATTGCCCTCAGGAACGTCAGCCGTTGTCTGCCCCGTGCACGCTTCCCTTTGATCATTCCCGTCAACACTAAGTGCTCTAGCTGTTTCTTTCGCATGTCCTAAGAATTGTAGCTGTCTTCTCCAGATGTATTGGACCAGCTCACGTTCTGCATAGACCATGCGAAGAACCTCGTCGCTAGATTTTCTCTCTACCCATGAAATTCGCATCATGCTCCTGTAGCACCACATGTCGAAAGATCGTAGCCTGTTTATGATGTCATTGCTAAGGTGAGTGTTGACCATGCGTAGTTTTTTATTATGCATCTCCTTGTGGGAATTAAAATGTTCCGGCTTGTCATAATTTTCCGCATATTCTGGAAAGCTGCCTTGGCCATGCCTGTCCTCCTTTTGATTTCCTTTTCTGATCTCCCATCTGATGTCATGAGAATGCCGAGACAGCTGAACGATTCCACTTGTCTAATTGCCTCATTTCTCACGGCAGTCAAGCAACGTGCAGGTTGTTGTTTCCTGGTGAATGTCATAGTAGCTGATTTTCCGATGTTGATGGTTAATCCCATTGCTTCACTTTAATTAGTTATTACATCCATTAGCGCTTGGAGTTTAGTTTGAGGAAAATAATGGATTGCTAAAGTTATTTGTATTCTGAGTAAATTCCATCTTTCTTATTGTTGGAGTGGAAATGAAAACGACATCGTTTCTTAGCGCTTCCGATGCAATCAGTGCATCATCTTCAGAGAAACTGATCACGTACATTCTAAACCGATTGAAATCACACGTTAACACAAATCAGACACAGAAATATCAAAAGAACAATGCAGTGAAACTGAAAATAATTGCGATACTGAAGACAAAGTTATTAATAAAAGCTACTACACTGTAAATCGTTGGATGCGAAAATTGCATACAAACATATACCAAATTCACATACAATTTGAAACTAGCATTTGATACGAGATTCTCGTATGCTTACAGAGATCTGGTATGTTTTTCATACGAAACCTCATTTGCTTTCGTATGTGATTGGTATGTAGCAATACGAACTATTCTATATGTGATTGGCTGTTTTACGATGAAATACGAGTTGTTGGTATGTTATGTATACGAGACCCTATGGTAATTCGTCCTCATTCGTATGTATCTCGTATGAAGAGCTTTAAGTCACATTGCGAAAATTGTAGTTATTACATACTACTGTCAAATAACTTTTTTCAGTAATTCCAGTCGTGAATATTTCTTTTTGATATTTTGGTATTTAACTAGATTAGATTTATTGCGAAAATTATACTGTATGTCATCACAACTATACTGCATGGCAATGCACGAAGTGATATCTGAATCAGGATGTTCTCGACGGGCACCTAAGGCGCGTGATCGTTCTCGGTTCTGGCACAGAATATGTGTTTCATGTGGTCGACACTATGGATCCGAAGTACACCGCTGTCATCAATACTCCAGGCGCACGTATCGAAAGGCATGCAGGATGGCGGCGTCATCGGTACCTGATCAAGTTGCACGATATATCTCAAGATTGAGACAAACAGGTCGTTTTCAAACTTTTCTGGGCCTCATTTGAGCGTATTCGGCGAGATATCCGCGGCGGTACAAGTTGCTTTGCTGAGGATTTTGCAGCACATTTAGAAAATCTACATGTAGCGGTCAACCGAGATATGACTGATGACCAGATATCAGTATCCAATGCCGTGACGGAATATTCGAATAATTTGTCTTCTGCTGCCCAGTTTGATCGTGTTGTGACTTCGGATGAAGTTGATAACCTAATCAAGCGTCTACGAAGAGGAAAATCACCCAGACCCGATGGTATTACCATAAAGCACATGCATCATGGAAGATCGGCTGTTCTCCTGGAGACACTAACAAAGTTATTGACTCTTTGTCTTCGATCTGGTTCCGCACCCATAACTTTTGCACAGAGATCAATAATGCCAATCATAAAGCGCGAGGGATTAGACCCCAACGATGTGAATAGCTACCGTATAAATATGCGCAACTATAACAACCACAACATCAAAATTACTCGAGCTACTCATACTAGCTGAACTGATCTTGTCTTTCGAGACGCATGATTTATATTCAATTCGGCTTTGTCGCTGAGATGAGTGCCCAGCAAGCTTCTCTCCTGGCTACTGAGGTAGCTCAGTGGCACTTGACGAGGAGAGCACCTGTGTTTACAACTAATTTGGACGCGAGGCAGTGTTTCCATCAATATGGCACGACGGACTCTTCTACCATCTCAGGCGCTTTCGGTCACCAGCTTGTTGGACACGCCATCGGTTATGCCTGGAACCATGTCTTGTCTTGACTTTTCTCTGTGACTATTTTCCTGTTTCCTTATGATTTATCCATTTCAGTATTTCTACTATCGTATCTTTGTGTTGAAGCATCTTTTATTAATAACTTTATCTTCAGTATCGTAATTATTTTCAGTTTCACTGCATTGTTCTTTTGATATTTCTGTGTCTGATTTGTGTTAACGTGTGATTTCAATCAGTCTAGAATGTACGTGATCAGTTTCTCTGAAGATGATGTACTGATTGCATCGGAAGCGCTAAGAAACGATGTCGTTTTCATTTTCACTCCAACAACGGAGAGATGGTATTTACTCAGAATACAAATAGTTTAGTTTGACTAGCTGTCACAATTACTGTATCATCGGCGAAAGTAGTAAGTAAAACTCCACTTCTGGATAGCGCAAGATGGCCGCCGTCGCTGACGTCCCCCCCCTCTGGACCGGCAGAGTGTCGTGGTCGGCCGCCGTGGTGTTTTGGTTCTGACTTCCCCCCCTCTGGAACGGCAGAGTGTCGTGGTGTGCCGGCCACGTGCGTCCGTCAGGTTCGCTGACGTCGTCGTCCTCCTCCCCCCTCTGGCCGACCGTCGTATAGCGCGCGGTGATGTGGTGTCTAGGTTGGCGTAGTGTGCCGGCCAGGCTGGCGTGGTGTGCCGGCCAGGTTGGGAGGGTGGACTGTCGTAGCTCACCTGAAAAATCCTAAGTGTCAGAGTGGCTTTGTATGGGTAAAATTTTGAAAATTTTCCAAAGTGTGGAATTTCGACCTGGGACCGTCACCAAAACATTTTTCATCAAATTTCACTGACCCCCCCCCCCCGACAGCAATCTTCTAACTTTGGTTCTAGTGAACGGATTTTGTTCGTTCGGGTTGCATTCGAAAGAGGATGAAAAACTGCTCGACAACATTTTTTGTTGCGAGTCAATCGGACCAGCCGTTCAAAAGTTAGAGCGGTTACAAGATTTTAGGTCGGAGCTCGCTCACCTGAAAAAATCCTAAGTGTCAGAGTGGCTTTGTATGGGTAAAATTTTGAAAATTTTCCAAAGTGTGGAATTTCGACCTAGGACCGTCACCAAAACATTTTTCATCAAATTTCACTGACCTCCCCCCCCCTCTGGACAGCTAGCTTCGATCTTGGCTTCTAGTGGACGGATTTTGTCGTGCCATAGCTCGTTTGAAAGCTAAGAGTGAGACAAATTCAGTGAAAGAAACGGCTTGTTCATATCTGTCTTCGTTCAAAAGTTAGAGCGGTTACAAGATTTTTGGTCGGAGCTCGCTCACCTGAAAAAATCCTAAGTGTCAGAGTGGCTTTGTATGGGTAAAATTTTGAAAATTTTCCAAAGTGTGGAATTTCGACCTGGGACCTTCACCAAAACATTTTTCATCAAATTTCTCTGAACGAGGGGGGGAGGGGGGGGTCAGTGAAATTTGATGAAAAATGTTTTGGTAAAGGTCCCAGGTCGAAATTCGGAAGTTTTAAATTTTTCAAAATTTTCACCACACTGGAGCTCTCACACTTAAGAATTTTTTCACTTGTGGCATGTTACATGGACATGTGCTGACGGACCAACTTCCCGTGGTCATATGAGGATGGTTCAGGTGTCATATGATAGAGAATGATGAGACGAATCGTTTGCAACAAACCGCATGTCGCTACGATGAATACTTTCGGAGATAGAGCCATTTTAAGTTTTCTTCCGAGCATATATAAACCCCCCACAACGTAAGTCTGATCACTTCATCGAAAGACGAGGTAAGCGACAGTCGTCGCTCTGAGCTCCCGATATCGGGTGTTTCAAAGGACTCTATCTTTTGAAGTAGGCAAGCTATCTTCTTACTTCAAAGTTTGTATGATAGAGTTTGATAGTGTCTTTACTACTGATAAAATTTTTTAAAAGTAGTATGAGTAGTAAAATGTGGAATTTTTTTAAAATTCTTAATTTTCAGTTTTTTCAAAGTTTTAACATATAGACTAAGGTTTTCAAGTATCCTGAGTTCAAATCTGCTATCAGATTTGAAATTTAACTAAGTCTAAGGCAGCTTTGAGGGGTTAGATCCCAGCTACTGATCACTACCTTTGACTCGGCGTTCCTGTTACCACTTCGGGGCAGTGACAATGATGTCTTCAGCTGTAAAGAGCGGGTATCGGGGAAGATCTCTCACTTCCCTAGTGATCAGTACAAGGCCTTCGGGCTGTCGACGGGATCGAGTGCCACTCACTACACTCTTTAGGAATATGACTGTACAACATGATTCCAAACTTATACAAATTTCATTATCTTACAGCTAACGATAAATCAGGCATGGCAAACGATAAAAACAGAAAATACCATATCAAAATGTGTGTGTGCGGTCGAATAAATCGCAGTGCGGACGCCAAGGCGCATGTCAAGAAGGCGGGCACCGGCCACATGATTATCTTGAATAGGGTTGCGTGTGTGAAGTGCAGAGTGCTGAAGGGTGATGAGGATGAAGCGCGTTTTTACAGAGTGCATGCTGACTGTAGTGGTGGTTTAGTGACTGATTTAAGATTTACGCAGTTGATTGTGGAAGAGAGGGAGCGAATGTTGGCGATCGAGCGAGAGGGTAAGGCTGAGAATGTTGTTGAGAATGTTGTTGAGAATGATGAGTTGGCGAGAGCGGTTGCGTCGTTGGAGGCTGAGATTGAGCGAAAGAGAGTGCTTGAGAGTGATGATGAGGATGATGTGGATTTAGATAGGGAGCGTGTGAGGAAGCGTGTGAGGAAGTTGAGCTCTTCGTCGTCGGAGGTGTCAAACATTGTCATCACCGACCCCCCGAAGAGCTCATCTTCCCCAAAAGTGAAGAGTGGTGGGATTCGTGTGCAGTCGGCGAGGTGGTTGAAGGATGAAGAGAAGAGGCATGTTTCGCAGCAGATGGCGCATGATTTGTTGGTTAATAAGTATGAGAGTTTGAAGAAAGTGAAGGATGAAGTTGTGAAGGAGTTGGATGAGTTGAAAAAGAAGGAACTGAAGTCGAAGGAGGTAGCGAATGAAAATATTAGAATGAGCCGTAGTGTGACTGATTTGAAGAAAAAGACGCGAGAGTTGGAAGAGAAGAATGATGAGTGTGAGAAGAGGGCGAGTGCTGCGGAGAGAAGAATGAGAGATGCAGAAGCGAAGTTTGAGGAGATGATGAAGGAGATGAGTGTGTTGAGAGCGAGGAATGTTGAGTTGGAGAGGACTGTGGCTCGGCGGGGTGATGAGAGGCAGGCGTATGAGAAGTTGGAGCGCATGAGGGATGAGTGGGAACGTGTGAATGAGGATCGTTTGTTTGAGTTTCACATCCCTATTCGGGATAATCATTTGGCCGGCGAAGTACTCGTAAACCAGAATTTAGACGAATCCATCCTATGCTACAATGGTCATCCCACGAAAAAATGCCTCCACGCCAGCTTACGAATGCGCGGCCATCTCCACAAATTTTCGATTCGGAAACGCGCGAGACTGCCAAAGGATGACTAACTTGGTAAGTGAAAAAGTAAATAAGATAGTATATCCTATTCTAATACATATCATTTTCATTGCAGATCTTTGCCCGCCTTCACCACCCCATCACGTCACTCCCGAGAACGAACCATCGGCTCTCTTAAGGGCCACCATGGGGCAAGACATGATAGAACCTCCACGCGGTTTGCCCTGGGCAGTCTTCGGACTGGCGAATACTATCATTAAGTTGAATCTGCTATCAGTCAACTTGAACGTTGCGTCGAGTTAGAGGGGTATATAAACCACTGCCTCTCATTTCATTTCATTTCAATCATGCAGACGCCGAACAGTCAAGTCAGCTCTCCTCGCGGACCGCAGTTAAGGCCGCGAAATTTATTTGAGGAGTTTGCCAGGCTAGAGGAGCAAGACAGAGTTTTTCATAATCTTGCTCGGATTGGCAATCCGATGACAGCAACTGCTGTCAATCCAACGGAATGGCGCTACATTCCACTTTTTAGCCATGTACCAGTTAGTGTGGAAGTCGACAGTGCTACCAAAGAGAGAGTCAAAGACTCTCTCAGCAGAATTGGTAGGGTGTAAGATGACGTTACTCCCGAGAATGAACCATCGGCTCTCTTAAGGGCCACCATGGGGCAAGACATGATAGAACCTCCTCGCGGTTTGCCCTGGGCAGTCTTCGGACTGGCGAATACTATCATTAAGTTGAATCTGCTATCAGTCAACTTGAACATTATGCAGTCGATTGCTATCCCTGAAGCATTCTGATTCGCTGTTGAGCAATTCATTGTTGAAAACCCTATATAAGCCAGAAGATTGTAGCGCTTCTCATTCAATTTGAAGTCACGATGGAAGCGACATCTGCCGACAACATTCCCGTCTTCATCGATGAAGACAACGCCATTCCCGAGTTCGTCATCCTCGACGAGTGGGATGAAGAGGATGAGAAGAAGGGGAAGATCAAGAGGATCGTTTGGACGGATGAGGTGTGGACTCCTAAAACCACCCGCATCCGAAAGGTGCCAGATGCACCAGTACGACCTCGGCGGTATAGGGTCTATGACAACCTAACCGTCATACCCATTGACTATTCCAGCCAATAGTCAAATTCACACCCCCCGAGAATGAACCATCGGCTCTCTTAAGGGCCACCATGGGGCAAGACATGATAGAACCTCCTCGCGGTTTGCCCTGGGCAGTCTTCGGACTGGCGAATACTATCATTAAGTTGAATCTGCTATCAGTCAACTTGAACGTTGCAAATGAAGTTCGGTGTAATACTTCCTTTCGACGGGCGTTCCTGTAAAGGGCCGCGGTGAAACCCGTAGCTATGTATACCGCAAGGGACATTCGGCAATGGTCAATCTTGTTAAACCTCTCTGCGTCATGTTTGCAAGTGATTGCCTCTGTCTCAACGTAGTATGCATTCGCGCCAGGGCGACATTTAGCCAACTGTCGAAGGTTGCCTAAAACTTTCCATTGCATACGTTAAGAGAACCATGAGTTCTACCTGTCTCTATCAATGAGACGAATTGATGAATGGAATGAAATGGGAGGACACTCACGCGCCACACGCAACATAACACACTTCTCTCTTCCGTAGTCTAACAAGCTCTTTACACATGGATCGCAGTCGATTGCTATCCCTGTATCAGAAGTGTAAGCTATCTTCATTTTATTTGACACTATTTAATCTATCATCATCGTCCATATGAAATTTTTAAGATTTACAAGTTAGACTAAGCGTGCTACTATTTCCAAATGAAAAAGTATACATGGTTAAATCATCCACTTAAGCCAATCCGTAGTCTAACAGGCTCTTTACACATGGATCGCAGTCGATTGCTATCCCTGTATCAGAAGTGTAAGCTATCTTAATTTATTTGACACTATTTCATCTACCATCATCGTCCATATGAAATGTTTTAAGATTTACAAGTTAGACTAAGCGTGCTACTATTTCCAAATGAAAAAGTATACATGGTTAAATCATCCACTTAAGCCCATCCGTAGTCTAACAAGCTCTTTACACATGGATCGCAGTCGATTGCTATCCCTGTATCAGACGTGTAAGCTATCTTAATTTTATTTGACACTATTTCATCTACCATCATCGCCCATATGAAATGTTTTAAGATTTACAAGTTAGACTAAGCGTGCTACTATTTCCAAATGAAAATGTATACATGGTTAAATCATCCACTGAAGCCCCGTTCAAGTACGTCAGTATGAAAGCAAAGATAATATGAAATAAAAAATTTATTATGGCATGTATTTCGAAAGGTCTTCATCGTCAATATCGTCCCAGAGTCTGGCTTCACATAGATAACAAAAACAGTTCAGTTGCTTTAATCGTTCTTCCACTGCGAGCCTCACTTTGTCAATATACTCCCACTCCTCCATAGTTCGTGGCTGGGAGTTAGGGGTGTACCACTCCCATAATTGGTGGAGGAACTTGGTGCTGGTGATCTCCATCACATCGTCAGTATCGTACTGGAGATACTTCCACCTCACGCCTGTTAAGTCGGGACACTCCTTCTCACATACACTCTCTTCGTTGTCCGCTGGTAATAACACCTTCTCTACCTTCGTTGGAGCGTTTGGTGTTGAGGATGGAGAAGAGAATTTTGTGTTTGGTGTTGTTGGAGGGCTTGTCATGTTGACTGTGAATAATAACTTTGAAATGTTTTCTAATTCTTAAGTATCAACAAGCAACCAATCAGAATGAACAGCCAATGAATGATGAATATGAAAGTATATATGCAAAGTGACATTCGTGTCATTTCACTCTGTCTTTGAGACGCATAAGTGAACTGTTGTCTAGCGAATTCTGTTATTATTTGAGGCGTACAAGTGAATTCCAAATTTGAGACGTATTATTTGAGTGAAGTCTCTATCTTGTTGAAGTATCAAGCTTAAACATAATTTCGTTGAAATGGTAAGTTGAAAATTTCTTCACTCATCTCCCTCAAACGTGTGGCTAATAGCATCTTCCTCAATTTCAGGTATCAACTTCATCACCAACACCCTCCCTTCTCGAGGAAAGTTTAGAGTTGTTGAGTCAAGGTAGGTTGTAACAATACACTGAGACTTGAACAGAGATGAAAGAATGATTTCTCTTTCAGGTGATGTGAGTTCCAGCTCAGGACTCTCGCGACAAGGCAGCGAGTGGGAATGTGCCGACTGCGGACATATGTTTACAAGGAAGCACAGTCTCCTTCGACACATCAAACAACGTGTGTGTCAACGCAAAGCGGCGTCAATCTCCGGAGGTGAAGTTGATTCTGACGATGACATCTCCTTTCCTTGCGATTTGTGCCCTCTTTCTTTTGATAGTCACTTTCAGCGATCTTCGCACAGACTTCAACACACGCATGCAAATGATCACTACACCAACGGTACCTCTATCATCTCCCTCATTAATGTTTCACATAATAATTTAGTACGCGACTACTGCATGGAGTCCAATACTCAAATAGTAGATTTTCCTGAGTGGCTCCTTCAAAATTCAAACATTATCGAAGCGCTCTTCAACAATTTAGACAATTTTAGAATGAAGGCGCTCATCTACCTTAAACTAAAATATATTAAGATAGATTTTCAAACGGGTCAAGTGACGGAGAGAATACAGTTTCATGTTCCTTCCTCTTCCGCAACCGAAGTTGTAGACTGCGAGTCTTGGCTAAATTTTCACATTCAATGTTTAAAATCAAATGTAGATAAATTCAATCAACGCGACAGCGCTCTCATTTTTGATGGTGTGGACTCAGCCATATTCAAAATTTCACTATTAGAAAGTCATGCAGCTCGAGGTACATTTAAACTACCAAAAACGTTGTATAATAAGAAAGCTGTCATCAATGTCGATTGTAAATCACAGTGTTTCAAATATGCAGTCCTATCCATCCTTCACTATAATGATATCAACGCGCACCGAGATCGCACCTATAGCTATAGACAGTGGGAGGATGAACTAGACTTTGAAGGTTGTGATAGTAACAACATGAAAATCAAAGATGTAGAAACGTTCGAAAAACATAATAAGATTAAAATTGTCGTTCACGTGTGGGAGAAGGGGTTGAAGGGTGCCCGCTATAATTCACGTTCAACTTGTTATGAACGTGTAGTCAACCTCTTATTAGTAAAACAAGATGATAGCGAGGAATGGCACTACTGTGGTATTCCCAAAATCTCTCGCTTGTACACTCACTTGGGGCACTCTAAAAGAGGTGAACATTTTGTATGCGACCGCTGCATCCGCTCCTTTTGGAGTACAGATAAATTTGAAACTCACTATGAATGGTGCAAGCGAGGTAAATTACAAATAGAACGCATGCCCAAAGATAAAATATTTTCACATAGGGATAATGGTGGCGAATTAAGTCCCCTGCGTGTCATTTACGCAGACATAGAATGCTACATTGATGATATCATCCACAAGCCAGCAGCCATATCCTGCTATGAAGTATGGCATGACCACTTTAGGAATAGACAAAACAAAATGCATACTTGGCAAGGTGAAGATTGCATTTCAAAATTTCTAGAATTTCTCGATAAAGCTGCTAAATTTCAACAATCATATGATTCCCAATTGCAGCGTAAGTCACTACATATGACAGATGAAGACAAACAAAAATTTGAAAGTTGCACATCCTGTCCTAAATGTCATAAAACGTTTGATGACGATAAAATTAAGAAAGTGCGTGATCATGATCACATCACTGGTAAATTTAGAAACGCACTCTGCTCCAAATGTAACTTTTCACTTAGGTTGAGACGTCGTACACTACCCGTCATTTTTCATAACTTTAAGGGCTATGACAGTCATATGCTTATAAAAGGAGGGTTGAGCCAGATGAAATCGTGGCAGTTTAATGTAATAGTAGAAACGAGAGAAAAATTCATGGCAATGACAGCAAAAGTACCAGTAGATAAAACTAAAGAAAATAAGACAGTCTTCTTCGAAATAAAATTTTTAGATTCATTCCAATTCATGTCAGCGTCACTAGCTTCTCTCGTTCGTAATCTCAAGTTTCTTCCCCATAGTCAAACTTTGAAGAAACACTATCCAAACTTAACGGATGAAATAATCACTCGCAAAGGAGTCTTTCCTTATGCGTATTTTAGCTCAATGTCTAAACTAAATGAAACAACCCTTCCTTCCATTGACAAATTCCAAAACGATTTGACGGGTGAAGATTGTCCAGTAGAAGATTATGAACATGCTCAAGAGGCATGGTTAAAATTTGAATGTAAAACGTTTGGCGATTATATGATCGCTTACTTAGAATTAGATGTCATTTTGCTGGCTGATGTCTTTCAGGAATTTCGACGAGTGGCATTAGAAGAAGACAAATTAGATCCTGTCCACTTTGTCAGTCTACCAGCCATGTCCTTTAAATCAGCCTTTAAAATGACTGGTGAGACCATTCATCTCTTACAAGACCCGGAGATGTATAATATATTTGAGCGCGGAATACGCGGTGGTCTCACATTTGTAAATAAACATCATATAAAATCTGAAACAGTAGGTGATGATCATATCCACCTAAAGTACTATGACCAAAATAATTTATATGGCAGTTCACTGTCTAAACCACTACCTCATTCCGAGTTTAGTTGGTTAAATCAAGATGAGCTTGAGTATTACTCCAACCCTTCAAACATACTGAAGATTCCAGATGAAGGTGATTGGGGATATTATTTTGAAGTGGATTTGATTTATCCAAATAGCATTAAAAATAAAACTGCTGATTTCCCACTCGCACCTGAATCTGGTGAAGTGACTGAAGATATGTTTTCACCATTCATGTCACAATTTCATAATAACTTAACAGAGTGTGGACAGCCAAGGTACAAACCATGCCGCAAACTTTTACTCACCCAATATGATAAGAAAAATTATCTCGTACACTTCTGCATACTAAAATTCTATTTAGAAATGGGCATGCTTCTAAAGTCAGTTCACCGCATTATCAAATTTAGACAGAAAGCCTTCCTCAAACCCTACATAGATAGTAACAGTCAAAAACGTGCACTCGCCCAAAATAATTTTGAAAAGGATTTTTATAAATATAAGAATAACAGTCTTTTCGGAAAGACCATGGAGGATGTTAGAAAACGTATGAACTACAAACTAGTCGTTGATGAACAAAAATATCACAAATTGACCTCATCACCTCTTTTCATTGATAGAGACATCATCGATGAGGATCTTGTAGGTGTTAAAATGATAAAATCAGAAGTTGAGTTGTGCAAACCCATCTATATTGGGCAAGCCGTTTTAGATTATTCCAAGCTTGAAATGTATCAACTCTTCTACAAAATATTAAAACCATGCCCTCTCGTAAAAGAGGTTCGCTTGCTGGGTGGTGATACAGATAGTTTCTTTTTAGGAATTACCACTCAAAAAGATTTAAATTTTAATGAAGTAGGCAAGTCATTAGAAAAATATTTCGACACATCTAACTACAATCCCACTCATCCACTCTATTCCATACAGAATAAAGCCAAACTTGGTTGTTTTAAGGATGAAACAGCAGGAAAGGAAATAGATGAAATGATTCTCCTCCGTCCTAAAATGTATTCCATGAAATTAAAAGAATGTGCAGATAGTATTAAGCGTGCTAAAGGTATATCAAAATCCATTGTTCATAAAATGAAACATCGCTCCTATAAGAAGGCCTATAAAAATAAAAATATAACGTTTGTCAATATGACAATCTTAAAATCTCAAGTTCATACTGTGAAAACGTACACGTTCAAGAAACGAGCACTTTCAGCATGGGAGGATAAGAGGTGTTGGATAGGACATAACACATCTCTTCCACATGGACATCCTGACACAAACATACCACCACCCAAAAGAATAAAACTCACGCTACCACATTCAGGAGATGTATTGACATAATCAACTTTAACTCAGTATTTTGATGTTGCTTTTTGTAGATATACATGGTTGTTTTATGTATCGCATGAGATCGTTTCTTCCTTGTGAATATATGCCTACAGTTAGCTCATTCCCCCTATATCTGTGAAAAGACTTTTTCATATACATATTTTTATTTCAATAAACATATCACAATGACTTCACTTTGTTTTCCGAAACACTAAAGTTACGAGGGATTTAGTATCTTTCACATGGATGCACTCTTGTAAACCATTGGTAATTTTGATAGCAATAGAGGGTATAGTTTGTTTGACGACGGGATGATAGAAAATAGATTCAAACATCTTCTCGACTATTCCATATGAAGCGTCTTTATCATGAATGAAATCACGTAAAATGTATTCTTTTTTCTCACCAACAGAAATAGGTAGAATCAAATCACTTTGAATGTAAAGGTGCTGTTCATGTTTATCAAGTGTCATTGGTGTTTCTATACCAATCGTATGCGCAGCAGCAAACACTGTTTGTAGCATTGAAAAACCAAAGAGTTTTTTCAAATTTTTACTCAATTGACATTGAATGTCATCACCCAGTCTCAGAACAACGCGTTGATTTTCAATTGAAAACGAAATGTGGTGTGTCTTTACATCATATTTACTTTTCATCACATGCTTCAACTTCTGTTGTATATAAGGATTTACTACATGAATGAAGCTTTCAACTGTATGATATAGACGCGGCATTATATTGATAGCAACTTTAGATTCTTCATAAGACTGGTAAATTTTCTTGATGCGATCGCCATAGATGTCCACCCACCATTCATCATTAACTGAATCAGCTTTAGTGTGATATTCATGAGAAGCATACACCACACCGCTTCCAATAATAGGTGTATAATGTCTTACAAAATGACGCAAGGTTGGAGAGAAATAAACTGTAAGTTTGTCATTATATTTCTGAATAACCAACTTATTTTTGTTCGCCATAATTTTCTCTCCATACTTCTTACCCACAGTCTCATTCCATCGTTTTACTAACTCAATAAGTGATAAAGGTTGAACGCCACGCTTTTTCAAAATGATGCGTTCTTCGCATTCTACAACATCTTCATCAAATATTTTAAATCTATAATGAAATTTGTTGATTCGATTTGAATAAACTTTTTTAACATTTGCAGTAGCAATTGATGTTAGATGTAGTCCATGACCAAAACCAAGATGTGGATAGAATTCATTATCCAACCTCAGCGTAAGACCTTTAGTAAAAGAATGAAAGCGGAGGAACTGTCTCCCACTCCAATGATAGATAGTAAACTCATAAGCTTTCTGATTTTTATTCTTCATGATGGAAGTATTACCACTGTTGAATGCCTTAATAATTTTCTCATTCCCAAATGGTTCATAAGAATCTGATTTTATCTGAATCCATTCATAGTTCCACTTTCCATCTGATGTTAAATTGTATGGGAACTGAAATGTATTATTCATCGTTATTCCATCATGGGTGCGAGGAGTCAATATCATTTCTTCCAAATCATTCACATTCTGAATATTGCTATCATAGCAAATACTAGAAACACCAACCTCCCATTCACCTTCTAAATGCAGTGGCCGATTTAATTCTACTCGATAGTCTGATGGTTTATTTTTGGGAAATTTATTCATAGAAGCATTACTGGGCAAGTAGATTAGAAACGAGTCCTTATTTTCACTTTCCATATTATTCACATTGGAAAAATATATTAGCATACGTTTGCATTAACTCTTCATTCGGAAATGGAGTGTGATACTTGTCACAGCATCTTTATGAAAAGGAATCAACGCACCAGCATCGTCATAAATGGCAATATCAATTTGTGGGATGTAGTTTGATTTCAGCTTTGTATAATGCACTTTCTTGAAAGTATGCTCAGATAAAATACTGCAGCTTTTTGGCTGGTATGGTATCATTGCTAGCAATGGAGCTTCAACATCTCCCACACGTACATCTTCACCAATATTGGAATATATCTGAAAATAGTTAATACGACGCGATAGCGACATGTCTGCGCTAGCTTTGGTTACAGTACCACTTTTAAAGATATTTTGATCAAAACCCAAAATGTCCATTAGAGTTTTATCCATAATTAGTTCAATACCTTTTCCACTTATAGTGAGAGACAAAGTACCTTCTTTTTCAGAAAATGAAATATGTTGCTCATTAATCACTTCATTTAAATAATCTACAACCAATTTAACCGAAGTAATAATGCGAGGCATCAACACTCTTGTTTCATGTAAGATACCACCTAAAGGCTCTACACACTTTCTGTATAAAGATACGGTCCATTCTGTATCAAATTGATTTGACCTTTCACATGGTAAATGTTGCATATCAGATTTTCCATGAACAGCTGCAGAACGATGTCGTAAGAACTGATGAAAATCTTTTGAACAAACTAATACTAGATCATCATCATTTAATTTGCTTATTGCAATATGATTAGATGATTTAATATAAGTCAATGTTGCCACTTGTTTGCCATCAACTCGAAGGAGATAATTAAATTTCTTCAATAATGTTTCAGGAGTCATGTTTGTCTTTCTTGGCTTAATCACAATCTTCTTCACCAACGTCTTCTCATTTCTTGGAATAAGATCTACATAATAAGCTTCCTCTCGATATATTAACTGTTTATGACCACTTATGTGGTAATTAACGTTAAAATTATCATAGCTTGTTAAGGCGCTAGCGAGGTAACCTAAATCATTTCTTAAACTTGGACTTAAACCAACAATCCAATCTTTCTCAACTACATGATGTACATAATTATAATCATCATTGTGCGGAGTAAATTGGACAATATGTTTACTCGCTTTATTCAAGAAATCATATATAAACTTTTTACATGATAAGAGATCTTTCTTTGGCCACTGTGGAATGTATACTCGGCACCCCTTTTCACATTGATAAGCAGCTGTACGCCTCATATTAATAGTCATCACCTCATGATCAAAAGTATAGACACAGTTGCTATAAACAAGTTGAGTGACACCCACTTCCCAATTTCCATTTAGCTGTTGTGTATGATCAATGGGAGTAGAAAAGAGTGCGGCTCGATTACTAGTAAATCTCTTTGTAGCCGCATTGCTAAGCAAAATATGATAAAACGACATTTTTATATTGCTGATCTGCAACTTTGCATAACATCATGAAGACTTGGATTTTGGACTCTCTACAATATATCAGAGTTGATCGTGATGGAAACGTACATTTCAAAAATTCTCATGGTCATACATCAAGAGGAATTACATTAACATGGCGACAATTTGTCAACCTCAATGATATCATGAGGGATTTGGAATATTTTGAAACATTAAGATTCATCTCCTTGGGTGATCAAGTTTGGCTTCAACATTACAGAAATGAAATTCAAATCTACCATTCTCATTCCGCAAACTGTTTCTCATTTCGCAAATACAATTGGGAGAAGTATAGAAGATATATACATCGCTCCATCATGACATTTATTCGTCGTGAGTTCATCGCCCTACTATGCAAATCTTAATCAGACATGACTACCACACATCATGAGTTGGAAATTAGATTCCCTACAACGTATTGAAACGGATCATGATCGAAACGTCTATTTCAAAGATTCAACTGGAAATGTGAGAAGAGAGTTTGCTTTATCTTATCGTCATTTTCAATCTCTACATCATATCATGAAGGACTTGAAATACTTCTATATGAAAAGACATTCACGTATTGGAAATCGCATCTGGCTGCGCGTCAACAATCGGCGAATTCAACTCTATCATTCCCAACTTCATACTAACTTCACATTTCATCAAGGTAGTTGGGAAAAGTATAAAAGGAAGGTACATCGCTCAATTTACTCATTCTTTCATCATGAAGCGCCATCGCTACACCATCGTCAACATTCTCCGTCGCTTCAGACTCTACACCAAAATCGATCTCACAACATTACACCAACAGCTTCCAAACAGCAAGTATTACCCGGGCCGACCTCAAATGTTAGTGGTGAAGATGAACAATTCACGGAATCTTCAACTCTTCCCAAATGGGACTGTACAGATTCTCGGCGCCCTTTCTCATTCATCGGCGCAGTCAATGCGCTTAGAGCTACAGAGACTACTACGTCGGATATGGAAGAGGGAGAGGTGTGTGATGTCGAATCTGACTGTGGACAATATGGTGATCTCTACTCAATTGAGTGACAGTCTATCATTTTTGAAGATTCGTACCAGCAGTTACAATTTGTGTTATGAACCCGAACTTTTTCCTGCAGCTCTCATTAGTTGTTGGTTACCTGTGCATGTGGCAATCTTTCATAATAGTAAAGTGATCATTACTGGACTAAAATCTCATGTACAAGCAAATGTGATCCTAGACTATCTCATTGAGTATGTACGTACCCAGCGGATTGTAAAATAAAAAACAATTTTTCCAACATGATGTTTTTATTTCAAATCATGATAGAACTTACAAATCATTTTTTCATTAGAGGATGGATTACATGAAAAGTTTTGAATAATAGATGCAAATCGAGATACATGTAAACGTTTTAAGATGAAGTACAGTACAAAAGCACCACACGTTGATGAAAGTGGATGTTGTAGTATGCGTTCATTTCGCTGATATTGACGCGTATGTTTTCTCAACCACTGCTGTGTTGGTATATTTGGAGGTTGAGCAAGAGAGTCAAATAGTTCACCACGTCGGTCTTCTCCAATAAAGATCGCTTTCCAATGCTCACCGCCTAAATTCTGCGAATGAGTGTTTAGCACAATAAAGATGGGATAGTGATTTACTGCAGGTGGTAAGGTATCGAGTGAATAGACATTATCGAAAGCTTTCAACGTCGCTTCGTCTGCATTACGCTGCACTTTAGTCTTAATATCGTCAGCAGTCAACCAACTCATTAACGATTATACTGAAGAATCACGTCACGATACTTTGTAATTTCAATGTTTGAATCGAAGACTGCATAAATTAATACATTGATCGTCTCAGGTAGCGTTCTTTTGAACGTCAAATCCAAACGAATATTATGAGGCACGTTCGCTTGACGATAGGGTGCACTAATATCGCTGTCAGCAGTCAAATCAAATGCATAAATAGTATATCCACTCTTAAACTCTTTCATAGTCAGTCCGTTGGTGTCATCCGTATAGTAAAAGCCAAAGACATCCATAAAATCAACATAACTGCGCATGATTTGATCCGCAGCAGAATCTGGTTTGTAGGGTGGACCAGGATGACTCAATTTCACTTAACTGATTGTGTTTAAAATTGAAAGGATTCTTCTTTATATTACCATTAAATGCGTCATTTTCAACCATTGCCACCATGAGGAGCTTCGGTGCTTCCGATGGAAAGAGGCCATCTTTCATGAAACTCTTTTGATCTTTAGGAATTGTAAAGGTGAGAAGCTTTGTATGCTGAACGGGGTAAATGGCATTTTGGCGGTTAAGACCTTCAGCATGTCCTCTAATGACACTTGGATTCGGTACTACTCGACGAATGTAAAGTGCAATATCTTCCACATGAATTCTAAAATTGTCAACTTTAGCAAATGCATTCAGCGCAAATTCAGGCTTATTCAATGTCAGCTTGAGTCGCATGCTGGTATTACAGAGTAAAAACTTTGACTGTCTAAAGAAGTCTAAATTTAGCGGACCATATAGCTGACATACTCTACTATCTTTAATCATAGCAGATCGCTTTACAAAGCCACTGTTTGTTTCAACATCAAATTTTCCTGCTTCATCTCTGTACCATCCCATGGCTTCCATATGACTTTTTTGTGCTGCTGGATGAAACTGTGATACATGATTGAAATATGATTTATAGGGATAATCGCTTTGACCACCTTCCACCTGCTGCTCTCCAATCGTTAGAGAAACATCACGAAGTAATGTAGTCAATGGTAAATTGTTCAGTCCAACTTTATGTGTATCGTCAATAGCAGTTCCATCTGCTTGCTGAATTCTAAACCTCAAATCAACCATCGCATAACTCAAATCTATGTAGTCATCACTACCACCAGGAATAACAAATTCAATGGGGCCAGCATTCTCAGCTGTTCGAGGATGATAATCTACAATACTTGAACTAAGAATATCTGTCTGTATGGCTTGTTGATCAAACAAACAAAAACCAGAAGTTTTACACTCCATGATTAGAAGTTATGGCAGCGTCGTCGTTTAGCGCCTGATGAATGATTAGAGCCTCTGCGACGTTTGCGTGAATGCCTTTTGACTGAAGATCGCACCTTACCAGCTCCGCGATGTTTCCTCCTTCCTTTTTTCATTCGTTTAGGTGATTTCTTTCCTTGAGTAACACCAGCAAAGGTCTGCTTCAATGTTTTTAAACCGCGTTCCTTCCCACGATTCAACAAACTGCTCTTAAAACTTCTACCTCTGGAAAGATCACTAGCAACATCACCAGCAAAGCCAACGGCATTACTTAAAACATTTCGTTTTAAAGATCTACCGACATTGGATATGAGAGGTGCTACAACAGATTTCAGTGCACCAAGTATGCTACCTCCACGTTGGCGGCGAGCGCCGATGTAAATTTGTCCTCCACCACTTACATAGGAGGGTCGTGAATAAAATGAGGCAGTTGGATTCATAGCTCAAATCCTAAACATTGTTAGTTACAACTTTGCATGAATCACTGTCGATCACTTAGGTGAAAGATGTCAGCACGACGCATCCAAGAGTTCATACTTGAAGGATAACCAGTCCATTTAACAAGACACCATTCTTCACCTTGCCGTTTTTTACATCGAATGATTTTCTCTACCAAATATGTTTCACTTTCAGTGACTACCTCAATCTCATCGCGGTAAAAGCTACCCTCAATTTCTTCATTATCGTAATCTTTCAACTTGTAGGTGGTCGGAGAGTCTTTTTGATTAATCCTTGATACTGTAAATACCTCCTCTGTCCAATTCGGAAGGTACCCTTTAGCAAAAACACTTTTCACTTTTGAGATACGAACTTTATCACCAATTTTCACATCACTTTTCACATGAGTGCGTTTACGTTGGAATGATTCGCGCACTTTATCTACATTGTCAGCATTTACATCTACTGGTCTGAGTCCAATAGAACGATGGATAGAGTGATTGTAGGCATGGAGTGTATCTTGTAGAACCTTTGTCCAATTTTGTGTCAAGTTGGCAGTAAAATGTCGCCACAAGCGATTTTTTAATGTGCGATTAAAACGTTCAACGAGTGCAGCTTTATAAGCACTCTTTACACTAAACAACTCAATGTCATGCCTCTCAAATAATCTTCTCACATGCTGATTTTCAAACTCTTTTCCTTGATCACTCTGAATTCTTTTTGGAATGCGGCCTTCTCGAAAAATTGTTTGGAATGCTTTTGCTACTCCTTTCCCTTCTTTAGTTTTTAAAGGTTGAGCCCACGCATAACGCGAGAAAATATCAATGACGGTTAAAATAAAATTATTGCCCGAGTTATGTTTTGAAATGGAGGCAACATCACACAAATCTGCTTGCCACTGTTCATCGATGTCATGAACAATATAATGGCGGGTGCGGTACTTCTTTTTCGCTTGTTTGTGGAGTGTATAGGTAGCCTGACCCTTTAACCATCGTTTCACTTGTGATTGTGGAAGACCACTCGCTTTTGATAATTTCTTGATAGATGCAAATCCTGCCGGATGTTTTACATCATAATAGATTGACTTCAAACGTTCAGTCGATGACGACTGACTCTTTTTTCTCCTTCTCATCCTTTTGTTTTCTTGCCTTTCTACATTTACAACAACTGCAGCATTTAGCTTTAGCGGTTTTGCAATCGTGTTCACATTGCTTAGGGGTTTCATTGTGAGAGCTGGCGCAGCAAGTGCAAGTGACAACGACATTCACCTCTGGCGGCTCATTACATGGCAAGCAACACATCTGCTTCATATTAATAGTCTGAGAACATGTATTTCCTAGGAGGAGCTGTTTTACGTTTTCCTTTTACTAGTTTTAGTGGTGATGTAGATCTACGTCGAGTTCTTCCTCTTGTTTGCTTAGTGAGTGTGGGAGGGGATGTAGCAGGTGACGTCTTAAACCAATTTGTTGGCATTTTCATCGCCTGAAGCATTGGAGCAGTAGCCACTGTTGAATCAAGTTCTTTCAATGTCTCATTATTTAAAGCAAATTTTGGCACATTATGCTTTTTCAATAGTTTAAGAAAGTATGACCAACCAGGTGGAACATAGCCCTGACGGCGCTTTCTACGTGTCGCATACTGAATCAAGTCTTCATAACGTGAAGCATCAATCACTTTATTTTCATCTGTAATGATTTCTCCTCTATCATTTACATTGAGATGGGGTTCAATACTGTTGAAAAGAGATATGGCATGTGCGCGAGATGCTAAAGGTGTAGCAGTCGATACAGAGTCACGCATCTTATTCTTCAAGTTTTTCAATTGCTCAACAGTTTCCGATTGTAATAATACAGCACGATGTGGATCTTTGATGTGAACATTTTGCTGATAATCTATTTCTTTCCTATACATTTGATTTGCAAGAGGTTGCTTTACTTGCTGCATGGCAGTCAATTGTACATATTCATCCTGAGGAATAACAATCATGCGAGAATAAGAACTCATAGTTTGTAGATAATCATGGGAGTTTTCAAAATATCACTTCGAAATCTAAATTCTTCCGGACACTCTTGCGTAAAGTCAATGAATAAGTAACCGTATGGTTTTTCAGTAGCTGCTTGAAAAATTTCAATTAAGGCTTTTGATCCTCTGGGTGCAACTTGTCGCGCTAAAATTTCAAATTGACTTTTATCTCGCGGATTCTTGAAAATAGCATAATAGTGTGTATTCAGGTTTCGTGTACGAGCTTCTTTTCCATCAGGAAACAAATTTTGTGTGATATAGATGATAAAACACCTTTTATGATGTGCTGCACGAGTGAACATATCTGTAACATCTTTTGAATTCTTACTTTCTTTTAATAAATCATCCAATACAACAACATCATTAGACTGAAGTTTATCCACTGGAATAATTCCTTCATGTCGAATAAAGTTGCGACTTTGCAATTCCTGAAATAGCGACGGTTGATAAATACCATAACACCAAATCACTCGATTGATAGGTTCCTTAAACAACTCCCTTCTTTTATCCAATAAATTCAGCGTGAAAACAGTTTTACCTGCATGAGATGGACCTGATACAGTCAGAACTTTATCACATTGAAGTCTGAAATCCATTTTATTACTTTGAGATTCAACATTTGCATAATTAACGTCTAGAGCCAAAGATATTACCCAATAGGTTGCCCACGGCAGGAGCTATCATTGGAAGTATTGCTGAAAGGAAACCGCCCTTTTGTGTTAGAGTTTTCCTCTTTCTTTGAAGGGTGACTTTAGGATTGGAGATGAAACGCAATTTCGTAGCATATCGCTTAAGTAACTTTCGTTGTTTTGGCGCTAATTTCTTCGTCCTCAACTTCCTCACATGAGAAATAATTTCACGGATGAATTTATCATTAGCATGTCGTATAGCATTGTATCGCTGATTTGCTTTCATTCGTCGGAGAGCTTGAATGGCTGAAGAAAACTTTTGACTTTTACGTTTCGCCATTTTACGTTTCGCCATTTTCCGTGTTAGTCTTTGCTAAAACCTATCTTTACCACATTTGCATAGGTACTAACTATTGCGACATAAGTGACACTCGAAATGAGCAATATCACAGTGGCTACATTTGCAAAGTTGAATGCAATTACGTATGAAACAGCGTTGACAAAAAGCATGCTTACATCTCTTGAAGATGCGCTTTTCATTTCCATCCTTTCGCTTACATACATCGCAACACATAGTTTCACCGTTACTGATGTCTATAGCAAGTCTTTTTGAAGATATGAATTTGCTAGCCTTTTCTAAATAATAGACGCATGTACAGAAGGAATATACTTCGAGAGTGAGCAGACATAGCTCGAAAACCAGTTGTGCTACAATCAAGTACCACTGCATTTTCAATTTTTCTTTATGGAAAGTTGAATGTGAATATCTGAAATCGCTTCAATCACTAGACTGCTACCATGATGGTTGAATGCGTTAAGACGTTCAGCAATTTTTATCATATGTCTTTTAAAAAATTCTTGGGGGTGATCTACCACTTCCATTGAATAAGAAGCAAAATGGAAAGAGCGACTTTCCACCTCTTCCTTTCCAAAATGACTAAACTTAATTTTCGCAACTAATCGCGCCATGACAATGCTATCAGAGAATGTATTCATTAACTCTAGAAATAGAGTGCTAGCATCATCGACCACTGCTTCGATGTCGGTCTCATCTTTATGAAAATTTATCACATAATCTTGAACAGCTCCTTTTAAACTTTGCCTATGAAAATGTAATGTTCCGCAGTCGTTTGAGAAAGACATGATCGCCCTTTAACTAACCCATCCATTGCATGAAAACAACTCTTCTCATAGTAACATTTATTGAATAACGGTAACAAGCATGCATTATAAATCAATGGTTTGAAAGAGATAAAATAGATACAGCTGGTAACTATCATACAGCGAGCAATGATAACCATACAGGACTTTGGCAGTGCTGAGGTAAGGAGGAAAGAAGCATTGGTTATGAATGTAGCTACTACAACGAACAGACAAAATAGGAACACACAAATCCTTAAAACGTTTCGTGACTTCATGATAGTGTTGATTCACTCTACTATCCCAAGGTGGGAGCAAAATATCATCAATGATTAAATTAGGAAATACTTTCCTCTCCTTACCAGGATTATTACAAAAGATGCGTATAACATTGAAAGCAGCTAACCATCGTTTAAAGTCAATAAGAAGAGCACTCTCACAAGAAAAGCCATAGTCTTGCAAATATTTCAGATTAAGTCCATGAATGTGTTTTCTCGCCCATTGATCAACATTGGGATTGCAGTTGGCATGTTGATGATAGACACTGACAATCTGATATGTCCAATTGTTCATAGCAATAGCACTGAGCTCCTGTACAGGTTCACCCTCACAATCCATAAAAATGATGATAGAAGCCTAAAACGGAAATTTACACATCTAAGGAAACGTTCTATAACATATTACAAAATGAAGAATTACATCGATGCTTTTCACGACAAAATACACAAATGATATGATGGCAACGAAGAAGTAAAATGTATCTAATAAGACCACGTCTACGACACTCAAAGCACATAAGCGAATTGTCATAGGGTAGAGTTAGGAAAGGACTAGTAATTCTCCTTCTTTGATTTGCGTTTTGATGCAGCATTCTTCTCCGACTTGCGCTTCGTACCACTGCTGTTAAGGATTTGATCAATTATGTCGTCCACGTTGGGTGGTTTTGGAATATATAGGATGGATTCCATATGCATGGAGAGAGAGGCTATTTTATTATCCTTATGCCGACCATAATATAGCCCATTCACTTTGAAAAGGATATCCCAAGTACCTTCTCCGAGCTCGTCGCATGTGATGGGTGTTGAATGATCTCCCTCCTTCTTATAGTAAGTGCACCAATGTGATACCGGTAGGCAAATGTGATTACCATCCCAAATCTTTCTATAGGGAGTATCCTTGTCATCTCTCGCCTTCCACTCTTGGGCAAGAGGAGTAGGAATGTCCATATTTAATGTCACGTACTCCTCAATAATATCAAGTTGGTGGCGAATGTACGGACTCACGGGGATCAGTATGTAGTCCCCATACTGATTGTGCATTATCTTGACATCCGTGGAAGGGAGCATTCCCGTTTGGAGTACTACGCCGTGATCGTCATAACGCAAGACTTGTTTAAATTTACGCTGTAGCGGTGTAGGATTATGTACCTTGGTTGTTTCTTCCACTGGCCTCAGTTGTAGATGATCTGATCGTAGCGAACCTTGTAACGTTTGACCGCCATTTTGTCCTACTAGCGCAGCAGATGGAGTAGATGCCTGAAAATGGAAAAGATTGTATTAAGTTTACGTTCAAGGGAGGAGAGGGAGGAAAGTAGCGACTTACCATTTTAGTTGGATAATAGAATAGAATAGAGAGAGGAAATGTGCGTCCGTCACTCGTGTGATTCAACGATGGAATGATTCTCACTGTGGAAGGCTCGCTATTTATATAGAAATACTTGATTCTCATTGGATGATGATCCTCATTGGACAATAACATCAAGCTGATTCCAAATCTGGCCTCCGTTTACCAATCCGAGCCTTCATTCGCCCGCTGGAGCTGTTTCTTGGGAAATTCTAACTCTATCGTTTTTCGTCAATCTCCCAAAATCTTAAATGGCGTCTCACATCTAAACGAAGACTGATAGGAACAAGCCGATTCTTTCAGTGAATTTGTCTCACTCTTAGCTTTCAAACGAGCTATTGCACGACTTTCTACGATCTCTAGAACCAAAGTTGGAAGATCGGTGCCGGGGGGGGGGACATCAGCGAAACTTTTTCTCTCCGATTGACTTGAAACTCACCATACTGATGCAGAATTTCACGCTGAATCCGAATCTGGCCTCCGTTTTCCCATCCGATGCCTCGTTTTGACGCTACAGCCCAAAACGTCCAAAATTCTAACTCTGTCGTTTTTCGACAGTCTCACAAAATCTTAAATGGCGCCCGACATCTAAACGAAGACAGATAGGAACAAGCCGTTTCTTTCACTGAATTTGTCTCACTCTTAGCTTTCAAACGAGCTATGGCACGACAAAATCCGTCCACTAGAAGCCAAGATCGAAGCTAGCTGTCCAGAGGGGGGGGGAGGTCAGTGAAATTTGATGAAAAATGTTTTGGTGACGGTCCCAGGTCGAAATTCCACACTTTGGAAAATTTTCAAAATTTTACCCATACAAAGTCACTCTGACACTTAGGATTTTTTCAGGTGAGCGAGCTCCGACCTAAAATCTTGTAACCGCTCTAACTTTTGAACGGCTGGTCCGATTGACTCGCAACAAAAAATGTTGTCGAGCAGTTTTTCATCCTCTTTCGAATGCAACCCGAACGAACAAAATCCGTTCACTAGAACCAAAGTTAGAAGATTGCTGTCGGGGGGGGGGGGTCAGTGAAATATGATGAAAAATGTTTTGGTGACGGTCCCAGGTCGAAATTCCACACTTTGGAAAATTTTCAAAATTTTACCCATACAAAGTCACTCTGACACTTAGGATTTTTTCAGGTGAGCGAGCTCCGACCTAAAATCTTGTAACCGCTCTAACTTTTGAACGGCTGGTTTGATTGACTCGCAACAAAATATGTTGTCGAGCAGTTTTTTCTCCTCTTTCAAACGAGTAGCTGTAAGACAAAATCCGTCCACTAGAACCAAAGTTAGAAGATTGCTGTCGGGGGGGGGGGGTCAGTGAAATTTGATGAAAAATGTTTTAGTGACGGTCCCAGGTCGAAATTCCACACTTTGGAAAATTTTCAAAATTTTACCCATACAAAGCCACTCTGACACTTAGGATTTTTCAGGTGAGCTACGACAGTCCACCCTCCCAACCTGGCCGGCACACCACGCCAGCCTGGCCGGCACACCACGCCAGCCTGGCCGGCACACCACGCCAACCTAGAAACCACATCACCGCGCGCTATACGACGGTCGGCCAGAGGGGGGGAGGACGACGAAGTCAGCGAACCTGACGGACGCACGTGGCAGGCACACCACGACACTCTGCCGTTCCAGAGGGGGGGGGGACGTCAGAACCAAAACACCACAGCGGCCGACCACGACACTCTGCCGGTCCAGAGGGGGGGACGTCAGCGACGGCGGCCATCTTGCGCTATCCAGAAGTGGAGTTTTACTTACTACTGGCGTATCTTAGATTGTTCAGATGTACACCACCGACTAGAGAGCCATCAAGGTCATCCAGCTGCCGGATAATGCATTCTTTATGCAGATTGAAAGGATGTGGTGAGCCAACGCATCTTTGTCTGACACTTCGGTTGATCTCTTGCCATTCGCCAATTTCGTTGTTTTACTTCACTGCGGTCGATTGCTTCCAGTAAAGATCAGCAAAATGTTCGTTTTCCGCCTCATCGATGTCTACTGCGGCCAGAATCTTGAATAATTCGTCGCGTTTGACTTTATCAAAAGCTTTAGATGTTTTATCTTTTTTTAAATGACTTCTTAACAATGTACTTAAATAAGCATATTCTGAGTTTGCTAAGGTAGTCTCAGTTTGCATAAAATATGTAGCAGCCATGTGTAACTTTATAATTGACCATGTGATTTTTGTGTTGCGTTAAAAAACATTGGGCATAAATGGGTTAATGCATAGTCAAGTCACTCACACAAATTAAAATATACTGTTGGACAAAAAAATGACAAAGCAAATCTGATGCCAAGAAATCGCTATAAATATGTTTTCAAACAACATCATCATACTCAACGCTAAATAATAATTATACATATGAATATACTATGTATTGTCTTCATATGAGATCACTATTCAGTCCACTACTGTGATAATCGCTGATTTGAATCGATCACACGCGGCGATATACAATGATGACTCATTTTTAATTATCAATTAGGGTGATACTGTTGACAGCATTTGTTCATTGTTCTTATCGAGTCTACACTGCAGATGCCTCCCTGCTCTTCCTCGATTAAATACCGAGCCATGGGTATGGTAGAAACTGGATTGCCTCTGCAACAAGTTCGTGAAAGGCTGGGCGTCCCCCACCGTACATTATACCGATGGACTAATAGATTCCGCCTTTTAGGTAATGTTGAGAGAAAACAAGGCTCTGGACGACCTTCACGATCAGCCACGAGAGCAGACCGGCATTTATTTCGGTTTTCGAGGCGGAATCCTTACTTGTCTTCCTCCCAATTACTCAGGTCGTGGGGTATCTCAGTTTCCAGTCGCACGGTTCGTCGCCGACTACGTGCTGCAGGACTGCGTTCTCGGAGACCTTTGACAAGAACTCTCATCACAAGGTCTCACCGCAAGACTCGGCTTTGTTGGGCAATGCGCCGATGCCACTTTCACGAGCCACAGTGGAAGTGCATCGTTTTCACTGATGAGTCTCGCTTTCAAGTACGGCCATCAGATTGAAGAGTACGAGTGTGGAGAATGCCAACCGAAGCCATGCGTCAAGACCTCATTCAGGAGACTACATCTTTTGGAGGAGGCTCAGTGATGATGTGGGGAGCTATCTGCTGCGATAGCAGATCGCCGTTGGTGGTCTGCCGAGGCAACTTAAATCGTAGATCCTAAGCGCGCATGTTCGACATGTTCTAGAGGTCACTGGGATTCGCAGGATAGATTGGCCTTCAAGAAGTGCCGATTTAAATCCAATCGAGCATGTATGGGACGAACTCCTACGTCGAGTCAAACAACGAGAACCTTCTTCGCTCTCGGCATCCTTAGCATGTCAAGGAGAATTAACCAAATGCTGCAGACTCGTGGTGGCTACACAAAGTACTGGACACTTCGTTCATTCTTTCTTTCTAATTTTTATGAATAAAGATGTTTATAAAACATGATTGTTTCATTAACAAACATATCTCAAAACTTGAGGAATGGAATTTAGCAATTAAGTTTACATGTAAAATTTATTATTAATGTTTATTTGTATAGAAAATATTATTGCTATACAGTATTAATAAACATTTAATTAATATGACAGTAAATTTCAATTTCTATTCCGAGAATAAACGTCGTGTACATGCATCAATAACGTCCTATGAGTCATCATTGTATATCGCCGCGTGTGATCGATTCAAATCAGCGATTATCACAGTAGTGGACTGAATAGTGATCTCATATGAAGACAATACATAGTATATTCATATGTATAATTATTATTTAGCGTTGAGTATGATGATGTTGTTTGAAAACATATTTATAGCGATTTCTTGGCATCAGATTTGCTTTGTCATTTGTGTCCAACAGTATAGTAACAGCTTCAATCAAAGTACAGAACGCGACATGTTATTATATGCACACTTGCCTTTTTTGATGAAATTTCCATTTTGTATGTTTCTAAATTACAGCATGCATCTAATATTTAAATATTACTATACTAATTGATAGATGCGAGATTCAAAAAGCAAAGGAATGACAAAAGATCAATTTTATTTTAGGCGATTGCATCGGTATATAGAATCATACGTAATTCTAAAGTTTCAATAAAATCGACAAAATCGTCATAAAATCTCGTGAACAGCTTGTGTAGATGCGAAAACAATGTGATAGGCTTGTGATTCTCCAAATTTTTTCTATCGCCTTTCTTGTGAAGCAGGACTATCGTTCCAATTTTCCAATCTAGGATTTCGTGGTTTTGGAGCATTTAGGTGAAGATCTTTGCTAGTCTTTCAGCTACCACGTCATCAGCTGCTTTGACTAAGTCTATCACTAGTCCGTCGTTGACAATAGCCTTTCCTTCTTTCAGATTGCTCAGAGCAAACTTCATTTCACTTGTGAGTATGGGAAGCACATGATTTCGGCCTGTCTCTTCAACTTCGTCGTTGTCGACGATTTCTGACGAGTCATATAACGATTCATAGAAAGAAAGACACTCCTCTAGAATTTTATTTCTCTCCGTTATTATGTTTCCTTTTGAATCAATGATTGACGTTATCAAATTCTTTCCTAGACTCATTGTCTTTCGTGCTTGTCGGTAACAATTTGTATAGGAGTATTTAAACATTAGATGCATGCTGTAGGCTTGAAACATATTGATGGAAATTTCATTTAAAAAGCAAGTGTTCATGATAAAATGTCGCGTACTGCAAGTTATGATATTCAACAAAACTGATATGATAAGAAAATCGTTTTGTTAAAGCTAAAGATCTTTTATCTATAAACTGAAAAGCCAGAAACCAGTGTTACGGGTTATTATTTTCTTAATATTCCCAAAACATATGATTGAAAAATGTAAATGAAAAATGTGGATGAATTATATTGTGAAAATAAATAAATGGTGCAAACAGTCCTTACAAGGACAGATGGTACGTTCACAGTTATAAGACAGTCACAACACCAACAGAGTCTCCAGATTCTTCCAGGACCACAAGCCGTGGTGATCACGTCCGCAGCAGTTCGATGATAGTTCGCACATAGAAGATAGGCTGCAACACCATCAACGGCTCTCGCCGACAACTTCGCTTGGAGAGACCAGATTGCGTGAGCGGGCGTTGTTCATGCCGCGTTAAATACGTCTGAAGATTCGCTCACGGTCAGCTACCAATTGTTTGGTCATCCATTGTCTGATGACATGTCATGTCTGTTGTCAGTCATGTACCGTAGATAGCTGACAAGTTGGACTTTTGTATGACATTGGAACTTGAAATGCATGCCGCGGAAAAGTAATTACTCTAACAATGGAATGGAGATTGCTCTCACAAAACAATAAAATGCATAATAAATGCATAATAAAGCAAGAAGACAAACTGCCTAGCACACAACACGCCCCACCAAAAAAAATAAAAATCACATTTTTATTTAACTTCTCGACAAACGATCTGCTATGATGTTATCTCTCCCGGGTACATGTTGAATGATAATATTATATTCCTGTAACAACAAGACTCCATCTCAAAAGTCTCTGATTGTCATTTTTCATTCTGTTAATAAAAACTAACGGATTGTGATCTGTGTAAACAAAAGTAGCTCGCCGGCCTTTGAGGAAATACGCAAAGTGTCTCAAACTTTGAACCAACGCTAGGCCCTCTTTCAATCGTACTGTAATTTCTTTCGTAATGATTGAATTTCTTCGAATAATATGATAATGGATGCTCGTTCCCTTCCTCATCATCTTGAGCCAACAATGCACCAAGACCAAGGCCGCTAGCATTGACATATAATTTGAATGGCTTTTCAAATGTAGGTACTGATAAAATCGGTGGTGATGCCAGCATTGTTTTGACTTGTTCGAAAGCTACTTGGCATTCATTACTCCAAGTATATTTTATTTTTGGGCTCGTGAGGCTTGTCAAAGGGTGTACAACATCTGCGTAATTTTTGCAAAATTTTCTATAATACCCAGCCATACCAAGGAATCTTCTTAGTTCCTTTCTTGAGTTAGGTACAGGAAAGTTTACAACGGCTTGAACTTTCGCCATAATAGGTTTTATTTTCCCATGTCCGATTTCAAAACCTAAATAGTTTAGCGACTGTTTCCCAATCTCGCTTTTGCTGAGGTTGATTGTTAATTCGGCCTCGCTTGGAATAATTTTCGTGTTTGTTCCACGTGATCTGGCCAGTCATTACTATAAACGATTAAGTCGTCAATATATACGGCGCAGTTGTCTAAATTTTCGATGACTTTATTAGCTAGTCTTTGAAATGTTGATGCGGAATTTTTCATTCCGAAGGGCATAACTTTGTATTGAAATAAACCCTCTTCGGTGACGAAGGCTGAAATTCGCTTTGCTCTTTCTGGTAAAGGAACTTGATAATATCCTTTCAATAAGTCAAACTTGCTGATTATTTTCGAATCTCCTACTTGTTCAATGCAAGTCTCGATATTCGGCAAGGGATAATTGTCTGCGATTGTCAGTTCATTTACTTTTCTATAATCGGTGAAAAAACGATTAGTTTTATCTGGTTTTGGTACCAAAATGCATGGTGAACTCCAATTGCTGTTGCTATTTTCTATTATGTTATGATCTTTCAGATATTTTACTTCCTTTTTCATAATTTCTCTCTTCTGTGGATTCATTCTGTACGGACTCTTTTATTGGCCTTTCTTCAGATAATTCGACATCATGTTCTGCCCACGTAGTTATTTGCGGATGATCGGCAAATATTCCTTTGTGCTCTTTAATTATTTCTTTTATCTTTTCTTTCTGTTCGGAATCGACATGCTGGAAATGGCTATCAAGATTTTCTAATATCTTTGAATTATTCATTCTTGGCATGATGAGATTGACTTCCTCTTCTGCATCACCCGGCGATGCCAAGTTCGTCAGCGATGTTGCCACTGCAGATTCCCCTGACGCAATCATAGTGATCGAAGTGCCTGTAGAATTTTCTTTTATATCACCCAGTGCAGGTAAATTCGTCTGCGATGCTGACACCAGACTCCCCGGCACAGCACCAGAAGGGTTTGACTCAGCTGTTGACTCTTTTCTTGGTCGTGATATTTCTTGAGCATATTTATGTGACACATTGTTTCTTTCTTCTATCCGGAGTTTCTATAACATAGTTGACTTCACTTATTTTCTTTTGTATCATATAAGGACCTTGATACCTTGCCTTCATCGGATCTCCCGAGATTGGCAATAATAGTACTTTTTCACCTTGCTGAAATGTTCTTTCTTTTGTGTTTCTGTCAAATTGCTTCTTCATTTTACTTTGCGAATTTATTAGGTTAGCCTTTGCAGACTTTTGTATCTCTGAGTCTTTCTTTGATCTCAGACACGTAGTCTAACAAATTCGTGTTTTTCTTCTCTTCGCTGAGCATATTTTCTTTCATCAACTTCAGGGGTCCTCTAACTTTATGACCGTAAATTAATTCAAATGGACTAAATCCAAGTGAATCTTGAACTGTTTCGCGGATGGCAAATAATAGCATTGGTATACCTAAATTCCAGTCTTTTTGATGTTCTTCGCAGTAAGTTTTCATCATAACTTTCAATGTTTGATGGAATCGTTCTAACGCACCTTGAGATTCTGGATGATAAGCAGTTGAACAAATATGTTTTACTCCAAGTACTTCTGACACTTGACTAAATATCTTCGATGTAAAGTTCGTGCCTTGATCTGAGCGTATGACTTTCGGTAATCCCACCATAGTAAAGAAATTGATCAAAGCCGAACAAATATTTTTGGCGTTAATGCTTCTCAATGGGATGGCTTCTGGAAATCTGGTTGACGAACACAATTGTAAATAGATATTCATGTCCCATTTTGGTTCGTGGTAAAGGTCCAACACAATAATGATATTTCTGAATGGTTCTTCGCACGCAGAGATTGGAATTAACGGCGCTTTCGGGGGATCTAACTGATGTTTACCAACTATCTGACATGTATGACAAGTTCGACAGAAGTTAGCTACATCTTTGTACATTTTCGGCCAGTAAAAATGCTTCAATATTCGATAATGAGTTTTGCGTACACCGAGATGACCACTTAATACGTTTTCGTGTGCAACGCTTAAGACTTTTTGTCGATATGACTTAGGTATTACAATTTGATGTACTTCTTGCCATGTTTCTTCAGGAGTGGCTTCTCTTGGTTTCCAGCAACGAAATAGGATACCATTTTGCTTGTAAAAGTAAATGCGCTCATTCTTATCACTCGTTCAGTTGTGCGGAGATGTTTTGTAATTCTTCATCGCTTTCTTGTTCTTTTATTAGTTGACACCGATCTATATTCGTTTCGAATGTTATTTCTTTCTCTTCAATATTTTCATCAATTTCATTCTCTTTGATTTCTTTCTTACTCATGGATCTTGTGACGGCACATACTGTTTGTTCACTTTCGCTAGTTCAATCTCTTTCAGTTCATTCTCTTTCGCTTCATGATCTTTTATTTCTCCTTCGTTTGCTTCAATTTCTTTCATGTCTGTTATCATACGTGGTACCTGAACTTTGCATCCGGCTAAGTCGTTCCCAACAATCAAATCGATCCCTTCAATAGGAATTTCTTCTCGATCGACTAAACCAATTATGAAGGTACCTTCCACTATCTCGGTTTTTACGTACAACTTATGCAGTGGAGCTGAGATACATCCTCCGACGCCGCGGAGTGGAACACATAATCCCGTGTATGTAGCATGTGACACTGGAACTATGTCTTTCACTATTAATGATTGAAATACTCCGGTATCTCGCCATACTGTAACTGGATATAAATCATCTTTATCATTACCAGATAGACCGTCTCGTGAAAGCTTGCTTCCCTTCTTCAATTAGTTGTTCACTTTCATCGACTGAAGTATACCTATCATGCTCATTGACCTGAACACCATAAAAACTAGTAGAAAGGATTTTTCCTGCTCAGTCTCAAGATGGCAGTTCGTTTCACGAACAAGCGGTACACAGTTCGTTTCACGAACAAGCGTTACGGGCTTTCTATCGCACTTTTCTGGTCGTCCATGCAATTGCCAACATTCTGTTTTTGCATGTCCCTTTCTCTTACAGTGTTCACATTCTATTTTCCATCTTGGCGTTTCTCGTTTTCTCATATCTTCTGGCTGTTTGTTTTTATTGTCATATTGTCTGTTGTCTTCATAATATTTTTCCTGTCTTTTGTCTTCATGATATTTTTCTGCACTTCTTGTGTAATAGTTTCTTGGCTTTTCATAATGGTAATACGACCGTGGCTTTTTTTGTGCGTCAATTCGTATTGATCGGCGAGTCTTGCTGCTTCGGTTATGTTTTGTGGCATTCTCTCATCTAAATATACTTTGATTTGTGGGCTCAAACAGTTCTTAAATTCTTCGATGAGGATGACATTTCGTAGTTTCTCAAACGTATCGGCGTTTTCGGCTTTCGTCCACTTATCAAATAAGACTTCTTTATCTTTGGCAAATTGCAAATGATTTTGCTCTTTCATTCTTTGCCATGAGCGGAATTTCTGTCGGTAGGCTTCTGGCACCAACTCATATGCTTCAAGGATTACTTGTTTTGCCTTTTCATAATCTTTGGCATCGCCATTAGGTAAGGCTGCATACGCCTTTTGTGCTTTACCAGTTAAAACTGTCTGCATCAGGAAGGTCCATTTTTCTTTTGGCCAGTTTGCCGTTTCAGCAACCCTCTCAAAACACAGGAAAAATTGTTCCACGTCTCTTTCGGAAAACTTTGGAACTATAGATGCATTTTCTTTTAATGATGCTTCTGATTTTCTTTTTTCAGTTTCTGCTTTTGTTCTTATTCTCTCTATTTCAATTTCTCTTTGCATATTCATCTCTTTTTCTCTGAGTTCTCTTTCGGCCTCCCTTTGTTCTCTTCGTTCTTCTCGTTCTAATCGCTTTTCTTCCAATTCTCGTTCTAATCGCTTTTCTTCCAATTCTATTTTTTTTAATTCTAACAACACATTGGAATTTTCCGGCAACTCTCCTTGGACATCCTTTTCTATCTTGCCTTCTTCGATGAAATGCCCTTTGATTCTCTGGAGTATTTTCTCCTTTCGCATAGTCATCTTAACTGGCAATTGCAACTGGATTCCAACATCGAATAGTTCCGCTTTCTTCAATTCCTTCAGCTGTTGCACATTTGGGGCTTCATTGAATTGTTTAAGGAATTCTTTAGCACCGAAGTCCATTTCTTACGTTCTTAGCTAATTCCTAAGAATCCTTATTAGATAACCCGAGAAAATTTTTTTTTATTTAGGAAGATCAAAAAACGCGAAAAAAATCGAGAAATATATAGCTCAAAACTTGCCCACGGTTAGTTTTAGCCTTATGCTTAGGCCTACAGTTATTAAGCCTTAAGACAACTTAAAAAGAGTGGACCGAGGAAGCGAAAAAAGAAAAGTTCAGAACCTTAACTGGGAAGAAGTGGTAGTTCGAAGAACCGACGGCTCTCAGGCGAGCTGTGCGTCAGTGAAAACAAAGCTGGGTCCTGGCGTGGTCGCCAAATATGTTACGGGTTATTATTTTCTTAATATTCCCAAAACATATGATTGAAAAATGTAAATGAAAAATGTGGATGAATTATATTGTGAAAATAAATAAATGGTGCAAATAGTCCTTACAAGGACAGATGGTACGTTCACAGTTATAAGACAGTCACAACACCAACAGAGTCTCCAGATTCTTCCAGGACCACAAGCCGTGGTGATCACGTCCGCAGCAGTTCGATGATAGTTCGCACATAGAAGATAGGCTACAACACCATCAACGGCTCTCGCCGACAACTTCGCTTGGAGAGACCAGATTGCGTGAGCGGTCGTTGTTCATGCCGCGTTAAATACGTCTGTGAAGATTCGCTCACGGTCAGCTACCAATTGTTTGGTCATCCATTGTCTGATGACATGTCATGTCTGTTGTCAGTCATGTACCGTAGATAGCTGACAAGTTGGACTTTTGTATGACATTGGAACTTGAAATGCATGCCGCGGAAAAGTTATTGCTCTAACAATGGAATGGAGATTGCTCTCACAAAACAATAAAATGCATAATAAATGCATAATAAAGCAAGAAGACAAACTGCCTAGCACACAACACCAGTTTTAGAATGGTTTTGTTTATCAAATCGAAGGTTTTGCTAGAGCCACTGATACAAATTACGATCCGTGTTGGGTCAAGCTATGGACCAAGCATACATAAATCAACTTAATTTCAATTTTATTTGTTAAAAACAATTTATTAAAACCGACTGTTCAAATCTGATCGAAAGTGTGACCTAGTCTAAAGAATATGATTGTATCAATCTCACTAAATTAGGAATGTGATGTGATAGGGATGATTCTGCTATCGCAAAAGATACAAAATTTGTTGAAGTTTTTCAATAAAACTAAAATTTTAAGATAACTGAATTAACGTAAGAATGTAAATGATGCAATAATGAATGAACACCAAAAGCATGAATAGTCTGTTTCTTTCTAATCATGAAAATCCGGCTATGAACTCCGAATGAGGACGGTCTCCAAAACCCGAAGATGGGCTTTGTTACGATAGCTAAGCAGAACTTAAAAATACAATCTCATAAGAAAATTCACTGTTCAAATGAGTAGATTTCTTTTTGATATCTGGTTATGCTGCTGTTCATATTCTTGGCTTGACGTCGTTCATCAGAGATCGTCAGTCAGTCCAGCGTATTGTGCTCCACAATTCTTCAGGCAAGGCTGAACTCCGCTCAGCCCATATACCTCATTCGACGGGAACATTTATGCTCGTAAATGACACTAGATTGGGTTTCCGGAGGTCAATAAATGACCCTTCAACTGAGGACATCAATATTGATGAGTTACAGGAGGCACACAAAAGAGACAAATCAGAGACTTGCTTCAAGTACAGCACTTGAAGTCTTTCGCTTGCGAAAATGCAAGTACTAGGCCTTTAAACTTTGACCACTTTTGTAAGGACATACTTTTTCTGATTTTCATCAGATTCAAACGATAAGAAATACATTGTGATTTGGCCTACTGCAATTTCATTTTCTGTCGTGCGTGTTGGCATGGATTTCTTGATGTCAGTGGGATCGGATATTGAGAGGATCATAAAAACAAAATCTTGGAATTCACGTAGTCATATATTCGGACTGAATTTTCTGAAAAATGCTTACATAGAAATCGATAGATCGATTTCTATATAATGATTCAATTTTTCTTGGACAACCCATTTGTAGGTACTCTGGCGAATGCAATTGATCCCCGATCTAGGAATTTAAAGTTCTTTAATGAAGAGGTGACATCAGAAATTCGTTTACGACTAAGGACTGAAATGATGAAAGAAAAACAAAACACTTCAGTTCAAGATTTGAAACTAGCAACAAGCGAGTCTCAAAGTTTATAGGTTACTTTCATTTGCTTTTGATGCTCTAAGTTGAAATAATTGATGTTGACAGCGAAAACGACAAGATTCAAAAAGAGTTAACATTGTTTCTTTCCCGACACCTCACTCCAGTGCGAATCCACTCAGATGATAGAATCAATAACAGGACCATTTTCCAATACTGGCCTCCGTGGCTCGCAAGCTACTTTCGATTCAGCCGACCAGTGCGCCGTCAGAGCGAATGTTTATCGCTGGGACGCTGTTCCATAGAAATCGAATGACTTTGAGACCCGACAACACTGCCAAGATTCTCTTTATGAATTTATGACTATAGTCACTAATTGTCGCTGATTAAACAGAATGATGTGTTTGATCCTTGCTTTGAGGTTCATGTGTTTGTTCTTTAATAGCTCCGTCTGCAATTGCTCCAAAAATTAAAAAATATACATTTTGCTATATTTTCCATGCTCATAAACTATAAACGGATTTCGGACTGGTGATATCTGCAGAAGCATCGGTAGGAGAAGAGATGTGGCAAAACAGAAAAATATAACTAAAAAGTAAAGTAACAAATGAGAGTACAAATGCTACTGATAATGCTTGATAGGCCAAACATGTAATTTCTTATTAAAAACGTCGAAAAAAGTAGACTTTTTTCGCTCGACTTAAATCGCGCCCAACCCTGCCTGGCCCCTTATCTGGGACTCAAACGTTACGGTGTTTAGGAAAGGGGAGATGTAACTATAGACCCCAGAAGGCATTTTAAACAGTACTTTTATTAACTTAGTTAGTGACATTTACTTTTTTGAACACTTAATCGTATAGGATTTGTGACATTTTCAAATTGTGCAATGGGTCCCATAATATTATTCTGTATACTGCCAAAATTTTGATACAATAGATTTCGAGACAGAAGCTGCAGCACAAAACGGTCACTGATCACAGCTAGCCAAGTAAAAATGTTTTTAGAACAGCAAATCAAAATAGTTCAATAATGTATTAGCTGCTAATGCCTACTATTTCGCTTCGGATGCATATTCCTTGACATATTTGATAACCAGTGCTCTTAAAGTCGATTTTCAGAAACTTTAACGTTGGAATTTAGATCGCAATTATATTTCGTATTCAGAAATTGGCAAATTATTCACATTGGTGCATTTTGCTGAAAGCTCTCATGCAATAAGTTGATAAGTTAAAACAATACAATGCAGCTGAATATTCAATTAGAAAATTAGTCGAACAAATAGCAGATCTTGACTGTCGTTTGACCGACAGCATGAAGTTAACTAGCCATTTCATGCTTCAACCTATGAATTATCACATCTGCCAATGGCTAATTGCTAATCAGCAGGAGCTGAGACAAATTAGTAGATAGATGCATTAAGAAAACTTGACGTAGTTATCTACATATTCTGCTACATGCATCATATTCTACCTAAAGCAAAAATAGAAAGCAATTTTATGTTTACAAAAAAATGTCACTCTGCGGCTCGAGATTCAATTAGAATCGCGGGTCTGCTGCTGATTTGAGATTCGACTCGATTCAAAGTTGTGGCACGAATAAAGTTGAACCGATTCGGTTGGTTTATTGTCCTTATATGAATGAATTCCTTTAATTTACATTCCTAATGGTCATGGTGAAAAATTCACTTTCTCTCCTTTATATTAATTGGCCGATGGGAAGTTAAAATAAGTATAAGCAATAAAATGCCAACGCTTCGTGCCACTGACACTTACATTCCAACCACTTCTCGCTCAACAAGACTTAAACATGATGATGAAATAATCTCGTTATGTTGAATTCTCACTGAAGTATTATGACGGCGGTCTATTTTTCAACTCTCAGTCTTGAGTGGCGCTCTGTTAGAGGGCAACGGTCTATTTTTCAGCATGTCCGAGTCTAAAAATGTTAAAAAATATCGTTTCAGTACAGCTTGTATCAATGTGCATATAACATTGACAAAACTTTCAAATAACCAAATGCTTTATTAAATACCCGATATATTATGAAAGTATCTGCAGTTCGCGTTATTATCAATTCATTTGCAAGCAGTTTGAGATTCGATCGAAGAAGGTAGCCGTGGATGGCCGACATGTCCGGATAGTTGTGCTCGATAACATCAGCCAGATGGCCCGAGATAGCTTGGGCCATGTCATCCACATACTCGTACATGTATCGGGTGGAAAGAGTTTCAGGTCAGTCGGCGGTGACTCCGTTTTTCAGATTCAAAGGTAAGCTACAGGATCCGCTGTTTGTTTACAGGCGGTTCTGCAGTAGGCTCATGACGACATTGGATAGCTTTGTCGACGAAATAATCCGAAGTAGCTTCAAATCTCGACCTTTCAGCCACACCGTGTCGTCGGCGGCAGTCAGATCGAGATTCAGACGGTGTTCCAATTCTTTTGTAATCATTTCCTAGATTGTGAACTGGAGGTATGAACTGATAGGACTACACATTCTAGCCTAACGTTGCTGTGCATTCGGCCGGAAATACCCGTAAGCAGAGAAGGATAGTAATAAAGGACATCGATGACAAGAGAAGCTATGGGAATTATTCACTTGCATCAAAGAAAATATTGGACAAGGAACGCAAAGCAGACCAAATCGGCCGCTATGTGAAAGGTTTGCATCTGAATCTTGGTGTTCATCTACTTTTATTTCACATGCGATGTAAGACAATGACGAATTGGACAGGGCAGCAATTTTGAAGCAGCAATGAGCATATCAGGTAGGAGGTTGCTTATAAGGCCAAGTCGGAGTTGAGAAAGGGGTCACCAATGAGTTGGGAAAGCAACTATGAAGTGGTATGACGCCTGAGGTAGAAATGCGACGAGAAAAGAGGCACCAATGACAATATCAGCTGCCTCCACGCGATCTCGGAGAATCGCTGTATCAATTCAATGCCTCTGATTTTCACGAGGTCGAAATGATATTTCAATGCGCCTTGCCGGCTGGGAATCGAACCCAGTTCCAGAAGTGGTAACGCGGCGTGAAGATCACCAAGACCAGCGAAGCACTTCCACCAAGATCGTGTCTGGTGCAAGCAAAGCTTTCCGCCTGCATTAGGACATGAATAATAACCAGGAAGAAGGAGGATAATACGCGCGGAAAGCATTACTTGAGTAATGGGAAGAAGACCGTTCCAGGACACCATAAAATCAAAAAAAATAGTATCTTTAAAAACGACATAAATTCATGAATTTAGACCCTTTTTCAGGTTTTTAAGACCTAAATTCATGAATTTGGTTCATTCAAAAAGTACCATTTTTTTCAAAAATGGTACTTTTAAAAACGACATAAATTCATGAATTTAGGTCTTAAAAACCTGAAAAAGGGTCTAAATTCATGAATTTATGTCGTTTTTAAAAGTACCCAATTTTCAAATTTTTCAAAATCTCAAATTTGTGAATTACAATTTTTACCTTGAAAATCATGACCGTTCCAGGACACCGAAAAATCAGAAAAGTTAAGAATCTCAAATTTGTGAATTACAATTTTTACCTTGAAAATCATGACCGTTCTAGGACACTAAAAATTATAAAAGTTGAGTATCTCAAATTTGAGAATTACAATTTTTACCTTGAAAATCATGACCGTTCTAGGACACCAAAAATTATAAAAGTTAAGAATCTCAAATTTGTGAATTACAATTTTTACCTTGAAAATCATGACCGTTCTAGGACACTGAAAATCATAAAAGTTAGTATTTTTAAAAATGATTAAATTCATGAGTTTAGACGTTTTTCAGGTTTTTAAAATATATCATGTGACTTGCGGGACATCGGAGATGTCTTCCAGGGCTTCGCCCGTTAAAAATATTTCTTTAAAAATGGAAGAAACAAAAGTGGAAGAAACAAAAGTGGAAGGAACTTTAGAAATGGAAGAAACCTCAAGAATATATCCTTCTTTGTCTCAATTAAAAATAAGTGAATTAAATATTGAAAAACACAGAGATAGAGTTAGGTATATGAAAGATAAGGAAACACAATTATTATTTAAATTAGAGCATTATAAAAAATTAAGAAAGAGATGGTCTAAAGTTAAGAATGTAACACAAGGAATTGGCATATTCTTAACAATAAGTTTAGGTACGTTAACAATTATTATATCTTCAGGTGTTTTAGTAATTCCAGTAGTTGCTACAGCTTTAACAGGTACGGGTGTTTTTGCAACTTCACTTGTTACAATGTTAGATAAATCTTTAATAACTAAGAAACGAAAATCATTAAAAACTAAGCATTTACATATTAAAGAAGTCTATGATAAACTACACTACTACTTTCAAAGAGTATGTGATGATAATGTTATTACGTTAGATGAGATTGAAAAATTTGATCAAATAGCTAATGAAGTAAATCAAATATCATTTCAATCACAGACAGAAAAAGTTAATGATAAAAATAAAAAGGATGGTAAAATTTCTAGTGATGGTAAAACTTTTATTGATGATAAAATTTTTAATGAAGAAAATGATAAAATTTTTTTAGAAGAGCTAAAAACTTTATTAGACAAAACTTTATTAAACAAAACTTAATACGAGAAAATTTTAAACGAGAAAATTTTAAACGTGAAAACTTTAAACGTGAAAACTTTAAACGAAAAGATTACAAACAACAAAGCAATAAAAAAATAATTTGTTCAGTAAAATGTTTTTGCTGTATACCAATGTTACCACAAAATTCAAATATTATATTTTAAAAAAATAGACAAAATTAAAGCTGATAATAAAAAATAAAATATTAAAACATTATATTTGTATATTTTTATTACTCGGTAAACAATTGTTCGATAACTCTTTCATGAATTTTTTTATCAATATTAATTGTGATAAATCCATAATCTTTTGACCAAGCATTATTACACGATTGTTTAAATTCATCTCTATCTCTTATACATAAATCTCTTAACAAATCACTTAAGTTTCTTGCATTTATTTCAAATAGTATAAATATATTTGCATTCTTTCTAATAACACTTCCATCTAATGAATACATACTTTGTGTTAAATAAAAAACACTACAGTTATTATGTCTACCTCGTGTAAAATAATTTCTCTGAACTGACTGATTTCTGTCATTAACACAATCATCAAAAATTACACAATGTTTCATTGTTTTATCTAGTTTACTAGGATCTTGCATATTACCACTATCATCTATTAATTGTATTTTTATATGCTTATTTTTATTGGATTCAACTAATTGTTTATTTTTTGCTGCTTCTTCACACCACAAATTTATTTCTTCTTCATATTCAGATTTTTCGTATTCTTCGAATAGAGAAGCAATTGCTGTTTTTGTAAGATTATTTTCAAATCCATATTTTAAAAATTGATAGACGGGTTGTTCTGCCGTTGTTGTATAAATTATAAGATTGTTATAATCCAAAAAATTTGGAGTCGTTAAAATTTTAAATAATAGATATGTTTTTCCACATCCTGATCTTCCGCAAATAACTGATAAAACTTTATTAGATAAATTTGGATGATGATTAAATTTAAGTTTTTTTTATTTAAAGACATTTCATTCATTTTTAAAGTAATAAATTCATCCATTATTGAATTAGTGTTTTTAGAAACAAAAAAATAAAAATAAAATTTTAATTTAAGTTTATTTTTTGTTTCTAATAATAAGATTAATAAGATTAATAAGATTAATAATGAAAATGATAAAAAAAATTAAACTTCTCTATTGTAGCGTAAAAGTTTATACCTCCCGAACCAAAAGATCTATCATAATCTCTTCACCTCCAAAATTTATTTCTTGTCCTTTTTCATCAGTGATTCTAATGCCAATGTTGTTAATAGTTTTTCTTGTAATAGGAAAATATATTAATGTTTGTGGAATTACATTTAATCTATAACCAATGGGTACAGTAAAAGCTGGAAAACTGAATATTAAATTTGATAATTTACCATTTATATATCCTCCTTCAATAATGTCACAATGTACAACAATTGAATTTATTTCAGTTATTTTTGGAATCTTCTCACCTAAATGATAACCTTGACTATAGGTTTGTTTATTAAATCCTAATAGCTTTGACAATGATCTATCATGATTAAAATCAACTTGATGATTTTCGTCTAAAGTAAGAGAAAATTTATTAACTGCCGGTTCAACTGCAAAATGTAATTGTTTCTTATCTTTAAATGGTATACCTAAATGTCTCTTAATTTCATTTGATATTGTTTCAACTTCGTAAGAACCAGGAAGAAAAGTTAATATTTTCCATGTTTTGCCTTTATCAGTAGAATATCTAAATTGATCATTCACATCTTTGATAACGTTTTGAATAGTGTTAAATGTAGAGAAACTAGTCAATGCAATTTGATAATTTTTATTTTGTTCCAAATGTAGAATGGGTTCTAAATTACAAGTGTGTGATGAATTAGTTGCTATAATTTTTAACGTCGTACTAAATTTTGATGAACCCAAAATCTCTGTCAAATTTTCTAAATGATTATTAATTTTGTCTAAATCTGCTGAACACATTTTTAAACTAAAAAATTAAATAAATATTTTTTTATGAAATATTTTTTTTATAAAAAATTAAAAACAACAACATATTTCAGCTACGGGCGAAGTCCTAGATCATTCGGTTCGTTATACTTTTATAATCCTCTTCATTTAGAATCTTCTTTTCTAACAGTCTTTTCAATATAGCATGAATTTCATTAAAACTAGAATTATGTCCTTCTTTTATTGCCGATATTAAAATATTTAATCTATTTAGTAATTCTTGTGGATCATCTGGTAAAAATACAGTTGTTTCTGTTTTCTGTTTTTCAGATAAACCTTTCCCTACTTTAACTCCCGTTGATAATAAATTTTCTAATTGTTTATAACGTCTTAGAGATTTTACTACACCAACTCTGTCTAACATAGCTTTATATTTTATGAGATCTTCTACAGCATAATTTTTTAAATCTGCTCCTCTTAAAAGATCAACGAAATTTCTATCTAAACTAATAGGTCTTTTATCTGGCGAAAAAATTAATCCTCGTAAAGGTTGTTGAAATATTTCTTTACCACCAAGATAAAATCTTGCAAATAATTTTTTATCTAAAAAGAAAGTAGAATGTTCGAATAACATAGATTTTGGTAATTTTTTATCTATGTTTGCCTCTAATAAACCATAGTCATCTAATAGTGTTTTAAGTACAGGATCCGCTATATCAACACGTTTTTCATTAAGTTCCTTTTCAAGAGTTTTAAATGGTTCGACAGTTTTTTCATAATCAGTTTTTACTTCTTCAGTTAATTTTAATTTATCAAACATATCAGATTGAATACCAGCTTTTGTCATTCTATGTTGAAGATGATTTTCTTTCATAATATTTCTTTGTTTTATTAATTCGTCTAATTGTTTTATTCTTTTAAAATTATCAGCTCTAACTTTATCCATTTTTATATGATAATTTTATATTATTATTTTTATTTTATTTTATAATATTTTATATTTTTATATTGTTATATTGTTATATTTAGAAAATAGAAATTAGAAAATTAAAAAGGTAAAGTAGTTATTCCATCAGGTAAAATTTTTCTTTTATCATCAAATGGATCTAATGCTAATTTATGTTCTTCTTTTAAATACATTTTATGTTTTTTTGAATTAAGTCTATAATTACATGCTGTTTTTATTTCAGTATTAAATAATGCATTTTTATAATCTTGAAATGTTATTTGATTAGCCACTGATGCCTTTGAAATTCCTTTTAATGTTTTATGTGTTTTAATATTATTAGTTGTATTATAACAGTAACATTTAGATTTTAAAAATATAGCTTCTGTTATGAAATCTTCATTTCCTTCTAGTTCATCTTTTACTTTACATAAATCAGAAGGATGAATGATATCTTTTATTTTATTAATTTCTTCATCAAGTGAAGAATTATACGGTATTGTTAATTCTAAGAAAACAGAATCGGTATCTGTAAAGTGTAATTTATAGTTTTTGCCATAAGCAGGCGCTAAATAATCATATATAAATCTATACATAAATAGTTTAGCTAATTCTAATATAGTGAAACCTATAAAATTAAACTTATCATGTTTTACGCTGTTTCGACGTAAATGTACAGCACATAGTTCATCACTAAATCTAGTAGTTCTTTTATATGTAGGTTTCCTTGTTAAATTTTGAAATCTATCTTTATCATAAACTATTTCAATATTTTGTCTATTACGCACATTTTCTAAAGTCTTACCATAAAATGCATTATTCATTAATTTGAAGAAAACGTTTCCAAAATCATCTTTATTTCTTTTAGATATTTTGCGTTTTTCAATATTGAACTCAATATAATCTTTTAACCATTTAGATTTTTTATACACTAGTTTCCGGTGAATTTTTGTGAGAATCATTCCATGATCTAAATACCAATCTAGCATTCTTCCTTCAACAACATACTTTCCTTTATTGCTTTGTGTTAACATAAGTTTTTTTGTTGGCCTATATTTCTTAGGAATTAAAGATTTTTGATAATCTGAAAAATCTTTTATAATGGGAATTTTGTTTTCTGGGCAGAAAGGATAATATTTTGTTGCATCTTTTATATAATCAGGGTATACTAAATCAACTTCATATATATAACCAGAATTACGATTTCCATCATATGTTTTTTGATAATCAAGATTATTACACCATGTCATTTCACCTGTTGGTAATTCTTGTATCATGCAAGAAGAATATAAGCTATTAAAATCATAATATAACAAATAGTTTTCTCTCATGAATTCATCAATTGCTTTTTCACGTTCTACTCCTTCTCGTTTCGTTCGAAAAATTTCTAATATTTTTTCTTTTTCTTCTGGAGATAAAGGTTTCATTATTCCATATTCTTGTGGATTTACTTTCTTATTATAACATTTAACATATCTATTACCTAAAACTGATGAAACTCCACCTCTAATTCCAGATTCAAAAAATAATAATTTATCATATGTATTTTCTTTATAATGTTTAAGTTTAACATTTGTATGTTTTAATCCTGCTAACCATGTTAAACCTGGTGTAGAATAACAATAACATGGATCTATTCCGTAATATTCTAAACACATATCACGAAAGTTTTCAAAAAGATCAGCTAGTATTAATACATCTATCTGTAGATATTTCATTGTATAATCATACATTGTTTTACAATTTAACTCTCTCCAATTTTTTTCAGCTTCTGCATAATCTTCTTCAGATAATTTTGATTGTTTTAATGTTGATTTAAATTTATTTATTGGAGGAAGTTGTTTTTCTTCCATAATTTTATTCACAGAATTAAAATCAGTCTCCGACTGTGAGCCACAGGCTATATACTCATACGGAAATATTCCTTTTAAAGGTTTTAAATTATATTTATTTAATATTTTACATTGTTCAGGTTTCAAAGTTTTTCCCATAACATCTAATGAATAAGGAGTAAAAAATCTAAATGCATCTAAAATTCTAATACAACCTAATTGCATTGAAAAATATTCTTCTTCTTGTTTACATAGTACATTTATTTTTTGTTGATGTAATTTTTCAGATGAAAATAAATCTTTCATTACTAGATGGAAATCATATTTAGAACCATTATAGAAATATAAAGGAACAAAGTTATATTTAAATTTGTTAGCATTAAGATTACAAGAATTATGTGCTGCACCTCTATATAATCCATTTAGATGATCATGATCTTTTACTTTATCAATATATCTACCTCTGCCAGTTTTATATTTATTTATAAAACATTTTCCACAGTAATAACAATTTATTTCATCATAAAATTCTTTTCTTTCTTCATCCGTTAATGGCATCATTGGAATATTTGTTTCAAGCAATTGTGAAAAACGTCCTTGTAATTCTTCTACTTTCTTTGTAAACATTTCTGAACTGTCTTCACCATAGTATTGTAAATATTCTGATTTAAATAATTCAGGATAATTTGAATGAATGTACATTCCCCAACATAATGGTTTTTGTTCAAATAAATATTTTTCTTTACTTTGTTCAGCTGAACTTTTTCCAGGTGCACTTTTTTCAGAATTAAAAACCGAAGGTTCTAGGGCTTGGCCCGTACAATTTTCAGAATTATAATTTTCAGAATCGGGTGAAGCCCTGGAACTTTCCGTTTGATTTTGTGTCATATTAACATTATAAGCTTCAAAATCACAATAAATAGTAAAGGGTACTTTATTTTTAAAATACCATTTATTATATTCTAAATAATCATCTTTTGGAAAAGTATTTTGAACTGCTTCGTTTTGTTGACAATTCTCCAAATGTCTATTCATTTCTTCTAAAGTTCTAAAACTTGTCATACATTGAAGACAAGGAAAATTTTTATTATCTGAAGTTTTTGTAAATATAGAAACATCTTTACACAATATAAAATGTCCCTGATAATATAATATATTCGCTTGTGCTGGTTGTTTTGACTGTTCTAATTTTACAAATTCATCTTTATATATTTCATGTGTTTCATTAATTTCTTTTGTAATATTAAATGTATTTTGATAATAATTTTGATTTAATATTTGTAGCTGATAAATATATTCTTTATCATATTGTTCTTTATATTGTTCTGGACATTTTTTTAAACATTCATTTATTTTTTGATTTTCTTTATTATTTAATTTTTTATTATTTTCTTCATTTAATTTTTGAATTGTTTCTATCTTATTTTGATATTTATGGTGATATTCTTGTAGTAACATTTTTAATTGTTGTTGATAATCTATTTTACATTTTTGTAAAATTTCATTTAAATTTTCTAATTTTTGTTGATATTCTGAAGATAAAGATGAATATTTGTAATTATAATCATCAGTACGTCCTTTATAATTATTGTGATTAATCATTATTGGTGATAGTGTTTTAACAAGTTCAAATTTTTCAGTACATATTATATTTCCTTGGTAAAAAATATTATGATGCATGTAATTTCCTCTATCATTATATACTATTTCTGATTGACATAAATTTTTATTATTCAAATAAAATTTTTTTGAATCTGAGTAAAGTGGAATAATTTTACCAATAGAAACATAATTCACATTTAATTCAAAAACATTTACTTCTATTAAATTTTTATTCTTTTTATGAAACTTTTTTAACCTATTATAATCATATGGAAATTCATCTAAGCCATCAGAAAGATCAAATTCATTTATGTATTCTTCTTTATTGTAATGACTTAGTCTTTCTTTATGATATTCTGCAGGATGTAAATGTGCTATAATACTCCACAGAAAACAATAATCATCTTCATTTTTTATGTTGATTAATTGTGGTGAACTGAAAGGTAAAGGAACATAACTACCACCAGTATTATTTTTATATTTATCAATTACTATTTTCTTAGATAGTATTTTAACAAATCTCCAACCAGATTCACGTAACTGGGCTTCAATTATACAATTTTCTAATTTAAGTATCATCGATTCAAATATGGGTTGTATATCATTTACATTATGAATTTCTTGTGAATTTGTAAAATGTCCTTGTATTATTTCTTCAGGAATTCCATCAGGTCCATTTTTTGTATAAAGTACTTCTACATTCATATAACATTTGAAAGATTTCTTAAATATATTATAAAAGTTGGTTAGAATATCAGAAAAAGTTTTATCGGTTTCATTATATTCAAAAGACTGATTAAATAAATATTTTATATCTGTTACGGGCGAAGCCCTAGAACCTTCTGTTTGTAAGGCTTCATCGGTTCGTTCAGCTTCATCAAATTCATCTATTTCGTTAAATTCATCAGTATCGCTAAATAAATATCTTTCATCTGGCACATGTTCATCTTCACTATTAAAAACTTTTTTATATTCCGAATGTGAATAATCATAAAATATTTTTTTAACTTTTATATCAGTAGGCAATGTTTCTATATAGTTTTTATAACTATTTAATTTTAATATATTTCCTTCATCAACTCGTTCTACATTTTGTAAATGCATTTTACTTTGTAGATGAGATTGATAACTTCTTTTTGTTTGCAACTTTTTTTTACATAAGTTGCAATAAAATTTTTCCATTTTTTTATTTTTTTAGAGAAAATTTTAAAAAAAATTATATTTAATTACAAAACAAAATGTTTGAAGATTATAAATAAAATTATATTTATTTATAAAAATTAAAATAATTATATTTAATATCTTTTTTTGTATAAAAAATAAAATGTTTGAAGAGTATAAAATAGAACATGTACCAGTTTTAAAAAATTATAGACATCCTACTAATCCACTTACACCTAAACAAGAAGTAAAATTTTACTATCACCATAAATATATGCAATTTGTGAAAGAATATAAAATAAAACATGGTATACCTAAATATGCTAAAACAAATGATTTTCCACTCTGTTTAAGAAGTTTTAGAGTATTCTTGGCTTTTAATAATTTATGGTGGTTAATCAATAAAGATAACTTAACAGTATATGATTTAAAAACATTACAGAAATTAAACATTCCTCCATATATTTAAAATATTTGGATAATTTAAAAAATTATTAAAAATTAAAAAAAATTGTATAATTTAAAAAAAAATCTATAATTTGTTTAATTATTAAGTATTTCACTTACACCATTTATTAATGGTTTTATATCATTATATGTTTTTTTGGCTTCATCAAATGTAGATTTAGCATCAGAAAATGTAGATTTAACATCAGTTATTATTGGTGTTGCTTTTCTTAAACCGTTTCTAACATCATTTATTGCAATTTTTAAATAGTTTAATGTTTCATTATCTTGTAATCTGTTAGGCATTGGTATACCAAATTTTGCATTTAAATAATGATCAAAATAAAAATAAAATGTATCAGGAATAATTTTTAGTGGTACTTTTGCTTCAGACTCTAAAAAGATAATTATTTGTTCTATAACTTGATTTGATAAATGTTTTGTATTTGCATATATTCTAATATCAAAATCTTGAGAGTTATTATAGATTTCATGTTCGGTATCTACTAATATATTTAAATCTTTATCATATACTTGCATATGTTCACTTATGGTGTCAACACGTATTATTCCATATTTATGATGTGTATAATATGATAAAGGCATATTCATTTTATAATTTTTATTAATATCATTAAAGAATGCTGCATTATTTTGTGTAGTTGTAAAAAATGTTTGAATGTTTTCTCTAATCTTATTATCTACATCACAAGCTTTATGAGCTAATACAACTATTTGAATATTTTGATGTCTTCCTTTTGTAAATATTTCTGACATATTTTTTTGTTTTGATAAACTTGCAACATCATCTAAAATTAATAAAGATTTATTTTCAGGTGTACCAGCAAAATTTTCCATATCTTGTAACTCATCTAATTGTTTATCATTATAGACGTTTGTAAAAGTTGGCCATTCAGAAGTATGCATACAAAAAATATGTACTTTTGTTTCGTCCTTATAATATTGGTTTATATATTTTTTAATAAACGTAGTCTTACCACTTCCAGTTTTACCGTAAACAATGAAATGTAAATTTTCTTGATACATTTTACCTTGTTTAATATTTTTATTATTAGTTTTATCCTTAATCTTATCCTCCTCAGTCTTCCATCCTTTAAAAGTTTTTATTTCTTGTTTATAAAAATTTATTCTCTTTTGTTCCTCTGTTAGAAAGTAACCCCATTGATTTCCAATACATATAACAAGATGATAAATAAAAAATATTAAAATACATGCTAACAATATTTTTATACAATGAAATTTTAAAAAATTCCAAAGACGTGTAAGATCTGATTGTGGTATTTTTTTATTAAGAGATGAATTAGGGGGTAGTGTCTCTAAATATTTTTTATCTATATTATTATATATATTTTTATCTATATTATTATATATATTTTTATCTATATTATTATTATATTTAGTATTATATATAGGATTTTCTACAATATTATTAATATCTTTGAGATTCGGATCTTGAGGGGTTAGTGTATCTTGAAACTCAGTGTTATTCATATAATTATTTATTATTTCGTTTATTGCATTAAGAGATTTATGACGACTTAGATTACTTTTATTACTTTTATTACTTTTAATTATAACCGGTGAATATAAATCTTCCAAATTTTCGTTTTTATTCATTTAATATTTTTAAAATAAAAATTTAGGAATTATTATTTTTTAATTCCGGACTCGCATTCTTACACTCTTATGAGTGTTTTTAACCTCTGTAGAACCTCCGGAATGTGTCGGACTTTTTGTTCCTATACTCAAAAGAAGTATGTTCCGAACCTCTCCTCTCTTCCGGAATGCTTAAGAATATTTTAATAAAATAATATTTTATTCTTTATAAAAAATAATATTTTAGTTGAAATACAACTATTTTAGTTGAAATACAACTATTTTAGTTGAAATACAACTATTTTAGTTGAAATACAACTATTTTAGTTGAAATACAACTATTTTAGTTGAAATACAACTATTTTAGTTGAAATACAAATATTTAAATATATAAGTCTATTTTAATAGAAATACTAATATAAATTATTAATTTGATATAAATTATTATTATGTTGATTATTATGTTGATTAAGTTTTGGACATAGTGTTACATGTCGCTGAAAATTTTTCTTTAATATAATTTTTTGACAACCTCTACATTTAACTTTTTCTTTTAAACAATCCTTACACTGATATTTACTATCATAAAACTCTGTCTTAGGTTTAGTAATTTGACAGCTTGTACATTGTCTTGTAGAACTTATACAAGAATTATAATGATTAGTAATTCCTTGAATTGTAAAATATTTATTACAATTACGACATAACTGATCTTTTAATTTATCTTTTTTATTTTTTTTAACCTCTTCTGGTTGTTCGCATAATTTTAAATGACGTGCAAAATTTTTTGATGTTATATTTTTATTACATCCGGAACACATTTTTTTGTTATTACTTTCAACAAATTGATTTTTATCAATATAATTATTTTGAGCTACATTATTATTTTGAGCTACATTATTATTTTTATCAACATAATTATTTTGAGCTACATTATTATTTTGAACAAAAGGATTATTTTGTGCTACATTATTATTTTGTGCTAAATAATTATTATTATTTTGCCTAGGTGTATTTTGCCTAGGTGTATTTTGCCTAGGTGTATTTATTCTAGCAGTATAAAGATTTTGTTCTTTATCTGAAATAAATAAATGCTTTAATCTTTGTAATGGTTGCTCTGATTGAATATTATTATACTGAATACTATTATTAGGTTGAATATTATTCTGAATACTATTATTAGGTTGAATACTATTATTAGGTTGTAATTGATTCATATGCATACCACATGGTGTGTTTTGCATATGAGAATATAATAGTGTTTGATTTAAAAAACGCATATTGCAAACTTGACAAATTTGAGTCATTTCCATTTTTTTATTTTTATTAGGAAAAATTTTATTTTTATAATTTATGTATTTTTATAATCAGAAAAAAATTTTATTTTTATTGTTTAAAAATGATGTTACCAAATGTTGGTGGAGGTGCATATATCCCGAATAATCGTGAATCAGAAATAGAACTAGAAAATTATATAATGAAAACTGGAGACGTTTTATCTGGCCCATTACATCTTTCTATTCTTCCACAACAAAATACAGAGTTAACAAATAAACAATATGTTGATACACAAATCAATGACTTAAAAGAAAAATATATAAACGATGTTGTGGTTCCGCTGATGAACGAATTAAAGTTGCTTAAACTTAATGACAAATCATTAAACGAAAAATTATTAAAACTTGATAAAAAGGATAGAGAGCTAGAAGCAGATATAGCAAAACTTTTTAAAAAGATTTCTGAACAATCAAAAATTTTAATATTACTTTCTATAAATTTAAAATCTGCTGTAATTAAAAATAAACATCAGATAAAAATGTTAAAAGAACAATTAGAAGATGAAATAGAAAAACTACCTGAAAGAATTAAAAAAAATTTAAAGCAGTTACAAACTACATTCCAAAAAAGTGTGAATGAATTGAGTTCTAAAATTGCTCAACAAATTAAAAAAATAAATCAATTAAAAATTGAAGTAAAATCACTTAATGAAAAAGTTGATAAAATGAAAACTCTGAAAATCAATTTAGAAAATGAATTAAAGAAAAATTTACAAAAAAACTCTAAAGAAAATAAAGAACAGTTAGATTCCGTTAAAAGAAAAGTAGATGGTCTTAAAGTTCAATTAAATGCTTTAAAAACAGAATTAAAGAAAAGTGAGGAAAAATTAGAAATGACTGAAAAAGAAATTAAAGTACATCATACTGTGCTTGACGCAATAGATAAAGTGCAACAGGCAATTAATAAAGTTATCTCGAAGTTGTTGTCCATTCACAAACGTAAATCTTAAACGAGTATTGTAAATATTAACGTAAATATTTTTTTTTCCTACAAAAAATAAAAATCATAAAAAATATAAATATAATTTAAAAAATAAAAATATAATTTTAAAAATATAAAAGTATAAATATAATTTTTTAAAAAAATTTAAAAATATAAAAGTATATAATTTTAAAAATGGATAAAATTAGAGCTGATAATTTTAAAAGAATTAAACAATTAGAAGAGTTAATAAAACAAAGAAATATTATGAAAGAAAATCATAGAATAAAAAGAATGATTGATGCAGGTTTGGTTCCTGATAAAGTTAAACCAAAAACGCAATCTGTAAAAGTTAAGAACAAAAAATAAACATTTTTTTATAATGGACATCGGTTCATGGGTCAACGGAGATGTCTTCCAGGGCTTCGCCCGTATTTATGTTTTTTCTAAAAGTCAAATTTATTACTAAAAAATGCCTATAATTTATAAACACAATCTTAAACATTTTGCTTCAAATCAAAAAATTGCTCATGAACCATCTATGAAATCTGTTTACCATTATGATAATAGAGAAACAGTCGGAACAGAAAAGTTCCTAGGCACCGCAGGTGCCATCCAAAAAGAAGGGGATGGCATCTTTTCTGGTATTGGTAGTATCGTTAACTTAATTAAAAATAATAAAGATTTGATTACATCTGCTGCAAAAGGAGCAGCTGCTATAGGTAGTACAGCTAGTGCAATATCAAATGCTGTTAAATCACAAAACGAATTAAAACAACTAGAAGCTATTCGTAAACTCAAGAATGATTCTGAAGAACTAAAAAAATTAAAAAAACTTTCAGATGAAACAAAAAACAAAATTGCTAACATAGCTGTAGAGGGTGATAGTAAAAATAATGAAAAAACAATTGAAGAAATAAGAGGTAATGGCGTCAGCAGCAACCTTCGGTCTAACCAGCAAAGCTGTAGCGGAGCTGGTCTAGCAAAATTCTAAAATTATATTTTAGTAAAATTTTTTAGTAATTTTTTTAGTAAAAATTTTTTCTATCTGTCAGAAAAACAAAAAGTCAAATTATTTCTTATAAAAATGTCTTCGCTTATCGAAAATAAATTTAGATTAGACGATCCTCCGTTCGTCAGTTATAATCAAAAAAAGAATGACTATATAAGAGTTGCTATGAATCCCGGATCTTCCAGTAGAGTAAATACTGGAGGTGATTTAATTTTTGAAGTTGATAATCAGCAGAGTTATTTATATCTACCTGATTCATTTTTACACTGTGAATATTCTTTATATAGTGATGCTAATTTTACAACACCATTACCAGATACCGATAATATTACACTAGAGAATAATTTTTTCCCAAGTTTATTTACACAAATGCGTTTAGATGTTGCAACTCAAAATATAGAAACAATAAGTGATTCTCCAGGTGTAATTGATACAATGCTTAGATTTGTAACAATTGGTGAAAATAATAAAAAGCATGAAATCGAAGGTTGGTTTCCTGATACTAATGATGGTATAATTATTGATGATTTAACTCACGCTGGAACAGATGCCGCAGGAATTGCGAAAGATGTAGAAAATATTGCAAAACATTTAAATAAAACAAATAATGATGCATATAAAGAAAGACGTGAATTTAACAAGAAAAGTAAGCAAACAGTAAATTGGTCATTGTCTCCATTATTCGGTTATTTAGATTATGATAAAATATCATATCAATTAAAATTTAAATTAATAATTCATCGTACAGCAAATAATGAATTAATCTTTTTTGGTAAGACTGGGAAAAAAGCATATTTAAAAATTGATAGACTTGAATGGTGGATTAAGCATATTACTCCTAGTTTAGAGGTTGAAACAGCTATTGCAAAAAGATTAAATACTAACAAACCAATTCCAGTAAATTTTCTAAAGCGTACTGCTAGTTCAGTAACTTTTTCCGAACAAAGATTTAACTGGCATTTTACTAGAACTGCGAATACTCCAAGATATTTATTACTAACATTTCAAAGAAATAATTCTCCAAGTTTTGATAAGAACAATAATATTTTTCATATTAATACAATTCGAAGTTTACAAGTTTCATTAAATCAAACTCGATATCCAATTGATCCATTAAGATTCGATGATACCAATAATCAATTTATGGAAGGATATGATTCTTATAGAAATCTTTGTATAGAATTTGGGGTTGAACCACAATTAACTCCTGGAGATTGGAGACATTTATATCCAATTTTCTGTTTCGATTTAAGTGCATAATCTGAAGATATTATTAAAAATGGTTGTGATGTAACAATTAATATTGAAAAGAAAGATTCCACAACTTCATTGATGGCTTATGGTTTATTGCTAGAAGATGCAAAATATTCTATTGAAATTCTTAATGGAAAGATGGTTAGGATAGGTTAGTAACCTGAGGACCTTTGGTCTGATCGGCTGAAGCCAGAGGAGCTTCGCTCCGATAGGTTAATTAAAATTTTTTTTTCATAACTAGAATAGATTAAAATTTTTGTTAACTTAAAAATTCTTAACTAAAAATTTTTCATAACTAGAATAGATTTAAATTTTTTGATAACTTTAAATTCTTAACTTAAAATTTTTTATTAAAAATGTCGCAAGCGAAAAGTAATATTAATAATAAAACTGTTGAATTAAAATTACGTAATATTGTTGACAAAAATACCCCTAAAACTATTACGATTAACAAAAAAAAGTATTACATAAGTAAACCAATGATAGAGAATATACAATTACAAGAAGAAAAGAATGGCGGGATTCTCCCATTAATTCCACTAATAATAGGTGGCATAGCTGCAGCAGGAAGTGTTGCAGGTGGGACAGCTGGTATTGTCCAAGCAGTAAATAAAAATAAATCAGAGAAGGCAGCATTAGAAGAACAAAAACGACATAATAGAGAGTTAGAGAAAGTTGCTAGGGGTGACGGAATAGTAGATAATTTTATTAGTAAATTAAAATTAGTTGATGAAGGAAAACGAGTTCTTAAAAATATTCTCCACAATGTTGATGATTTAATTGAAATTAAAGAAACTAAAGATGGTTCTGGAATATATCTAAGTCCTAGTATGATAAGGTAATAACCTGAGGAGCTTCGCTCCGATTCGGTAAAACAATTATTTTATTTTATCTTTTAAAAGTTTTTTATCTTTAAAAATGGATACCGCAAATTCCACAAATTCAGAAAATTTAATTAAATTAAAAATTGCTAATTTAGATTTATTAAATTATCTATTAAACAAAAATAAAAACTCAAACTGTCAGCATATTGCAGGTGACAAGAACAAAGTTTCACACCACTTCGGTGGTGATATACAAAAAACATTAGAAAACTTTCCTGGATTTATTTGGAGTAAGTATTTGAAAGAAAAACATCTTCCTGGTCATTCATATACTGGTCCAGGAACTCGATTAGATATAAGACTAGATGAGAAAAATAATCCGAAACCAGGTGAAGAACCGATAAATAGAGTAGATGCCGCAGCTTATAGGCATGATTTAGCTTATCGAAATCATGATCTAAGTTCTCGACATGCAGCTGATAAGAAGATGATTCAAGAATTAGATAGTATTCAAAATCCTACATTTAGAGAAAAAATTGAAAGAATGTTTGTTAAGAAAGCTTTACAAGCTAAAATATTTTTCGGACAGGGTTTAAATGAAAATCATAATTCAGGCGTTTATGCATCTGAAATTCATAAAGAATATAGAAAGCCTAAATATTTATTGAAAGTAAAAGTATTTAATAAAGATGATATTTGGAGTGCTGATCTTATTCATATGCCGAATGAAAGGGACTACAAATACGCATTGACCGTTATAGATTTATATACACGATACGCTTGGGTAAAGCCTTTAAAAAACAAAAGTGGTCTATCAGTTAAATATGCGTTTGAAGAAATCTTTAAAGAAAGTAATAGAAAGCCAAAAAAATTGTTTGTTGATAAAGGATCGGAATTTTATAACCGAAACGTTCAGCCACTATTTGAAATTGTTTATTCAACTGAAAATGCTGGGAAGGCCGTAGTGATAGAAAGATTCAATAGATCATTAAAAAATAAAATTTTCAAGAAATTTACTCAGCAAGGAAATCAGAAATGGTTAAAAATATTACCAGGAATTGTGGAAGAGTACAATAATAAAGTTCATTCTGGTATTGAAGAAACTCCAAGGAATGCTTCTGACGACCCTGATTTGATACGAAAGAAAATATTCGAGAATAATAATTTGAATGAGAGTAATCCGAATTTGCAGAAACTTAAGCCGAAATTTAAGATTGGAGATAGAGTTAGAATATTTAAATATAAGAATAAATTTGAAAAAGGCTTTGTTGGCTATTGGACGAAAGAGATATTTGAAATTTCTAAAATAAATCAAAGTTATCCGATTACTTATGAAATTAAAGATTTAGATAATGAGGATATCAGAGGCCGTTTTTATCAAAATGAATTACAACGAACTGATTTTTAATTATCATTATTATTATTTTTATTATTCAATTCTAACATAATATCAAGAAATGGCACTCCTTTTTGTAATTTAAATAAAACATAAAGACATAATTGACCACAGTAAGTAGTTCCCGGTTTTTGAATTTGAAATGTATTATAAGTTCCATTGCCAAGTATTTCTCTTACTTCATTCGTAGGTGGAAGCCCGTATGAGTCAAAATAATAATTATCTCCGTTTTTACTAAAGATACCTGCTGACCAATGTACGCCGTCTTGGTCTGAAGTATGAAGATTTGTTATGAAATTTACAGTTATTGATGGAACTTTGTTCCGTGAACTGAAGGTTCCTGTTGGTCTATTTTTTAGGAATTGTAATTCGTTTCTCATTAGAACATGAAAATTCTTTATTCCTAATCGATTAGCAATCTTATTTAAATCGAAATTCGTTGTTGTCTGTGTTCCATATAATTTCAAAAACTCATTTATGTTGCTCATTTTATAATTAAAAATATTTCTTATAGGAATCCCTAGAAGACAGAAGGGAGGGGGTATTGATTTAAAACTGTTCTCTAATGATGTCTTTCCTTACTACTTAGACAGAAGAGGGGGGTATTGATTTAAAACATTTTTATAATGATGACTTTCCTTACTACTTAGTCAGAAGGGGGGGGGTATTGATTTAAAACTGGTCTCTAATGATGTCTTTCTTTACTACTTATTCAATTTTGAAATGATTTAATTTAATCTAAATTTAAACGTTACATTGTTGCATTGCATTAGTAGAGTAAATGTTTCGCACATCTTTTATCAATAGTAAGTCATTACTCATCAATATGTGAAAATTCTTTTTTTCCCAATTGCTTAGCAATCTCATTTAAATCGAAATTTCATGTGGTTTTTGTTTGCTGTATATTTTTAGAATGTCTCTAATGTTACTCATTTTAAATGGAATAAAATCTATTTCAGACATTTCTCAAAAGAATTAGCGTGTAGCAGCTGTTAAAATTGTTTCAGCTGATAGGGGTGAAGGAAATCACAAACAATAGCGCATAATGCGAGTTGTGAAATCTCATTCACACTATGAGAACAAAAGAACAAGTACAATCTAAAGACAATAGACATATGAGAGAGAAGAGAAATGAATGAGCATTTCTCTTCATTTTGGTTTCAATAACAATCATTCATGCGACATTGCTTGAATGGAAAAATACACCAACTGTCGCGCCGATGTCAGAAAGTTTGTCGATAAAGCTGTCGACATGGCGCGACAGTTGGTGTATTTTTCCATTAGCGTTCAAGGTCATTCTATTAAAAGCATATGGGAATTATTCTCATTGAAGACAAGCAATTGTTTTAAAGAATGCATGTCATTGTTAATACAATATTCCTGTAACAGACAGGAACGAGAGAGAGAAAGAAAGAAAGAAGACACGCTGCTCCGTAAAAGTTTAATTGAGATAACGAAGGATATATTCTTGAGGTTCCTTCCACTTTTGTTTCTTCCATTTCTGAAGTTCCTTCCATTTTTGTTCCTTCCATTTCTGAAGTTCCTTCCACTTTTGTTTCTTCCATTTTTAAAGAAATATTTTTAACGGGCGAAGCCCTGGAAGACATCTCCGATGTCCCGCAAGTCACATGATATATTTTAAAAACCTGAAAAACGTCTAAACTCATGAATTTAATCATTTTTAAAAATACTAACTTTTATGATTTTCAGTGTCCTAGAACGGTCATGATTTTCAAGGTAAAAATTGTAATTCACAAATTTGAGATTCTTAACTTTTATAATTTTTGGTGTCCTAGAACGGTCATGATTTTCAAGGTAAAAATTGTAATTCTCAAATTTGAGATACTCAACTTTTATAATTTTTAGTGTCCTAGAACGGTCATGATTTTCAAGGTAAAAATTGTAATTCACAAATTTGAGATTTTGAAAAATTTGAAAATTGGGTACTTTTAAAAACGACATAAATTCATGAATTTAGACCCTTTTTCAGGTTTTTAAGACCTAAATTCATGAATTTATGTCGTTTTTAAAAGTACCATTTTTGAAAAAAATGGTACTTTTTGAATGAACCAAATTCATGAATTTAGGTCTTAAAAACCTGAAAAAGGGTCTAAATTCATGAATTTATGTCGTTTTTAAAGATACTATTTTTTTTGATTTTATGGTGTCCTGGAACGGTCTTCTTCCCATTACTTACTTGCCTCAGACACGATCGTGGAGGGTGTGCTTCGCTGGTCTTAGTGACCTTCACGTCGCATTAGCACGTCGAGGACTGGGTTCGATTCCCAGTCGGCAAACCATTTTTCATGATGGTGCCAGGAGCAAGGCGCATTGAAATATCAATATCATTTCAACCTCGTGAAAGCCGGAAGCATTGAATTGTTAAAAGGTACCAATGAGTTCGACGTTTGGTCGAAAGCGCCTCTGAGGTGGACGTTTGAATATTGGACACATATAACGCATATAGCCCATGGAAATTCAAAATACATTCAAACTAAGGAATCTCGAAAAAAATAGATTGAAACATACTCAGTAGAACACCAAGGAAACACCCACAAAACCTGAGAAATACTCGATAATTCACTGTTTGTTAAGTAATGGACATATTAAGCTAACACAATGAAGTCAATTGGCCATAGCAGCCCAAGCTTAGGGAAAGGAAATGTTCTCACTCAGTGAAAAAGAGGTAACACCTAAAGTAGCATTAGTGTTGATGAACAATATTTTTGTTTAGATAATTGTTCAAATTATGTCCTAATAACAATTGTGATCATAATAAAGCAATTATTTGCAGTACGCCATTTTTGTCGCAATTTCGAAAACGACAGTCATTCCTACGAATTCCTCATATATTTGCTGCTCCCACGCTGTAAACTGTAAACAGCCACTTATCGGACAATTTGTGAGCCACATCGGTATTTTGTCACTTACTGCGTATTATCAGACAAATTTCCTGCTTGTCAGACAATTTTTGTCTCATCGCACGAACTAATTTACATTATTGCGTTTACTGCCTATCATACTACTTATGACTAATATATACACTTTTATTGAAATTGGATGGTATCCTTGATAATTTTCAACTATAGAATATACAATGTTGTAAATAAGTAGGGTTCTTTGTATACACATTGAGGCATGGCAATAACAGGTCTGGATATTTGCCGTATTGATGACATCTTTTAATTCTGTTTTTACAATGTTTTTTACAGCTTTTAAGGGTCTATATACTTCCCTAAAATTGTCATTGACTCAACGGATCTGTAAAGTATCAGAGTTGTTAATAATGCGAGTGTGAACGAATGGAGCGGACTTAGAACCTGTGTGACTAGGAATGACTAGATGCCGTTAGCTAATGTTGAATGGTTAGATCATATTCAAACACTTTGAGTTTGAGAGACAATACTTTTAGAAAAGTAGACAGAATTGTCTAATATTTTGGCGAATAATTGTCTCATCTTGTCTGCTCTGAACAGCCACTTTTGGTTGTTCATTGTCTCATGTTGTCTATTGCAATTGTCTGATTATTATGGCTGATAAATTGTCTGTTATTTGGCTGATTACAGTTTACAGTGCAGGATTTGAGTTGGATGTCAAATGTGCCATTTTCATGTAAACGGTGAAGTCTGCGACAAGTCTGTCAACAGTTTTAATGGCATTGGAATACAATATTAGTACGGTAAATGAAACATTCATCCTATCCCTAACATTCCTCCCAATAATTTCGATATGACTGGCCGATATGTATTTCCGATAAGTTTCTTGATCATAACACTTCTCTCTTATGATGCTTGTGATAAGATGGCATGAATATTCATGATTTTAGAGGAATCAAAGTGGAAAATGACTTGTAAGGCTTAAAGTGCATTCAACTCGGCAACTTCATCGCCAAGCGGAAAACCACGGTAGAACATTTAATGTCTGGAAATCTTTGAAGGAGCGATGTTCAACCTTGTGTTAAATAGAATTGACAATTAATCAATAATTGAAATAGACGTTGACAAAACCGGCTGCTGGGAGAATGAATTTTCCATTAAGAATCATGAAAACTGAGGATCTTGCCGTTTGTTGACTTTTTGATCTACAGAAATTCATGCCTTTGATATCTGTGGTAGACCCTAAATAGGATGTTCATTACATGTGCATCTTCACATTCACTTTTTCAATATTGATTTTTTTATTTTTTATTGTCAAAATACAGTGGGCATAGAATTTACTTTACAAAAATGAAAACATAATTGAAAAAGTGCAGTAAAAATTTCAACATCGCTTTATGCTGCTAGTAAGATGCTTGCCTTGATCATTAATTTATATTATGATTGAAGTTTAATTTGGAGAAAAACATAGACCGGCAATTTTGTGTCATTTGAAATCAATGCAATAAACCTAGGCCCATTATAACGAATTGAGTTGATTCGCCATTAACATTTCTAGTTTTAGGCTTTGTACCCACGCATTTTTTCGTCGCATTAATAAAATATAGTGAAACTTCATAGTAAAAGGCAATTGAATGCTTTTATCTTCATTATGCAGTACCTTACTTCTTTGATTTTTGGGCTTTTGTGAAAGGAATGCACTACGAAAAATGACACAACATCGGATGGGACGACAGCAGTGTTTCGATTTCGAGACTGAAGTGAACATGCGTATTTTGGCTATTTACCACCGATGCTCATGCTGATGGAAATTTAAACGTATTTTAAATTTTGTTTAAAATAAAATTTAGCTTTCGACGGAAATTTTAACGTAGTATGAAAGACAATCTTAATACCGCAACATTAATCATAAGCGCACATGTATATTCGAATAAAGAAAATCAAATTGTACCAAATGTCACAGGTGCAATAAAAACTTTAACTCAAAAGAGAGAGAGAGAGTCGCATTATGAATACAAATATAAAATATAAATGAAATAATTGTCTACTCGTCTGCACACTCTGTTTTCATCTGAGGAGCATCGAATTTCTGCGGAAAACTTAAACAACTTCTCGATGCCGAAGTGAGGATAATCAGCACAAACGATGATATCTGCGACGTATTTCCTCAAACTTTTCGCTTTTCTTGTTGTTTAAACCGACAAAGCTTCGGTAGAAATACTGCAACAAGCTAACAACAAGTGCATGCTAAAAAGTAAATTTACATGCGCATCCCAAGACATTCGTGATTCGCTAAGAATACGGCACGTATTTATTTACCTGAGAATTGAAGATGACAATCGACAAGAGAAGGCTGTCTTGGGCGCGTCCTTGTAAAGTGTACTCTTTTTTTGTCACGCAAGCTTTACCGATTAACTCATAGCCTATCTAGAATTTAATATGAAAAACAGTCAAATTTGAAATTAGTTAAACAAAGCAAAATTGACAATCACACAGCCAGCACTAAACACGCGACTCTCTCGAAATTCTTCTTAAAGAACACTAACATCATTCTCGAAAATCACTAAGTGGTGTTAGTGAGTGTCTGAGATCACTCGTGAGCAAACTTGTCGACGAGAAACGTCGCCTCCATTAATGTAGTAGGCCCATCCGCAGAGATAGCACTTTTACTTTTGAAAGTCGACAACGAATAGTGTATGCCGACAAAAGCAATTAGTGCACTGATCGCAGTGCACCGGTGGATACATGGAGGACTGGAGCAGGCAAGGAAGACGAAGGAAAAGTCAAGAAGTATGTCGATGAAGCGGTGATGAACTATAACGAAAACCGAAAATTATAAATGAGGAGCAGTATTGAAAAATGTTAGCGTAATTGTCAATGTGGCAATTGTCAGGTAATGAAAACGCATGTCTAGACTTTCGACTCAAATAAAAACCCAACTTGACTCAAATTTGGTGGATTTCCCTAAAGTCATTGAATTTTATATCCTTCATTTTTCCAACACCCTTCCCGATAAATAAATAAATGAATAAATGAACATTGTTGATACTCGGAAGAACATTAGGCACGGAGCCTTTCTTCCATGTGGCCGAGTTGTTATTTATCCCACTCTCATTCTTTTTTAGCAAGAACGCAGAGTGTACCTATTTTAAAAGTCTCAGGTTTGAACCAAGGTCTCTCGGACGTAGAGCTCTCTACCACAAGGCCACGGCGCCAATAAGGCAATAAATTGAATTTTAATGTTGTGAATGATCATCAAAAAACTTTCGTAGAGCAATCCGCAAAATGTGTGTCTAGAATGACCTGCATGTACATGTATAGTTCTATTTGAGGACACCCAATTCGTTCAATGGATCGAGAACCATATTATTCGCTAAAGCGCTTTTCGGTCTAACACCGCTGGCCATTTCATTTTCAAAGCGATAACATTTAATACATCGGTCGCGGTGCTGGACAGAAAAGCGCTTCTGCGAATGATGTGGTTTTCGATCCATTGAACGAAATGGGCTTCCTCAAATCGAGGAACTACAACATCACCCAACCACCTATTATACCAATGTACATGCCTCTTCAACATGGGTCAGACTGCTACTTGTTATGTGTAGCGTGTGACTTCCAAATTCAGCAATCTGAGATTGCAGACTTGTGTCAATACTCATGAAATGTAATTGAGTACAATTGCAAATTACTCAGCTTTTCTTCAACTACATTTCAACTACTTTACAATTTTTTTGGGTAACTACCGGTTCTTAATTTACATTTTGACAAAAAGATTCGTCTCATTGTTGCCGGTAATTGCAGCCCTGGTTAATATCTAAGTATAAAATTGTAATGTCGTATTATTAGCAGTTACTTTTACACAACATCGACGAGAAGAAAAAAGGAATATACACCGCATTTATGCTGAATGAATATTTAACAGTGCTGCCTGCAAAGCAATTGCAATTGCTTCCCAATTACATGGCTAAAAATGTCATTATCACAGTTGCAAATTACTTATCAGAAAACTACAGTAATTGTAATTGTAATTACAATCACAACACAAGTCTGGATAATTGATCCAAAATGAGCCCGTCATCGATCTTAGATCTCATGGTAAAATATTATTTGTACTCAGAGGGACATGCCCACTACGTACTGCATATATGGAGAACGCAATTGTCACACGAATTGAATTATCAATTATAAAAATTACATAGAATGACAATGAAGTTTTCCTGAAAAACTATTAGATTGCTAAAGAGCACATTAATCAGCCGGAACTTTAGAAATTGTCAGAAGAGGTCTCACAAATCATCCTCTCATAGGCCCAAGTACGCAATCACCGCTAGGATGATGTTTTGTTTAGAGAACAAGCGCATTCAAGTAGACTTGTTGACACGGCTAATTTCTCATCATCACACCGGCCTCAGAACTGTATGGAGGAATGATGAGGCCTAAATGTTTCACATGATTCTGCAGTTAGACAGGAGCCTTATAGTCCTGCTGCAGTCTGAAATGAGAAATACATCTTTGATTGTCATGGGGGAAAATTGACAGCAAGACAATCACATGACAGAGCAAGGCTTCAAACAGGAATTGTATGTTTTATTTTATGTGATGAATTTAGTAATGAAGCTTATACTATTTATATAAAATGAAACCCGGTGCCGCAATCGGTGCTGATTTGCGAGGAACCGGCTCCAGTGCTCCTGATTCTTTGGTAAAGCCGGTTTGGAAACGTTGCCGGGATTAAACCCTAATTACAACTGACTCACTACTGCTCCGACATTCCTGTCCCAGCCACAGAGTTAGACATGTCTGTTTCCGTTTTACTAGAAAGGAAGCATTGGAACATGTAATGCCTATGAAATGGCACAATCTGCTGACATGATACCATAGCAATCGAACAATGAGAAGACAGTTCAACATTAAACACGCTAAAATGGTGCGAAGTTTTAGTGACTGTTATCAACTGGATCACACAGCAAAGAAACACAGCTTGACGACATCAAGTTCTCCAGAGAAGTTTGTGAACGTTTTTTCGTGCACCTGCTAACTTTTTTTAATAATGATTGGAAGGACCAACTTCATCGAGAAAACTTTTGTGCAATGATCTGAATTCTTTGAATCTGAAGGAATCGAGGCGATCAGGGCATTTTGAAGGAACTCACAGCAATCCGCAAGCGACGCACGACTATTATTCTTATCTCTGTAAGGCATTGAAAATTTCTTTTTGCCTACTTAGGAAGTTTCTGCATGTGCCATCGTTTTGAATCAGTTTGCACTTCTAGTAAAGTGATGCTCCTGGCCAATGATGCGCTTCTGTGATCCTAGCCATTGCTTGCAATGGTAACAAGCGATAGAGATTGACATAGATATTCTTCTCTTTTTGGCTTGTGATTGGCTAGCAGCTCTTATCAGAGAACCCATGAACTTCAACGGCCAGATTGCAGGCAGTTGAGCTTAGACTAATGTTGCGCCACTGACCGGCACTCGATGTTGCTTCATTCCATCGAACGTGTATTAGTCTAGCCGATTGCTATGCATCTTTTATTATCGGAAATCAATTGATATCTTGCTATCATTGAGAAAACAGTTTTGGTGAAATATTTGACGATTACTATTTTGCCTTCACTGAAATTAAATCCGCCAACCGTATATTTGATAGCATGAAACTAATTCTAAATTTATTCATTATTGTTAAAACATCACTCACTCTTTCGACCATTTTGTATAGAGTTGAGCAATAAACATCTGCTAAACTGTCAAGACAAAAGTTTTCATGCTAAAAAAGTCAATACAAAACGGTTGGTTATAGCCTTTGTATGGATTTGTATTTTTGTATTTTTCTAAACAATTATTTTTTATCTCACCCATGGTGCTTCCATCTTCCACCTTCTTTATGATTGTCTGACTGAAGCTTGTAAACTTATAAATTATTTAATCACAGTCTGATGGATTTTGTTGCATATTACCCAGCAAGATGCACTATGTACATGTAGATTCAAGCATGTGTTCCCAAATGAAAACACTGGGCTGGAGAAAAACTAAAATTACATATTCCATCGGTGCTCCATATTTCAGGATAAATTCTTCCAAACCAAAATGTTTCTGAAAGGCAAACTAATTTGAATTAGATATAAGCTATTGGCGCTTTATGATAGTATGAGATATCCATCTCATAGTAGCAGTATCAATTGCGGTTATGATTCCACTCCTCAATTGAATACAGTCCTTCTTTGTCTTGATTGATAAATCAGAGGATGATTTTTTTGACAATTTATTCTCATCATAGGATATCCTATGTGACTTATCAAACAGCAGCATTCATTCTACTGGAATAATACTAACAAATGCAGCAGTAAAATGTCCCCATTCAGAAGAAAACACTCGACGCAGAAAGAACAATTTCCAATCAAACAGATCTGTTCTGATATGACGATGGAATGGCAACAGTGTCACTGTTGCGTTAAGATGTGATAAGATGGAACCACAATAAAACTCCATGACATGTCGAAGAGTAAAAGAAATACGGTAGTGGTTAATCAACTTCGCATGATAGCCAATTGCAATTCTTATATAGGTGGAGCCATACATTGATTTTTAGAAGTTTGTCGATGTTTTGTTCGTGGGGAGAAATGGTGAATATCATCATGGTTGCTTCAGTTGAAGTATTGAGATTTCCATGCCAACTTCATGAAAAGGAGTACTTATCTCATTTATGTTCGAGACATGAAAATTTGGAAATTTGCATGAGAAACGCAGAGAATCTAGAATTTCGGAGGGAGGTTGAACAGGTTATACCAAAAGCCATTTTCTATGTAAGTTGTCTGGAATCGAAGTCTCTTCAAGGTGAAATGTCTGATGCTCTACATGTAACAAAGTCATAGTTACAAGAGAAGTTTTACATGTACAGACTGAGCGACGCGGAAATTATTCTCAAGTTCTCTAAACATCTCTACACATATGTCATCAACTAGTTTTGTGCTGAGATACCCACTTCTGTGCCGATAAAAATGCATTAGATAAAAGCTCTGTTCAGAAATAATGAGATGATATGCTTAGTTAATGAAAGCCTAGCTTAATACATCAGTAATCGTAATCAGTCGTAAAACCTGGTTTATCTGAAATCGATTTCATAGACCTCACAAAATAGATTTTAAGGCAAACTATAGGAATGCCATATTGTTAATTCTCTGGAAAGAGATTGTAGAGTTTGATTTCATGCTTACAGGGTGAATTCCCATCGACATTCAGTCCACGAATTTTGATGACTACTAGGCTATCGAAGATGATTGGGGAATCTTCAAAGAGAGATTGCCTCACCGAGAATTTAATGATTTGACGTCATTGAAAGCAGAAATCCAAAACATTTGGCGGAGTGTGAGTCGACGGACATGCCGATCCTTTAGTTCAAGCATCCCGAAAAGATGCAGAAAAATTGTAGCGAGGAATGGAGGTCGCATTAATCGGGGAACGTTTGATTTACTTTCTTTGACTCAACATGCCGTTATTTCTATAGTTTGATGTAAGTAGTACTTTTTGGTAGCGCTCAATTTTTAATAGATGATGTTATACGACACTGAAATAGATTTTTGAGCTGTAAATTTGATTTTTCAGTAATGATGCTTCATCATTAGATATCTCTAAAGTCTACATATCTATGAACCTCTAATAGCCACTAAAATGATGTCCACACTCTGGGGTCTAACATGATACATCGCATTTGAAAATTGGTTTGATTTTCACTGATCTAGAGCACTTTAAAAATAGGGCCATTTAATTTGACTCACCCTGTATGTGTAAATGTAGATAAATATCTTATCAAACATAACTCTTAACGGATTTTTGACGACTCAAATTGCACCGCCAGCTAAATTTAGCTACGAACTTTTTTGAGGAACAAAATGTCTAGATAGACGGAGTGAACTTTCTTTTGAAAAGAACACAACTTATTCGCAATTCTTTCAAATTCACTTGAACTAAATTTTAATCCACATATAAATATCTTTGAAACGTTTCTTGTTCTTAAATGTTTTCCAATCAAATAATATCGCAGAAATATCCAAGTGGAGGAGGAAATGTGTTCTCTTGGAGTTGTCAATATCTAGGACGACTAAAGGGTTTCAATGATTTCCGTTTTTCCTCACTATATGAACTGTAAGCATGGCAATTTTGAGACAACCTCGGTGAACTGAAGCCATACGTGAATGTCAATTTCTTGTTGGTTCCCAGTGTTGCAAAATTAAAGAGAGGCGATGAACCTTACCACTTCGCTCCAAGAGTTTTATGAAATGCTCGAATGCCATGAAATGACAGTTCTCATCAAGTCATGTAGGTGAGAAGAGGTGTAAAAATTTGTCATCATTCAAATAAGAATTGAATATCCATTTAATACAGGTAGACTTAGCCTATTCCTTGTTACCTTGGTTTACGTGGTGATGCTTAATCTGTAGTTACTCTGGCTCTCTTTGGTTTGATTGAAGAATAGTGGAATCGTGCAAAGCGTTGAGTTAATCGCAAGTATTAAATTAGTCGACTCTCGGACAATAGTCAAAATGCATTTATTCAGCTAGAATTGATATATGTGGAGTCGTGCTGTGGAAAGGCACTGTTGATGGCATGAAACTAAGTCGTGCGGTGGTGTCACTGCTGATTTTATAATATCCTTTGACTGCTTCACTTATTCATGTCAACAGCGTCATGACGCATTGATAGCCGATATGCTGGGTCACCTTATTTTGGGCTAACGCACCACCTGTGTCACATGGAAATCGTGAAAATGAGTCAACGCAAGCAGTTGGGCACGCCCTGCTATAAGCAACTGTTGCAATGGCCGGCAGTAGACTAGCATTTTACGCTCGGTTCAGCCCTGTTCAGAAAAAGGCCATTCCGAGGCCGTCACATCCAGAATTTTCTTGACTAGCCCAGCTCGGCCTGTTATGAATAGTAGTAGTTAGAATTGCGGACGCACTGATAGTGGATGCGAACATGGATTGGAACATGTGTTCCGAATTGCCAATGCGAACATGTTCCGAATTGCGAATGCGAACATGGATATGAACATGTTCCGAATTGCGAATGGATGCGAACATGGATAGGAACATGTAAATAGGAACCGCGTTCCGATTGATAGGCGAATTGAGATCATACTCAATGATTCGGAACGGCTTGTTCCGAAATTGAATTAGAGTATGTGAATTAGAATAGGGATGCGAACATCTATTTCGGTACTTAAACAGGTGTTTGTTTTGAGACTGCTTGCTCGAATGCGACAATTGTGGCCATTGTGACTATGATGACAATTTTATTTATTTTCATAACTAGGTTAAGTTATAAATACGTGGAAGTTGCTTGATGGTTAGTTACCCAATTTCATGGATTGTTGCAAGAGACCTTGGTTATTCGCTAAAGGCTATAGAAACTGTTACAAATCTAAATGAAAATATCAAAGCTGGTGATTTAGTTGAACGACTAATGGATCTGGATGAGCATACCATGAATGCTAAATTGGATCGTAGTTGGATAGAAGATTTCTCAATGCTACATTATAAAGACAGTGAAATTAGGAGGATGAAATTGGAACTTTCTGAAACGGAGATAAAAAAAGTGAAACCTTCAATTGATTTATCGAAATGTTCTAACAATGAAAGTGACTTCAGAAAGAAATTAGAAACAGAGACGTTTAAACTATTATGTGAACGGAACTGCATTAGGTGTTTTGAACGGGAAAAATCCCTTCTCTTGTTACCATGTTCTCATTTTGTCATGTGTTCTACATGCTATATACCCTTGGAAACTACATTTTGTCCCCTTTGTGATGAAGAAATAATTTCAACAGTCACTGTATATCGTTCATGATGAGTCATCATGCGTGTCTGTGATTGGTTGCTATTGTGCAGCTTTTGTATATAAGGTTATCACACTTCTATTACAACCATACTTGTTGAGGATTGTAGACATTAATAAACATGCCATTTACCACGATCATTCCTGTTTCAATTATTCACAAAGACAATCTGTTTACTAGCAAGATTTTCTACTCTGCAAATGATGTTATTGGTTACAAAGCTGATCTCATAGATCTGATGGAGGATATTGTCACATTCTATCATTGTGAAGATGATATTGAACTTCAGAAACTCTTAATGAGGACATTGACCAATGCCCTTACGCGAGTACTACGATTTTGGCTCGATGAAGTGTTCAAGCCTCTGAGTTTGACGGAAGCTATTCCACAGAGTTCTCGTTGCTATTGTGAAATGAGAACACGGAAATTGAGGACTTGTTTGCATGATATAATCGTATTTAGCCACTATGAGGAAAATGGTGGTAAATTCAAGGTGGACATGTTTACCGGACCCCCGTCGATGAGCGTCAATGTGGCAGTGCAAGATGATCGGGACATAATCAAGTTTAGAGCGTACTATGCTAATCTTTTAAAAGTCTTCGCTTCAAAACCATGCTGTTCATGCTGTCCTCTATCAAAGGATTTAATGTGTAATATAGAACAGCTTATAACTGCAACGACACAGACCTTGAGTGATGTTGATGACTACGACCTACCATCTGTTACCGTTTGACTTTATTGCATGGAACTAAGCAAAAATGTATATTTTTATAAATGCTTTGCTTTTAACACAATAAAAATGACTGCAAAACGAAAGGCATCTTTTTCTCGGAAGAATGGTTCTTTTAGACCTTCAAGTCAGTTTAAGAAGGCGTTGCGAAAGTTAAACAGCATGCGAAACAATAAAGTTAAGTGCAAATTAATTCAAAACTCCAGTGATGATTTCATTCGTGATTTGGCTTTTGCAATACACAAATGCCTCCCAATATACAAGCCTTTATTGAGTACTGATTCTCTAAACAGCATTAGAAAATTTTCAAATCCAAGAAGCAGTGATATGAAAAGGCGGAACTTAGTTCAGCGTGGAGGTGGTGGGTTTTTGAATATGTTGAATGATATTGGAAACAGCATTTACAATGTACTCAACAGTCCACTAGGGAAAGTTGTGGCAGGTGCCGCAGTGTTGCTGTAGACGACGAATCATGGATTGACACGTCATCATTGATTGATGACTCATGTGAATATGTATATAAGAGAGACGCGCTTGTACTCTTTAATCACTTTCAAGCTAACATTCATCACTGACGGTTGAAAAGCTCCGAATAAGTACAACATTGAATTATGTCTCAAAAAATGTTTATAGTTAGAGAGGAGAGCGACTCATTTGAACGTGATCTCTTTAAATTCCGACCGACAAGGAAGGTTCAAGGGATTGGAAATACCTTTTACTTCCAAACGTTGAGCTATGGTGACGATGGTTTCTACCTTCAAGTTCCATTTTTCCACAGTAATGGTATGTCTTCATCTGGTTATAGCAACATGAGACAAATGCGAGTAACCTTTCCGAAATGGCAGCAGATGATACTCAAAACCATCGACTCTTTGGCGAAGGAATGCGTTGTGTTGCCCGAAAGTGCTCCTACACATTGGAGGAAGGCGTTAGAGGAAGGAAGTGGCTATAAGGATTTACCCGAGTTCGATACGCTATTCTTGAAATTGTCCGATCACTTTCAAGCATTCGATCTACTTGGAAATACAATGGAGTGTGATGATCTGAAGCGCGGACGATACATGGGTTTAATACACGTCAACGGTCTATACATTGGTGCTCACGGCTCAACCGGAAAAGTGGCATCGTTACAAATGAAAGTTCTACAGTTGGTTTATGAGCCAATGCCGATTGATAAGTGTTTAATCACCATCGATAAATCTACTTCAAAAGATGGGAAGGATGTTGAAGAAAGCAAAAAGCGGGGACGGAAATCCAAGGAAGGGAGTGTTAAGTTGAAATTGAAACGCCAAGATGCTCAAATTGACGCGAGAAGTTATTTTAATGCTGACATTGATGAGGAAACACAAATGCTGTGAATGTGAAATGAAAGTTTCTAAATGTAAATAAAGTTGTTATGGAACATGACTTGTTTTATTCTAAGCAAACTGGTGGGTGTTGGTCTTTAAAGCTTTTGAAATTTCAATATGACAGATTTTCGCCTATTCACTGATCGCACAATGTGTGTGGCCGGACCAAGTCAGTCCGGTAAAACTACTTTTGTAACTCAATTACTACAATTTAGAAATGAGATGTTTAATAAAGAAATTAAAAGAGTTAAATGGTGTTATGGCATATTTCAACCACAACTACATTCTGCACTTCGCCAGAAAGGTTATGATGTGAAGCAAGGGTTACCGACAACTGAAGACATCAAAGCAGGTGACTTACTAGTATTAGATGATCTATTACGTGAAAGCAAATCTTCAAAGGATGTAACTGAAATGTTCATTCAAACTGCACATCATAGGGAAGCTTTTATTATCTATATCACCCAAAACATTTTCGATGGAGGGAAAGAGCAAAGAACTAGGAGTTTGAATACACATTATTTGGTAATATTTAAAAATCCAAGAGACAGCAGTCAGATACATCATCTCAGTAGACAGATATTACCTCAACAACCTAAAGTTCTTTCAAAAATATATGAAGATGTAACTAAGAAACCACATGGCTATCTATTTATTGATCTAACCCAGGAATGTCCGGAACGACTTCGATTTCGAACAAATATCATACCTAATTCCGCTGAACCAATGACAGTTTTCTCGGTTCACAGTTAGTTTTAAGCAATGTACTTTGTTGCCTTATTATTTTCAAACATGTCGTATTCAAAGATGGTAGTCATTCCTCAAGAGGAGTATGTACAATTGACTACATTACAAAGTGCACAGGAAGTCAAAAATATAGATCAACCTATTACGAATCAACTTAAGGAACTAACACAAAAGGATATGGAAATTCAGAAGATTAAGGATCCCTATCGACGAATGCAGTTAGCAGCTGAAAACATTGATGAGAGGCGACAGATTCGTGATAAGTTGCGACGATTTATAACCTTGTCAACACCTCGACCATATCGTGTGCGCGCTGAGCGATTATTTGACTTCATTGATCCACATGTGAAGTTCAATGAGAGAGGGGAGATAATAGATGAAACAACTGGTGATGTTATTAGAAATAGTCACATAGATGACCTTCTGCAATATGCTGTTAGAGATGTAAGGCGAAAACTAGGTGCACCACAAGGGTGGTCATATTTTCAGAAACTTTTATCTGATCAAAATGTACCACACAATATTATTGGAGGACCAACTGTGAATGAGTTGGACAAGGGTCACTTACAAGATGAAACAAAAAGTAAAACACCCACGATGGCGGTCAAGCGAGAGCTTCATGATCCCAATGATCTTCAACCAAAAAGAGCTACTAGGCGCTCAATGCGTGTTGGAAAGGATTATAGTAAATATTAAGCAAATATAAATTAAGCTTTGCTTCTCATCATGTCGCTACAAAAGTTTTGCTGCTGTTTGAAATCTGCGCTCGAAGGTAAAGGAGAAGAGGGAATAGAGGTTGATATCAATTGTGTTAGCAGTTGCTGTGGGAGTAATACGCGTGCAAATCAGAACAAAGACGATGAGTACAGCAGTGAAACTCAGAAAGATTTATTACGACTTAAATCACCCCGCAAGTTTCAGTCGTCCGGAGGTTCTAGCTCGTGCAGCAGGTGTGGGGATAGAGAAAGTCAAGAAGTGGTTAAGGAGTCAACCGACTTACACTCTTCACAAAAATGCGAGAAAGCGGTTTCCAACGAGAAAATATGTTGTTAACAATATAGATAGTCAATGGCAAGCGGACTTGGCTGACATGCAACAGATATCACAGTACAATGATGGCTATAAATACATCTTAACCGTAATAGATATTTTATCTCGCTATGCTTGGGCACGTGCGCTGAAATCTAAACGAGGACCAGAAGTTGAAGCGGCTTTTCAGAGCATTTTCGATGAGGGGCGTGTTCCGCAAAGAATACAGACCGATCAAGGGAAGGAATTCGAAAACTCTCATGTTCGAAGTCTCTTTAAAAGTCATAATGTGGAATTGTTTAGTGTCAAAAGTGCTTATAAAGCTGCCATGGTTGAGAGATTCAATCGCACACTGAAGACAAAAATATGGCGCTATTTCACTGCAAAAAATACACATGTTTGGATAGGTGAGCTGCAGAAATTTGTTAAGAATTACAATGAAAGCTACCATCGAATCATTAAGATGAAACCTGTCGATGTTACCCCAGATAATGCGATGGATGTATGGCTTCGATTGTATGATAAGAAAGCGAAAAACATTTCCAATGAAAAGAAAATTAATGTTGGTGATAGAGTTCGGATTTCAAAGGTCAAGTCTACATTTGAGAAGGGGTATCTACCTAATTGGACTGAAGAAGAGTTTTTTGTAGATGAAGTAAATACAAAATTTAGACCCACCATGTATAAATTAATAGATTACCATGGCAATCCAATTGAAGGAAAATTTTACTCTTATGAATTGCAAGTAGTAGACAGAAGTGAAGAGGTGTATATGATTGACAAAATAATTAGGAGGAAAGGTCATGGCAATCAAAGGAAATATCTAGTTAAATGGAAAGGATATCCTGATTCATTCAATAGCTGGATAACGCACCAGGATCTACAAAATGTGGAGGTGGGAGACACTCGTAACTTTTAAGCTAATATAGCATGTGTCTTCTTACATATATGAGTTTAACATGTCTACTAACTTCAATATCATTCTTCCAAGCAATAGCAACCCCAAGATATTCCCAAGTAACAAACCATCTCTATACTCTGTTGAATTCGCTAATCCAATTACTCTGCATGGACCCCATGAAGTTGCTCTAACTGAAATTACTTATTACAACGATATCAGTTTGCTAAAGAACAACTATTTTGAATTACATAAAGAAGTACGAGAGAAGGATGATTGCTTTCGCATATTTCAAAATAGTCTACATGGTACATGGGCTTTTCATCATCTAACTTTACATCCTTTTTCAACATCTTTACCATCTGTCCAAAACATGATTAAAATTCAAAAGGCATTTGCAACGTCAACTTTTGATTCTAAGGTTCCCACAATGAGCTTGCAAGATACAGAAAAGGAAATCGGTAGAATGTTTGAACGAATAAATGATCTCTTCAAGCTGACTTTGAATAAATTCTACAAACCAGTCATAAAGGGGTCAACAAAATTGATGAAGGAAGGGAAGCATGTTCTTCTTGTATTAGGTAAGGATTTGAGTCATACTTTTGGGTATTCCAGAACAACTTTCTCATCAAGGTATTGGTACAATGGACGTGGGTGGAATTCGGAGAGGAAAGTCACTGATTTTCAATGTAGAATTGTGCCATTGTATGCATTACAAAAGAGGAGCATCCGAGTAAAAAATAAATTTGAGGTCATTAGAAGTGTTGAAGACTTTGCAAGAAAGTTTCAAGGATCAGTGCCAGAAACGTTAATGACTTGTGAATATAAGAAAGAGAAAGTAACTTTATTTACTGTTGAAAAGGAGGTAGAATTTATTGTTTTTACTAAAAAGACACCATTGGAAAAGTCTGAGTCCGCTGTTATTGAATTCGGATCTGAAATGATTGGGATGTTTAAGGGCCTTGAAAGCGCACCTTGGTTGACAGAGTTAAATGATACATTCAAGGTTCAATTGTCCTCTTCTAAACTCAAAGCATCAACAAATGCTTCATGGGATATCCACGTATACAGCGAAGACATATTGGGTGATGAATTGTCTACTTCCAGTGAACTTGTAAAAAGAGTTAATTTGAACATTGAAAGCTTGAAAACGCCATCTGAATTATGTACAAAGTTAAATGAGTTTGGTGTAGATTACCTTGATGCAGATGAATATCACTTTTCTTATGATCCACATAAGAAACGCATGATTCTAAAGTTAGGAAAGAACTCTCTTATCAAGCTGGATAGCGTGTTAACGTCCACATTGGGATTCTCAAAATCAACTATTTATGAAGGCACATCAATAGGCGATACAGCCCCATCACTAGAGCGTGATATAAGTAACTTATACGTCTATTGTAACATTATTGAATATACAAGGGTTGGCGACGTTGAGGCCCCACTTCTGCGCACATTTCCTCTCTCATCCGTAAGGAAGCAACTAATCAATCGAGAATTTATTAACACGATGTATGTACCAATGAGCAGAAATGTCATCAATAGAATTGACATATCAATTCATGATGATACAGGTGAAGTAGTACCATTCTGTGGTGGTGTTACTGTTTTAACACTACACATCAGGACACGAGAATAAGGCTTTACGCTATTGTGGGATCTATAATCATCTACAGGACATAATGTCAGGCATTTACAGTGGTCCATCCTATCAGAGCGGCTATCCCGTGTTTGCTGGAGGTAGACGACAAGTTGGAGGAGGCATATTCGGTGCACTAAGACGTATGGTTCTCCCAACACTCAAAAAGTATGGTGTACCATTCATGAAACGGGTTGGAAACAGAGCTTTAGACTTTGGTGCAAATGTTGCAGCTGATGCACTTCAAGGGGAGAATATCGGTGAATCCATGAAATTGCGTGCACAGCAATCTGCCATAGACGCATTAGATGATTTAACAAAGACGAGGCGTACAGTTCGGAAGAAACGTAGGAAGTCAAGACAAGTTGGATCAGGTCGAGTTACTAAGCAAAGGCGTAGGAGAAGTAAAAAGCCCACCAGAGCAGCACGTTCTAAATCAAGACGTCGTGTGAAAGCAAGAAAGCGCAAACGAAATTCCACAGCGACTGGAAACAAGTCAAAACGAAGGAAGACAACATATTTGTAAAGCTAATACGATGCAGAGTATCAATTCGGCTTTGTGTTTCTTCGATTCACCACCTCATCAAACTGACATTATTTCCTCAACTATTGTTGATATAGTCCCCACAACAAATATCGATGGTAACCAACAGCCTATTCAGTTTGATATACCTGCTAATCCTCAAGATTATATTGACTGTCAATCCATTGATTTAGAATTGTGTATACAAATTAAGAAGACTGATGGTACCAATATTGATTCAACTAAGGATAAAGTGGGATTGACAAATCTTCCTATTGCCAGTCTATTCTCAGATGTGTATTTAATATTGAATGACAAACAGATTGAAGGAGGGGATCGAGCATATCCCTATGGAGCATACATAAATACAATGACGCAATTTCAGAAGCAAGCTAAACAGTCACACTTGCAAGTTGCCGGCTGGTATGATGATCAGCAAGGGAAATTTGATGAGGTTTCAAATGGAGGTTTAAAAAAACGAATGGAATGGACAGCAGATTCAAAGGAATTATACTTGAAAGGACCCGTCTATCTTGATTTCCTTCGTCAATCTAGATATCTACTATCACAGGTTAAAATGCAAATAAAATTTATTCGTGCAAATCCTGAGTTCGCGTTAATGGCTTTTGGAGCTACAAACTATCAAATCAACATAAGTAGTGCCGTGCTCAATGTAAGGAGAGTAACAATGAACCCGTCAGTCATCAACGAGCATGCGACAGGATTGAGGAAAAGCAATGCAATATATCCAGTTAATCACAGTGTGTTAACAAACTTCACAATTGGTGCGGGATCATCCTCTCATGCCTACCCAAATCTTTTTCCCACTGCGATGCCGAAGGCGGTGTATATCACATTTGTGGAAAATGAGTCATTTATTGGTGCTTTTGAAAAGAATCCATTTAATTTCCAACACTTTAACGTTAGTAAACTAGCACTCTATCAGGATGGAAAATTTGTTGCTTGCAAAGCTTATGAGCCTAATTTTAAAGAGGGTAAATTTGCACGTGAATATGGTTCTACTTTCACTGCACTGAGCATGTTTAACACAGATGATTCAAATGGAATTACAATGGATATGTATAAAAATGGTTACTTCTTCATTATATACAATCTCACAGCAGATGCAGATCTAGGCGGTGAAAGCGTAGGAGTTACAAAGCCTGGTAATCTACGACTAGAGGTGTCATTTGAGTCACCTTTGAAGAAAACAATTACTTGCCTCATTTATGCTATCTATGATAGCAAAGTTGAAATAACGAGAATGCGAGACGTAACTGTCAGCTATCAGAGATGAGTAACTTAAGCAACATACAAATCTTGAGGAAAATGGGAAATGCTCATCCCTACTCCAAGTCAATATTTCTTGATGTCTTTTCTAGAGATAATTTACCTAATTCAATTCCTTTCTATCCTTGTTCGCTTATCATCAATACGGACAGCAACAATCTTCCTGGTAAACATTGGGTTGCAGTGTACATCAATCGCTATAAAGTGGCTGAATATTTTGACTCTCTTAATCTACCTCGCTTACATGACATTGCATTATGGATGAATAGGTTCTCCTGGACGATTAAGAAAGTTACATCGTTTCCACTACAAAGCAATGTATCTCTCATGTGCGGCGGTTATGTGCTATATTTCATCAACGAGAGACCATTGAAAAATAACTGTAAAAGTGTTTTACAACTTTTTTCGAAAGACTGCTATAAAAATGATGTAATTCTTACAAAGTATATTGAAACTGTTTTGTAATAAAGTTTTATTTTATATGTAAATATCCTTGTTTTATGTTCCAAATCGTTGGGTTTAGAGGGAAAGCAAAACATGTTTACATTTCAATATGTATTTACAAATATACAGTTCTTTTCTAAATATTTACATAGCTACAATGTAGATTTCACAAATATTTTTCTCAAATCACATAGGATGGGAGGAACATCATTTATGTCTTTAATGCCGGTTATCACAATCTTTCCATTATGGAATACATGAACATGATATGGGTGCCAGTTAGTCATCTGTGCTGCTGGAAATAGTTCCACTTCATAAGTGAGATTATTTGATGATGTGACTTTACGAAAGTCATAATGATAGTTCAATTCACATAACACAGTCATTGTCTTCACTTCCCATTCAGATAATGAGTCACTAAGTAAATTTTCCAACGTAGAATGTAGATATGGTAGATCACCATCAGTGAAGCCACCAACACACTGGATTGTTCCATTTGGAAAGAATAGGATAGTCACATATTTATCCTTCCTCTGTATCCTCCATGTTAACATTGAGGGTCTTCCCAGATGTAGATTCGTTGTCGGCTTCATCTTGTGTTTTATTAATAACCATTGCTTTCGATTGGGAATGTTCCGCTCGATTTCTTGAAGATTGAGTTTTGAGTTTACTTTTGTAGTTAACATGCGATTCACGACTTCCATCCGCTTGATGTCCTCCATCCTTAATAAATGAAATCATATGTGGTAGTATCTCTTTTGTAAAGTTTCTCCATGTGACGTCACTGAAACGGAAAAATCGATAGTCAATATCTTCTCTCTTTGGTGAACAGACGTATAGCTTGACGGTAGAGTCACACTTTATCCATACCTTTTGATCGAGGGGAATCTTCATCCGTGTCTTATGGTTGTCAATCAGATCAGCGAAGTCTTTCAGTGAAGGTAATGCGTCAAGGCTAATGCAAACGCCACGATGTTTTCCACCACTATTTGTTATTAAGTGACGAAAGACTACTTTCTTAGAATTTGTTATGTGAATGCTTTGTGAGTCATTTAATTTCCATGTTCTAATGTAATGAGGCATGTTTTCAAATATAAACCTAAATTTATTTGTTTGCATAAAGCTTGCTATTTTACATCTCAACATATCGGAATGATGTTGAGTGCTACGTCTTCAATTCATAGTAGGACTACCTATGTTTTAGTAATTATTTCTACACATCGGAAAGATGTAGAAATTTCATTTTATATTTAATCTACCTATATATTATTAAGCATGACTACGCAGAAATGTAGTGATTGGTTAGTTTACTTTGTTAAATTTCTTAAACTTCTACGTCACCTGTAGCAGGAAGGCATCTCCTTCTCTTTGAAGGTGGGGGAAGACCTAAACTATAGTGTCCATATGGTAGAGATAGATTTTTATTTAACCAACAGCGCTTATCCTCCCAAAGTGAAAGTCCTCGCTTTCTAAATGATTTTGTAGTGACTACGTGATTTGTTGAATTTATAATTGTCATTTCCTCATTTGTATCTTTCTCACTGTAGTACACAGTCCTATAATCATTATGTTGTAATTTTTTAACTGCAGCTCTCTGCACTCCTTTTGCCCGCTTGATGCTATCACAAGTTGAATCTAGATATTTCATTGAATACATTTTTGGTTTTAGCAAGATCATTTCCTCAAGCAACTTTCCCGCACACTCATCCTTAAAACAACCTAATCTAGCTTTGTTTGTAGTTGAGTATAGTCGGTGATGACTGTCATAGTTTGAAGAGTCAAACTTTTCACCGAAGTATAGAAGTATATCTTCCAGACGGACAGATGGTGATGTGTATAAACATAGAAAGAAACTGTCGGTATCACCTCCACAAAGCCGCGTTCTATTTATCAGTGGACATCTTTTTAAATCATTGTAGTATAACTGGTACATTTCCAATTTGCTGTAGTCAAGTACCGCCTGACCAACATAAATCAATTTATTCAACATTATTGAAGGTTTATACATTTCCATACCAACTAGATCTTCATCAAATATCTTATGCTGTACATAGAGAGGATGATTTGATAATTTTCGACATTGTTCCACGCTGTTTACTAATTTGAATTTTCTCCTTCGTCTTACATTTTCCATTGTTTTACCATATAAAGAATTATTTTTCAACTTATAAAATGACTTTTCAAAGTTGGTACTTGATTGAGCTCTCTTTTGTGAATTCATATCAATGTACGTTCTCAACCATGGCTTTTGTGTGAACTTTATACCGTTGTGAATTTCTGTGATTTTCATACCCATGGATAAATAAAATTTTAATATTGAATAGTGTACAACATAATTTTCCCTATTGAATTGATGAAGCAAGAGTTTTTTAGTTGAACTGAATTTAGTGTCTGGTCTTATTTTCCTATGTAAATCCTTCATATAAGTTGAGAACATATTTTGCTCTACGGTCTGCATCTCTGGCGCTAATGGGAAATCGGCAGTGTCATCATGTATGTTTGCAGGATATTCTAAGTTCAAATCAAAAATATAGCCAATTTCACCATCATCATCGATAGCTTGTATATTTTCTTCGTTTAGAAAATAGCTTACTTCACTATCACTCAACCATTTAAAATTTGAATGTGGTAGACTCTTACTGAGCGAAGAACCGTAAAGGTTATTGACATCAATGTAAGATAAGTGACGACTTTCATTTGTATTATTTTGTAATTCCGAAATGCGTGCACGTGCTCTGTGAATGTTCGTAAAAGTCATTCCACCCCTTATTCCCCTTTCGAAGAGATTATACATACTTTCGTCTTGTATGTAGTGTGGAGGATCATTAGATGTCAAATTTAAAGCTGAAGTAAAGCTAAGATGTGGAAGGCTAACGAAATGGACAGGATCTACTTCATCTTCACTTTGACTTAGTGACCTAAAAACTTCAAAAATATCTGTCAGTAATAATACATCCAGTTTCAAATATGCAAGCATGTAATCACCAAAATTGTTACAATTGAAAGCAAACCACGCATTACTAGCGTGCTTATATTCTTCATCTGAACAATGTTCACGAGTGAGATCATTATAAAATTCACATTGTGGTGGCAGACATTTTTCTGACAATGTATTTAGACTTTTGAAATAACAGTAGGGAAACACTCCCTTTTGATAAAGAATATCATCTGTTAACAGGGGAAATTCATTTCTTAGTTTTTCTACATGTTCATAAACTTGCAATCCTCTTGCTAACTCACTCAATGATGCACTTAAAAATTGATAAGAATCTAAGAATTTTAACTTGAAGTAGATTGTTTTTCCTTTGTATTCGTTTACAGGGACGCTGGCGGATAGAGTTATATACTTTTCAGCTGTTGCTGCTACTACTTCCAATTTCCATGACTTCTTCTTTCCAATTGCTTTATAGCAAACGATATGACTATCATAATTCTTAAAATTATGGAAGAAGATGGGTAGTTCCCGCCTATTTAGTTTTAATCGAAGATTGCATTTACTGCATATTGTTTGTCTATATCTTCCTGTTAAATGGTCGTGATCTCTTACTTTTATGCAATCATCACTAAATACAGCTTTACATTTATTACAATTTTTTACATTTTTATGTTTTTCTTCTTCATCAGAAGAAAGAGACATTGGTTGCCGGCTTATTGCACGCTGATTATCATATAAGTTTTGAGCTATATTTTCTAGGTGATCCAAGAAGTCCATAATACAATTCTCTCCTTTGAAGACATAATATTTGTTTTCAAATCTGGACTGGAGAGCTTTATGCCAAACATGATAAACACCAACTGCTGCCGGTTTGTGTACTTTATTATCGATGTAGCACTCTATATCTGCATAAACAACTAAAGGAGGACTTAATTGATATTCCATGCTACTTGTGCTTACCTCTAGTTGTTTAGGCATTCTTTCTATTTGTGCCTTTCCACGAACACAAAATTGATAATGTCGCTCCAAAGTTGTCTTATATGTAAACGATTGGGTACATCGATCGCAGAAATGTTTATATCTTCTATTTATTTTTCTATATAATCTTGATAGTTTTCTGATTCCACAATAGTGTGCACGTTCATTGTTTATAATTAGTAGTATATTCACAGTTCGTTTACCAATAAAGTTGCTGCTATATCGAACACCTTTTAGTCCTTTTTCGTAAAGGTGAATGTTGATTTTAATGTCATTATTTTTCTCAAACTTAGGAATATCTTTAATTGATACGGGTGTAGAGATGCCATTCATATTTAGTTCAGATGTCCATTTACTATATGATTTTATCTCATTCCTAGAATATGATACATCATTGTAATGTAGCATTGATAGAACTGAATATAAGAAACAGTCATTTGCATTTGAATGTACATTAATTACAGCCTTCGAATCTTTCAAACTCTTTGGTAGATTAAATACTTCTCCACCAGAAAGTAATGGACTAGTAATAACATTGAATTCTATATTTAGTATTTCATCTATAACCCAATTGCTACCCTTATTTGCAAAAGCTTCAATATGACTTGAGAGACTATTTAAGTTATCTTGGAACCATGTATCATAGTCATAAATATAGTTTGTGGATGATGAAGTAAAGTGTGCGAGAAACGTTTCATCTTCCTGAGGATTTGATCGCACATAACGAATTTGTGCTACCAGACGACCACGTAGTTGAAAATTTTCTAGAAGGTTTGTCACTAAGTTCTCTAATATAGATCGCATACTTAATAAAAAGGAAGTTATATCTACTGTGTGTGCTGATGGTGTGATGTCGTATACACGAGCATGACCGTTGAGCGCGCTTTCGCTGAGACTTACAGTTCCATGATTATTTTGAATATTCATCTCACTATTTGTATTATGCATATTCATATGCTGACGGAACATATGCCCCCCCCCGCCGTGTATGAAGTGTATGAAGTGTATGAAGGTCAAAGGTCAAGGTCAAGTCAAAGGTCAAGGTCAAGTTCATGTGGAAGTTTATGCATTATGGTCATTTCGAGTGATCAAACTTTAACTTTGAAAATTTTCAAAAACTTGAAAACTTAGTTATTTTTGAGAAAAAACTTAGAATTTTTCCAGTTGCATACACTTGCATACAACAAGGATTTTTTCATTGAATAGGTACATATGCTATATCATTCGAATGCTCTTTTCATGCTGATTCTAATGGTGTATTGTATGACACATGTATGACACCATCCGAAGCAGCTATAGCCCTTTGAAAGATAGATAGAATTTAGTTGAGAAACTTAGAAATTGAAATTATAAATTTTTTCTTCCTGCATACACTTGCATACAACAGGGATTTCTTCATCGAATGGGTACATACCTTATATCATTAGAAAGGTCTTTTCATTCTCTAGCTGATGATGTATTGTATGCAATATGTATGATATCATCCTAAGGTGAAAAAAGCATTCAAAAAACACTGTAAATCTATTCAAACTTTCATCCAATTTGACTATCATTTGAATTACACATTAATATTCATTTCAAATTTGTTCTAGTACGTTCGGTGCTGTTTCAAAGTCTCAAACAAGTGATTTGAAATATATATCCTCCAAATATTAAACTTAGAAATACTTATAGGTAGCTATTTCAGAGATGAATATAACTATCCCCAGTTCCCATTCAAATCCTATTAGAAATTCGATTTGTGAAATTATAAAAACAAGATTGTTCATTTATGTATAGTCATATTTAAGATAAAAAGTTACATGTTGTTGATATTGGGAAAAGGAATGAGTTTTTTTAAGTCAACACGAACACACACTTTTGTTTTCTTGGGGGCACCAGGGCAGCGGCGAGGCGTTGGTGGTTCTATAATGCTGAACTCCAGCGCAGTTGTGAGATTTTCCTCATCGGGTTCCATACGCACACTTACTCGCTTCGTGTGGATCCTCCTGGGCGCATTTCGAACATCTCTTCCACAGCGTGTCTTCACCGTTATCAAGGCCTCCACCGGTGTTTCGAACACACTACTCTGTGCCATGCAATTCTCATCTTCGGATGACTCCGGAGGAGTTGTGGGTCCTGTTCTGAATACCTGTTCCGATTCGATCCTTTCAACTTCAGCTGGAGAAGTGGGAGGTGCTGTGATGCGTTCCATTTTCAATGTGATTAGAATAAGATGGCTGATAATATGGTACTTGAGGATTAGAACCTTTGATGAGAATTGGTACACAGCTAGGACTTATATACTTTTTAAACAAAGGAATTCCCAACAGCCAATCAGAGAGGTTCCGATTTTCCCTAAAGGGATATATAAGGATGACATTGTTCCAATTAAGCAAGTTCTAATCCTCGTGACTTGAGTAGACATTAGGAATCTATTACGAATCAACTTCATGATGAGTACCCAGAAACAACTGTTCTGTTACCAAAATGAAAGTCAAGTAATTATGGGTGGATCGTTGGATGCGAAGGTTAATTTGTGTTGCGGATGCAAAGTGGAACTCTGGAAGACTTTAACAGTGACAGCACTCCAAAGGAGAAAAGGACTGTCGGCGAAGTGCCCTATACACGAGTGTGATCACGACTTCACAAACAATGCAACATTCCTCGAATGGGCTGAGGACTTCTTGAAGTTAACAGAGTCCCCCGAGGGACGTGACTTACCTTCTTTCATTTTTTATGGTTAATTACACTTACATTGTAAACCTCTTGTTTTCATTTCGCAAATTCTGTAAATGGGATTCTGATTAGTAAATAATAGAACATTCATAACATAATTTCTGATCTGTAAACGCATTATGAAAATAAATAAAATTGTCATCATAGTCACAATGGCCACAATTGTCGCATTCGAGCAAGCAGTCTCAAAACAAACACCTGTTTAAGTACCGAAATAGATGTTCGCATCCCTATTCTAATTCACATACTCTAATTCAATTTCGGAACAAGCCGTTCCGAATCATTGAGTATGATCTCAATTCTCCTATCAATCGGAACGCGGTTCCTATTTACATGTTCCTATCCATGTTCGCATCCATTCGCAATTCGGAACATGTTCATATCCATGTTCGCATTCGCAATTCGGAACATGTTCGCATTGGCAATTCGGAACACATGTTCCAATCCATGTTCGCATCCACTATCAGTGCGTCCGCAATTCTAACTACTAATAGTGTTGCGATTTGTAAAATTCAAAGGAAGCTCGCAGCTTCATGGCAGATTTCTTTATAAGTAGGTCTTTACATAGTTGGTGAAGCTCATGAATCTGAGACTGGTTTGTATCAGATGCCAAGAAAAGCTGGCAAAATATTCGTTCTGGTTAAGATAGCCAATTGATAGCTCTAATAAACTTTAAAGTATAAGCAGTTCGACCAATTTCAAATATCAAGAGGAGTGGTGACATTAAACCACACCCAGACAATACAATCGACATATTTTCTAAATTAAGCTATCGATGGCTATCTTCTGTATTCGAACTTTTCATTCTATGTTTTTCATATTCTAATGCGAGATAAATTAATCAATTCTATCATAGAGCAAGTATATAGTATGTAGAGTGTCGATGTCGACTCAAAGAAGTATCTATATACAGTGAAAATTTTTCTATGAAATGATTCAGTTTTTTTGCAGAGATTACGTTCCTGCAGTCCAAAAAATTATTTGATGAGCCTTTAAAAAGCTAAATGTTTGCAAAATGTTCATGCTTTTACATACTATCGACATGAACACAATATATAAGTAGTATGATACATGTTGGATATCAGAAGGAATGAATATTTAATAAGAAGCATCTTAATTAAGAGGAACATAAGCTAATTAGCATGGGGATTTCATGAACCACATTATAATGCAAGCTTTCATCGAAAAACTTATGATCTCATTGTGCTATTTGGCTGAAATTTCAAGTTTTAATTACATTTTCATCGGTATGATTTTATGATTTGCTAGATTTATGTTTCATTTCTTCAATCTGAATGGTAATGTGGACCCATTTACATTTTTTTTAAAGTTAATTGTAATCCTAGGTTGTGATCATTGTCTTTGATTATGTTATCTTGCTCTTCCAGTGGCAGATAGTTTGTGATATGATTACGCTCAAAAAATTCTCTTATTGATAAGGCTAGGTATTAAAGTGATAGTAATCCGTAGAATTGCTAATTTAACAAGCCATGTTACCTCTCCAAGGTTGACATGACATGGAGGATTTGCAAAATGCCATTTTTCCTTCGGTTTTGCTATTGTGATCAGTCAAATCCGTGTAAGTTTCTCCAAAAGTGTAACAATATACATATTTTATGTGAAGTACTGGGTCTGAATTCGATTTCATTTAATAAGATCGAAACTGTATACATGTACACAATGGGGATTTAAGTAATGCTGAGTTGCCACTCTACCTAATATACTTTCTCTATGAATTCTATGAGTTGGATTTCATTTCAAATTTTGATTCTAATATTCTACTAATATTCCAATAATTCTAATAATTCTGCTAAGATATGCTAATATGAGAAAAGTGTACAAAAGATTTCTATTACAGGTAATATTACTCAAACCAATGCGCAGAAAAAAGATTGCAATAAATGCCGCAAGAAACGTTAAGTATATACAGTTTCTTGATTCAATAGAAGAAGCAAAAATATCACATGTAAATACTTGACTGGCTGTTTAAAATGTCATGTTCAATTGACACGCGGCTATAAATCACGTTTTCTTTAATATTTCAGCAGATTGCTTTTCTCATGCTTGAAATTCACTCATCTGTATAATCAGACTAATTTTTGGCTGCTAGTTTGTGTCTGTGTTGTAACTTGATTATGGCTATTAATTTGGTTCACTATACTGTACAGCATATTTATTCGTTGAATCACTTAAATTAAATAGATGCATAAAGTAATATTCCATTTACTAGTATACAGTACAAATAGTGTTATCTTAGCTGGTTCATATTCATATTCAAATGATATAGTAATAGAAAATCTGCTTAAGTTTTGCTTATTACACGCGAAGTGGTTTCCAACATTGTTCAGGAGACTATGAGGTGTCAATTATTGATGAAGAAAAAATGCACTATTCTCTCACAAAGCAATGATATGAGAACTTTGTCGCAGCATTGAAAATCTGGTGACTCTCATTCTTTGTGCTCATACACTAAATATGTACAGATGTACATGTATCTATCTGCACGCCCAACAACTTTGGGCGAACCACTGACTTGCGACTTTCCTCTTGGCTATCTGCTAATTTCACTTCCCGCTTGGAGATTTAATTTTCATCTCCATAATGGCTTAATCATTTGCTGATATCTTTCATATTTTATACATCTGGTGATATTTGGTAACTCTTTTGTGAGGATATCTTTTGTATTCGAGGCTTTATAAAAATTTATTCATTCTCAACGTACTGAATCTTTCTATGCTTACAATTTCATATCAGGAGGTGAATCCCCGTCGGTTCCCTAAACACAATAAATTCTAAACTATAAACGATTTCATTAGTTCTCATCAGCCATGCTACATGTATCTTAAGGGTCATTAACATTGTGATGCTTTCATTATTTTCATGCAGTGCTACAATTTTCTTTTGAACAAGAACTTTTCAAGTAACCGAATTTAACTTGGATGTTCAATGTCATTTAGTTACATTAAGCAATTACTTTACAAGACCATACAAATAATACTTCATCGTAACTGTGCAACTGTGATAAAGTTAGACATTTTTTTCTTGAATTTGCAGGTGTGACTTTTGATTGAAATTCAATAAAAGGCAATATCACATTTGTTTTAAAAGAAATTCTGCTCAACATAGACTGGCCAATGTTTTACAAATGTTTCTGTCCGCAAAAAAGCAAGACAACAATTTAGTACTAGCGTTTTTAATATATCTTCAGGTGCTTAATTTACAAGTGATGCAACCTACCTACAAGGAAGTAGGCATATATTTCAAATTTGGTAGAAATAATTGCCAATTTAATATATGGCACTAGAGTAAGTTGTAAGGAGAGTCGATCACAGCTAACAATGCGTAAAAAATGACGAATTATATTTAATCAGATGAAACAATAGTAATGTAAAGTTAGCAATAGTTAAGAAATTGCCGCTGAACGTGATTAAGGTGTGGCACTACACTCCTACATACAAGCAGATACGAAGCTTTTGAAGGTAATATGAAGCTGATGAAGTCATCTCTGACAAACGACCCGACTTCATGGAAATCTGTATAATTGTCAACTGCGCAGGAAATGCTGGCCTTGTGCACGGATGAATTGAAATAATGTAGCATGGAATGATTGTGTGCTTTAGAAAACGTCATTAATACTTTGGGATTTATAAAACTGACTTGCACCGAACATTTTGAACTTGCTTCTTAATTTTGTTAATTAATGTTACTGTGCAACACACTGTGTGAATAAACTACTTGAATAAATTATGTCTATATGAATGATTTCAATAGCAATTCAAAATAAGATTCTGCATAATATGAAGTCTATCGCATACAAGACTTAGGGACGTATTATAAAAGTGGGTTGGCAAATTGATGGGGACTTTATGATAAAACACACAAATTTTCGTTGCTTATGATTCTACTTGATTAAAAACCTGTCTTTTTACATTGACGTTGGCTAAAAAAATTTCATTGATCAAAAAGTATTCAAAATAACAAAACTTGCAATTTCAATGATGATAGGACATTTTAGCCTTTTAGTGGAATAGTGTATTGTGTATTTCAGTGCATTGCTTATCATTGACGTGTTCTAAAAAACGGTATGCCGGCACCGTCACAGGTACCGGTACAAGATTTCCAAACCGGTCAAGAAATCTGTACCGGTTCCCAACTCTGAGTCTATGTGACCTTTGTTAGACGTTCATACATCTTAAATCCTGAGCTCTCTCACCGAGCATTATCTATTGACTTTCAGAAAGCACGAATAAGCTTTGACAACAGGTGGGTGAAGCCTCTAGCCTCGCATGTAATCGCTGTTCGTAATTTGCAATAACCTATGTAGACTTCTGTATTTAAAGTCATACAAGCACATGCTAAAGGATTACAAAGACTTCGAGCATTATAATACATGGCTGATTATGTACCGGGTAGTCAAAAAGTCCATGGACTCTGGGCAATGTAACACAAATATTTTATTTGAATTGAAAAACAAATAACTATGTCTATACAAGAGGAGGTATACACGATAATAGTCTAAAGAACAATACTTACACAAATTTACTGAAAATGAAGTCCATTGGCCTGTATACATCGGTCTATTCTGTTGGCTCTATCACGAAATGCAGTAGTGAATCGATATTTTCAATTTCTTGGGTGATCTTAGTTCTTAAATTGTTGAGATTAGCAAATCGTTCTCCAGGAGTAAACACTTTGTCTTTCAAATAGGACCAAAGAAATGAATCACACACAGTCAAATCCGGAGAACGTGCTGGCCATTCGACTGGCCCTCTTGGCCAATCCATCGTCCTTAAAAAATGCTGATCTAGCAAGTTTCTCACATCTGCTGCATAATGGCATGAAGCCCCATCTTGCTGAAAGATCATATCTCTTCCAGTACGACGAGTAAAATATGGTATTACAAGTGGAACAACAACATTGTCTATGTATCTTTCCGCGTTCATAGTCTCCTCTTGAATAATGTAAGAAACAAGACCTCTGCATGAAACCGAGAGAAACCTGAGAAATCGTACGGCGCGCGTCTGTAGCATTTGTGACTGCAACATTAGCTGCTGTGCGTGATGGGTGATTTACAGATTGAAGAAAAAGTATATTTGGCGTCTTGAATGATTTCATTTAAAAGTCCTGCACAAGTAGCAGAAAAATATAGAGACATGTTCGATAAGGACTGCCCAGCAAAGAGTACGTTGTACTTTTTAAGAGATTTACTTTTGGAAACTGGATCCCCACGTTCGCATTGCAAATAAAAGTTGCACTACAAGATCTTTAACAGTTTGGGCTCTGGTTTCATGCAGAGGTCTTGTTTCTTACATTATTCAAGAGACTATGAACGCGGAAAGATACATAGACAATGTTGTTGTTCCACTTGTAATACCATATTTTACTCGTCGTACTGGAAGAGATATGATCTTTCAGCAAGATGGGGCTTCATGCCATTATGCAGCAGATGTGAGAAACTTGCTAGATCAGCATTTTTTAAGGACGATGATTGGCCAAAGAGGGCCAGTCGAATGGCCAGCACGTTCTCCGGATTTGACTGTGTGTGATTCATTTCTTTGGTCCTATTTGAAAGACAAAGTGTTTACTCCTGGAGAACGATTTGCTAATCTCAACAATTTAAGAACTAAGATCACCCAAGAAATTGAAAATATCGATTCACTACTGCATTTCGTGATAGAGCCAACAGAATAGACCGATGTATACAGGCCAATGGACTTCATTTTCAGTAAATTTGTGTAAGTATTGTTCTTTAGACTATTATCGTGTATACCTCCTCTTGTATGGACATAGTTATTTGTTTTTCAATTCAAATAAAATATTTGTGTTACATTGCCCAGAGTCCATGGACTTTTTGACTACCCGGTATAAGCTTTAACTTGCCAATTTGGAAATGGATCATTAAGGTCATTAAGGTAAGGAGATCCAGCTACAAGTATATGAAAAAAAATCTAATAATACGATTTTTGCAAGTCGACGATATGCTTTGTTTTGTACTTTGACGCTCATCACTTTTGTATCGATTAATTTCAATTTTGAGATATCATTAATGATACAGGACAAGAGGAATTTTTCTTGATTTATTCCTCTTAACATATCTCTTAAATTATTAAGAAAAGAAAGTGGTCTGTCTGCCAAAATATTTCATCACTAAAAATGAACAAATTTCACAGCCTTTACACAATCATCGAACTTCGTATGCTGATTAGAGTTTTTCAGATTGAGGTTTGTTCGATAGTCGAGATGAAATGTTCCCTTTACACTGATGCATCTGTTCCTCAAAGATTGAGTCAATCGGATGGTCGGTTTCAAATAAAATATGAGTTAAGCTCAAACCCCTACATGTGAAGGAAATTCCTTTCAGGGGTCTCATTGAAAAGTATGAGCGCTATCAAAAGATCAGATGGTGCACTGATGCATAAAACAATGTTGTCTTATTGACTATATTAACAAAAACTGGAGTTTTGCTTCTTGGCGTCAGTACCTGCTTTCAGTGAGAGCTCCTATTGTAGGAGGTGTATTATAGTGCTTTGTTCTACTAAACCGCTTGTAGTGGTCCTGAGATTTCCTGGCGGAAGACAATCTGAAATGCTCGTCTTATAGCTCTAGTAAGATCATGGATGAGTGAGATGTAAGCTTGAACCTGATATTATGAGCTATTTGCAATTCTGCTTTAAATATATAGTTCTACATGGGACCCGGACTCCGTCAAAACGATCGACTGGATCCGAAGCCCTGGTCTGAGCAACTTGTGTAGCATGTAGGCTGACTGATTCGACTAACTCGTGATGAGAAAACGACGTTTTCAGCCACTTACAGTGAGATTCCAACGGATATGAATCAAAATAAATCAATTTAAGAAACTTGCCCAGCCGAAAATGGCCGATTCGCGAATTGAATCGAATCTCGAAGCATTACAGGACCTTAATTCATGTATAAGTTTGCGCAGCAATGCAGAATCACTTTGGTACGTACGCAAGACAAGGTCGCAAAGTTTTTTCGAGTCATAGGTCATGTTTTCTTCCATCAGCATTTGATGTATTTTTCGGCACTAGTCACGAAAATGTTCTGCATTCTTTCCTTCCCTTGAAATTTTCAAAAATTCCAAATATTGAGAAATGTATAATAATTATATTGCAGAACTCTTAACAGTCAAAACTTAATTTAAGCCAGCTGTGCAGTTGTACCGAGATTTTTGAAATGGACAGTTCCAAACGAATTCCTGGATGAATACGAGAATACAAGTTCATCTAGTTCAAAATGGCAATCATGTCTTTCCCGTTGATAATTCACTAGAATTCTCCTCCAACTTTGTCTCCGGAGAAACATCATATGAAAACATTTACCAATACAGGAAATGTTTACAACTGGTCAAATTTGTGATCATTAAACAGATGTAAACGTTATTCCAGGCTTTTTGTAAAGATTTTGGTCGTGTTCATCTAATTTTTAACTAGCTGTCAGAATTGGGATGATGAAGTTAATTTTGTTGACTTTTGCATTTTGTAACTCGAAAAATATTTCAAGATGCGCTTCCAAAACAAATTCAAAGTATAAACATTTACTCTCCACTCCTTTCAGATCAAAGACCGCGCTTGTCTCCAACAGGTAAGCAATAGGATGCAAAACAAAAATTTTTCTGCGATGTGCCGGCTTCACGTTTCTATGATGACAAAATGGCGACCTTATCTCTACAAAAAGTCACCATGAAAAGCAAATTTAGACGACGGATGACTGTTACAAAATTCATGATCGAAAACAGCTTCTGAAATAATTTTAGATAATTGAGTACGATTTTTATGATTTGGCAAATTGAATGAATAGCTAATACATCCTTCATTTCAATAATTTGATCTTCATTGTACTTGATTGCTCGATTATTACATTTCATGAAATTTATATTTATGTATTTTCATGTACAGATGTATGTATTATGTAAAATGATGCGTGATTAAATAAAATCATCATCATCATCAGCCTATATCTGCCCACTGCATGGCAAAGGCCTCAGCATGACACTTCCACCACCTTCTGTCTCCAGTTAATTGTGGTCAGTTAATTGTGTTGCAGAACAGCACAATTTTTCATGCCACTTTCTTGACGTCTTCTTCTTCTTCGTTTTCCTTCCCATGGTCTCCATGTTGTTAATCTTTGGGTCCATCTACTGTCTTCCATTCTGGCAATGTGTTCTGCCCACTTGCACTTTATTGCCTTCACCATTTGTAGTGCGTCCCTGGCCTTCGTCATTCTTCGCACCCATTCGTTCGTCTTCCTGTTTATGAATATTATCTTCAAAATTCTTCTCCCCATCTTCATTTGTGTATCTCTGATCTTCTGTTCCGTCTTTTTTGTCATTGTCCAAGTTTCGGCGCCGTAGATTGATGCTGGTATTACACATGGCTCGAGTACCTTCCGCTTCAGAGAGATAGGCAGACTGTTGGTGAAAATGTCTCGATGTTTGTTGAAAGCGTCCCACGCTATATCTATCTTCCTCGATGCTTCCTTCTCTTGGCTCTCTTCATTGAGGCTGAGTCGCTGTCCGAGATATATGTAGTCCTCGATCTCTTCCCCATTTTTTTATTTTCGAACGTCTACATTAGTTGCTAAACATGCACTTTGCTTTTGTGGTGTTTATTCTCAGACCGTGTATTTCACTTTCGTTTATTTACTCCTTCATCATGATCTTCAGTTCGTTGCCTGACTGCGCAATGATGACAATGTCGTCCGCGAATCTTAGATGCGACAGTCTTTCGCCTTCAATGTTTATGCTTCTTACTTCACAGATGATCTTCCGGAAAATCTAAATACAATAAAAGGGTTTTAATCCCTGAGAAAAACTGACTCGAAATTAGATACTTCCAAGCCCGGGCTCATCTCTGTTCAAAATTCGAGCCCAGACTTGAAAGCAGATGCACTGAGAAATTGCAATCACTCTGATGTCATGATTAGATTGCGTCATGACATCTCGCTTTATGATGCATGTTTTGTGCATGAAGCACTTACTCATCACGGTACCTGGTTTCGTAGGTGAGTGCTCATGTGCGCTGAAGCTTTAGATGTACATAGACGCGCAGTTTACACGACGTACAAATGAACTACGCAAAATTCAAAATATGCCAGCAACCGTCGAGTTCCGCGACACATGAATGCAGATACATCACATCCTCAATTCTCCTAACATTAAGATATGTTCAATTCATACAAATCAGCTTGATGGTATGAACAACAGATGTACCAAGTGTGTAACCTTCTCGGTAATGTTCATCAAAACCTATGAACCTTGCCTTGCTTTACGCCAGGGTTGGCTGGTAAAACCACTCTGGTTTAGAAACCTGGTAAAAACCACCAGCTTTTGCCACCATTTTTCGGCTAAAACTGGCAGAAACTGGCTAAAAATATTTTTCCAGCATTACTGCTTCAGTTTTTTGGTAGCATCATCGTCACTCCTGACTTTATTGATGAACGTTGGTCATAATAAGTTCATTTTACTTTTTCATCATTCGAAAGACATTTAGACCAGTATTTTCACAAGTCAAACTTTATCAATATCATGTTTCAAGCAAGAATGTGCTCCAAGCATAAGTGCAAGAACATGAATTATCATCAAAAAAAAAAATTATAAAGCTATTCTGCATCCTTTATAGCGTGCACGTTTTTTGTTGCTTTATAAATTTCATTCATTGTAAGATGCATCAAACGTCCATGTTAGTAGGAAATCACTTACCTTTATAAAACACAGTGTTTTTGCGGGAAAATGGGAATTCCATGAAGCTAGAAGGGTAAGAAAATGTAGAAATCCGGCCTCAGATTTCTGCGACTATCTTGCCCATTGGCTACATAGAATTGCTTGTCTTCTAAATCTATGGCAAATGTCCCATACCTATTGTGATTATACGAATATTTCTATGAAATTTATCCTGTACTCCCAAGGCAAGATTAAAAATGTTGTATAGCAACATTTTTCATGTCATGGCAATTTACCCATGCATATTTAGAAGATTAGGTTATGTTAAATGAATTTAATACCAAAAGTTTTGATATTAGCTCAAAATATGAAAATTCGAAGAACTTTAAACAAATTTGAATATCACAATAAATATAAATAAATGTCCGGATTGTTTACCTCTCAGAGATTCTATTAACAACGGCCAATTTTGCAGCTTAGTGGAATTTTTCTTTTATAGAGATTATGACTGAGGCTGCACAGACATGCACACACTTTGTATGCAACACTTTATCAATATTGCTGCTGCGAACTTTGCTGCTGTTTATTGAATTATAATTATAATTTGCTTTTCCAAATCATGATTTTTTGCTCTATTCACAAGCATTAGTACATTCAGTACATTTCTAAAAGTATAAATGCATTCTAAAAGTGACTGTTGCACATTGCTTGATTTGTGAACTGAGATTTTCCGGTGCAGAGGCCTTGTGATAGGGTGTTCTCTCTGCTTTCAGGAGACCAGGGTTCAAATCTAGATTTGATCAAACGTAAGACTTTTAAAATACACTCTGCATTCTTGCAGAAGAACAGAAGAATGACAGCGGGATTATGAAGCATGTTCACATGAAGAAAGTGGCTTGCTCAATTTGGATCTATGTATAAACCAGTTTTATTCATATATTTATTTTCATTTTTTTGGATTTAACGGATTCACATTTTCTTACTTAAAAGAGTATTCATTTGATGATTAATTCGGAATTGTCTAGCAATTTCTACTAAATGGACCAACGTGGTGCTGAAGTCTACTTTTGTTCTAAAGGGTGCAAGAAAAGGGCAGAGCAATTGTAAACAAAGGCAGCATCGCCTGTCGTTCGTGATAAAAACTGATGTCATGTGATTCTATCTGAGAATGAATGTGCTTTCCAACACTCATTATGTTATGGCCTGCAAGATAAGAGTTGCAATCCGCAAGCCCGCATGCATCGTAATGCTTAAACCCCAACTTGTTGTCGATCATTTTGTGAAGAAATTGACTGACTTTTCGGAATTTTAGTTTTAGCCAGTTTGAACCAGTTTTGTCGATTTTTACTGGGTTTTTATCACTTAGTGGCAAAAACCAGTTTTAGCCGGCAAAAAGCCAACTCTGCTTTACGGTCGCACGAATGGAATTCAGACACTGATCAATTAATATGCCAGTTGTAATAGCGACGACATATTTGAGGAAATTGATTGTTGTCTGACTTGAACTTCTAGGTTCTGATGTCGATGCGTCGCTCAAGTCTGCTGCTTGTGCTCGTTGAAAATCTCGTTATGACATGCTAGTGGTTATGCAAGACAAACTTTTCGTTCATCTGACCGGCTGCAGTCTTTGGAATTTAGCATTTGGCTGTTGGTTGAGATATATTCTGAAGAAAGAAACTCCTTCTAAAGGACGCAGAATTTGAAGCAGTTCATCTAGATCCATTGTCCCTTTCTTTTCAAACGATCGCCTACGAATCACAGGCGTCTGAATAACTTGAACTCACCATAGCTTGAGATTTTCAGATCAGTTACATACTTATTTAGATAAATAGGCCTACTATTTTGTAAATTGATGCTATTATTAAATGTTCAAAGTTGACGGTCAGCAATTAAATTACAATGCGTCATGAAAGAATTGATGCATAATCACTCCCTCATTAGACAATTAACTCTTGCACTTTTCCTAATCACGACAAACTAGGCCTACCTATGTTGGTTTCCACAAGACAACAGCATATACATATGAAACAGCATCCTGCTGCCACCAAATTTTATTGAAATGCATGCCATATGGTCAATACGCATTGATCAATCCATGCTTATAAGTAATGAAGTTAGTACTACTCGCATAGCTTGCAAAAAAGGGAGAAGATATGTGACGATGGACAAGGCATTGCCGGAATCAGCTGAATTTAGATTATCAAATCAAACACATCGATCAAGACAGCAAAATTAAAATTTTCGTAGATACCAAACGTAAGCAGGCGTTATTCGTTTTCCATCGGCCAAATTTCTTTGTATTTTTGATTTTTTAAACTCTTTCCTTTCTTCGCTTCGACCTTGATGAGTTGTATTACATCGGTTGGCTGATGACAGTTTCATGCTTCGGTCACATGAAAGTTATTACGTCACAGCAAGAGAAATCCTAATAATATCGGCGACTGCTGCGAAGCATTGACTTGAATAGCCGCGAGTGTAGGGTCTTCTTTACCGCTATGCTTTGTCCGCGTGAATGGCAAATCGAGATGATATATTTGCGATAACTGAGGCGGAATTACTTTCCAGGAAAAACTCAATTAACAAGAATTCAAGAATGGAATTATCCAAGCAATGCTTTTGACGAAGAGTAAAATAAGCAAGATTTCAGATAACAGTGAGATTTTTTCCATCATAGGAGAAAAAGTGAAAGTGAAATGTCTCCTATCCTTGACAAGTTCACAAAACTGTCGGATGAACCTCCTACGCTAAGACTGAAAAATAAAAGATTTGTTCCCGAATTACACACTGTTCTTCATAAAGTCCCAAGTGAGTACTAGAAAGAGTATTGAACCTGAGTACTAACTACGACTAAGAAATGAGTCCATTCCAGAATCAAGTACTCTTTGAGTTCGAAAATATCCGTACTCATTTTAGAACTCTTTTGGTTCGAAAGCACAGTACTTCATTGGTACTCATTTTAGTGGCTGCATTTAATGAGCTGCATAGGACTAGCACCTCCATTATATCGAAAAATGCCAACGGCATATCTAACCCGCTATATCACAAGCACATTTGGTGAAGTGGGTAAGCGCTAGAAAGACTCAAAGGACTGTCTGAGAGGATGGAAAACGTTGACGGGACTCAAAGTGCGGTCGAAGATGATAGACATTGGCAGGTCTCAAGGCACTGTCGGTGAGGATGCTTTTGATCCAAATTTGATGTCTTAGGTTTTATTAAGAGGATATCGGTAAAATGTCACAGGTTGGTTTGCAGGATCATTTTTTGTTTCACTTCGATATGCGGGAATACAGGAAACCGTCATATCCTGTTGTTAGCACTCGCTACAGAACCGAGTGACGATTTCGGTGCAGGAACTATGAACAATTGTGTTCACTAGCTGATTGACGCCGATTCATCACATCGTCGACGCTGCACTATCAGCTGGGAACAAAAAGACATTCAGATAGCGTGCGACGTCACTACCAGCTGCACACTGACTTACTGAATTAGGCCTCGTGTCATGTCATTTATTGATATTGATATTTCATCATATTAGTACTTTACAAGCATTTTAGTACTTCTGTGAATTTAGGCACGTGATTTCAGTACTCTTTCGTTTAGTGCTCAGATTCATACTTAAATAGGACTTAATGATTTGCATTGCAGAAATGTCAGACTGACCAACGGCAGATGATGTCAAACACAGCTACTGAGGTCTAACAAAGGATCCAGCATTACTCTATGGGATCCAGCGGCGACATAATGCCATTATTTCTGAGCTAAGGTGGACAAAGGAACGTTAGATGAAGGAAAAAGGATGATTTGAGTCAATTCAGAAAACTTTTACAGGTCTTAGATCTTCCACACACCGACCAGATCCATGTTCAACGCATGGACAGGTGGTAATTCCTCGCCTAAGTTGTTGAAAGCAACTTTTCAAGTCTTTGAAGTCAAGCGGGATATTGTAAAGAATGCGAGGAACGTGATGACCGATCACAGGTGTAAAAATATCTTTATAAATCCAGCTCGAACGCTGATACAGCAGCAGCATGATGTTAGTGAGGAAGATGAGGCAGCGCAAAGAACTCGGTGAGGACGCTGTTCAAAGACTAGATAGTCATGTGAAACTCGTTGAAATAAATTTCAAGATATGCTTCAAATCCTTTAGATCGAGCACCTCAATCGTCCAATTCCCGCTCCTTACCATCTATTCTTCTAGCCAATGCTCGTTCCACCTTCCCAAAACTTGACCACTTTCGCACTGTATCGCAATTTAATTCATACATATTCATTGCAACAGAAGGCTTCATGAAGACCTTGATGATGTCTTGCTTGATTTAGCTAATTGCAACATTTGGCGTGATGACAACGATAAACGTAAAAGAGGGTGAGTTTGCATCTTGCTTCTTCCTAATCCTGTTCAGCCCAAACGAATCTGGATTATAATTCCTGCCTGTAAATTGGTCGTGGTAAGCTTATATCTCCCTCCAAGTATCGTTGCTGCTCACAAGAACTTGCTTATCGACCACATCATTATGCAATGCGATCGAACGCTTTCGGTTTAGGTAATTGGTGGTGTGCGGCGATTTCGATAAACTACCGACCAGGGATATAAAAGAACAAGTTAGATCTTGTGAACCTCGTGAAGGAGCCTACAAGAGGCGCCGCGACACCTTATCATGATTTCGTCTTGCCCCGCTTCCTTTGTGGAAGTCACAGTTGAATCGCCAATATCTACCTCAGACCCCAACTCCGTCTATCTCTCTCCACAATTCTTTTCTCTACAAGCAATTTCTTACTACCGCGCGTGTATGATTTTCGATGGCAGAATTTATAACGTCTTGTCACCTTCCAAAACATAAGGTGGACCGTTTTCATCTTTCAAACTACGACCTTAATGATAGATGCGATATTTATCATAGATATTTGCATTGGTGTATCGATGAAGTTGTGTCCGAAAAATCAATGTGCTGATGGTCAATTCAGACAAACCCCTTATTCTAAACTTGTGATGCAAAAATAATGGGACACTTATCGTGCAAAGAACTTTCCGAAGTATGAGTATTGGAAAGCGAAAGCTAAATCAGCTATATGAAAGCCCAAGGTCAATTGGTCTCGCACATCAACCAGGAGTTCTGCTTTACTATGGAAAACGACAAACTCTGTTATCGGCTCAAGCAGAGATAATTCAATTGAGCAACTTTACAATGGCTTCCATCCATCCATCCAAGAAGCTGCAGGACATATCAATTTAACATTCAGGAGTTACTTTGAACAGGATGATTGAGAGCTTCGAATAGCATCTGCAGCAAAACATGTGGCAGACACTTGGGATGTGAAATTTGTTGATGAGGTTGAAATAACAACCACTTAGATTTCTAGACGGCAACAAGGCCGCTGGGAGTTCCACGTGAATTTAGTGTTCCTACGTGAATTTACAAATATGCGGCTAATCCACTTGCCCATATTTCAAGTTGATCAGTACTGTATTATCACCTCAAGCCATGGAAGTTTAGGCATGTCATTCCTATCCCATAAACTTCTGTCAATTACCTCAGACCAATATCTCTCCTTCCCGTCCCATTCACACCTCTGGAGTACTTTGTTTTGAATTAGCCTGTGATCGTTGCTTACCAAGCAATTCGGAAATTCTTAATTTGACTCGAAACCTGGATCCTCAACAGCCAGTGCAATAATGCAACTTCCTGATTTTGTGTCGAAAACATTAGATAAAAGCAGAATTGCAAGAGAACAATTTACTTCTACATGATTGTTCGAAGGCCTTCGAGTCAGTTGGATATCATGTTGTTAATGAACGACCCAAATATTTGAAATGTCCTGTCGTTTTCATATTGTGGACAGCATTTTGTCACACTGCTATCAATCTGCACGTATTAAGGACGTAGCGGGTGGGTCTGTCCCGGTAGCGTCAAATGTACTTCAGGGTTCTTTTTTCGGACCTGTCCTTTTTGGTCTTGTAGGAGCAGATCTCCATGAAGCCACCAGCTATCTTTCACTATGAGGTACGTTGACGAAACTACTTTTACGGCACCAGTTGAAATGTTAGACTGTGATTTCTGAACATAACAACATGGTTTCTTGGTCTGCCGATATAGGACTGAAACTCAACATCCGAAAGAGCAAAACTATGTTTATTGTAATCATATATATCAACGCATTGGTCGAAAATAAGTCTACTCCATAACTGTTGTACATTCAACTCAAGTGTCATGCATGCTATTAGGATACAAAAAGGGAAATGAAATCATCAGTGGGCATAAATGAATCTTGGTGAACTCAATTTTCTTATAAATAGAAATACTACGGACAATGTAGATTAAAAAAAACCTTGACAATTATAAAACTGTGCCCATGTAATGGAGAAATACTATAGAAATTGTGCAATGAAAAAAGGAGACAGCATAGATATACAGCGTGATATGATATAAAATGGAACGACGAAACTCGCCAAGGTCTACTATTGCTGACGTTGTCTGCCATTATCTGCTATACTAGCATTATCCTTCTATATTGTTACTGCATAAAAATGCTACAATGTTATGGAATGTCGGTTAACAGAAAGCATTCAAAAGTACCCTATGACTCTATTTATTCGCAATGCTCATAACAACTTTGTCTGTGTGTTCAAATAACTGGCTGTGTGCTCTTGTATGCTGGCTAACAGCAAAACAAGTTTCCAATTTCTGCTTTTTTCTACCGTGTTTCGCACTTCAAATTTCTGCATTTTCAAATGATAATTCGATTTAGCTTATCATCTTACTTATTTGCTCTCATTTTTCTTGCAAGTAACATAGGTATAATATATCTACTTACTTACTCACCTACAAGTAATTACTTTCTGACCCATCAACAGTTTCTTTTCGAAATGAACACTCGAGCTCAGACGAAAGGGACCTAATGCAAAGTGTCTGTCAAAGTATTTAATATGTAAGCACATCTTTGGAAGAAATTTGACAAATCTATGGAAATACATGTTCTCAGTCACATAGTCAGCCCCCTTCTTTAATGGGAGCTGTAAGGCACGCATCATCACTTCCCCCTTCTCTCTCTCACTCACACACACACACACACGCTGTCAATGTGAAACTGTAGTTAAGCTCTTTCGTAGTCAGAACATTCCGCGCATAGTGAGGGAGGTTCAATGTCCGCGCTAGGCAAAAGAAGGCAATTTGTCGTATTTAAATATTTCTTGGTAAACTGGAATGAGGCTTATTTCCCAAGTTCAATGAAATGTCACAAAGCATTCTTGATATTTCTTTAATGGAATAGTCCCTCAGTCCCAAAAAAATGGAGACATAAAGCTTTGAGACAATTTCGACGATTGTGATATATTGAATGTTACTTACAAAAGTGATTGAAAATATAAATGGAAAATATGAGTTTACAAGTGATCAACCAGAATAAATTATATCGAGAGATAGGACAAGTTTGACATGGCAATAAATCACTTTCAATCCACTATGAACACATTAAGGGAAACATTAACTATAAATTTCATGCAAATCCACAAAATCATTTGAGAGATATAACAGAAATCTTCAATATTCAAAGCCGTTCCTCTTTTGAGATTTTATTGCAATTCATCCTCCATCGACTTTGAAATGACTTCTAAAAGTGTAGAATTTAAATTTCAATAAGTATAAAGAGGAAAAATCGAAAAAATTTCTATTTTGAATGTGCTTTTAATAAATTTTGTAATTTAATTTTTTAGTCATTAGCGATTTTTGAGAGAAAAAGCAGCAACAATTTCAGAGAAATTATATCATGCCAACAATCTCCACACTGTCGACAAAAATTGAGATGAATACTCTCACACGAGCATTTTCCATCATTTTTAATCCATCTAAGATAGTAGATATAGTACACCTAACAGAGCTTTTGACCTTCAATAGAGACCTTCTTCGCCGAAGCTATTCTTCAATAACTTTATAGTACACAGAGATTCAGCACAAATTAGCTTCATAATATTCACATCACTTCTGCTGACAGCTGTTTGTTTATCTGCCAGTGTCTTTATTTAGGTAAACTATAAAGGGTTCATGAATATTTACCTCATCTCAACTTAAAAGAAAGTGTCGCCAATGATGCATTCAGAAATCTAAGTTGCGTCCGCTAAATTTTGTCAGTCTTATCAATAACAGTGACTAAATTATGAAAGCAACACAAATGCACAAAAATCTTTATCGGTTGACAGTCACATAGCCGAGATACTCAGTTGATAGGCAAATGTTCACCTTATCAAATGTAGTCTTCCTGGTAAGTTCAGAAATTCCATCATAACTAAGAAGGTCATCTAGTGGGCTTCTCTCTCTAGAGAACTCAAGCCAAAGACTCTGTGAATATGATGAAAAACGAAACTTTGTATCAAA
>CAJQUW010000863.1:0-144341 GCA_907163375.1 Prostheceraeus crozeri
TGCTTCACATTCATGTACATATTTCAATAAACATATCACAATGACTTCACTTTGTTTCCGAAACACTAACGTTATGAGGGATTTAGTATCTTTCACATGGATGCACTCTTGTAAACCATTGGTAATTTTGATAGCAATAGAGGGTATAGTTTGTTTGACGACGGGATGATAGAAAATAGATTCAAACATCTTCTCGACTATTCCATATGAAGCGTCTTTATCATGAATGAAATCACGTAAAATGTATTCTTTTTCTCACCAACAGAAATAGGTAGAATCAAATCACTTTGAATGTAAAGGTGCTGTTCATGTTTATCAAGTGTCATTGGTGTTTCTATACCAATCGTATGCGCAGCAGCAAACACAGTTTGTAGCATTGAAAAACCAAAGAGTTTTTTCAAATTTTTACTCAATTGACATTGAATGTCATCACCCAGTTTCAGAACAACGCGTTGATTTTCAATTGAAAACGAAATGTGGTGTGTCTTTACATCATATTTACTTTTCATCACATGCTTCAACTTCTGTTGTATATAAGGATTTACTACATGAATGAAGCTTTCAACTGTATGATATAGACGCGGCATTATATTGATAGCAACTTTAGATTCTTCATAAGACTGGTAAATTTTCTTGATGCGATCGCCATAGATGTCCACCCACCATTCATCATTAACTGAATCAGCTTTAGTGTGATATTCATGAGAAGCATACACCACACCGCTTCCAATAATAGGTGTATAATGTCTTACAAAATGACGCAAGGTTGGAGAGAAATAAACTGTAAGTTTGTCATTATATTTCTGAATAACCAACTTATTTTTGTCCGCCATAATTTTCTCTCCATACTTCTTACCCACAGTCTCATTCCATCGTTTTACTAACTCAATAAGTGATAAAGGTTGAACACCACGCTTTTTCAAAATGATGCGTTCTTCGCATTCTACAACATCTTCATCAAATATTTTAAATCTATAATGAAATTTGTTGATTCGATTTGAATAAACTTTTCTAACATTTGCAGTAGCAATTGACGTTAGATGTAGTCCATGACCAAAACCGAGATGCGGATAGAATTCACTATCCAACCTCAGCGTAAGACCTTTAGTAAAAGAATGAAAGCGGAGGAACTGTCTCCCACTCCAATGATAGATAGTAAACTCATAAGCTTTCTGATTTTTATTCTTCATGATGGAAGTATTACCACTGTTGAATGCCTTAATAATTTTCTCATTCCCAAATGGCTCATAAGAATCTGATTTTATCTGAATCCATTCATAGTTCCACTTTCCATCTGATGTTAAATTGTATGGGAACTGAAATGCATTATTCATCGTTATTCCATCATGGGTGCGAGGAGTCAATATCATTTCTTCCAAATCATTCACATTCTGAATATTGCTATCATAGCAAATACTAGAAACGCCAACCTCCCATTCACCTTCTAAATGCAGTGGGCGATTTAATTCTACTCGATAGTCTGATGGTTTATTTTTGGGAAATTTATTCATAGAAGCATTACTGGGCAAGTAGATTAGAAAAGAGTCATTATTTTCACTTTCCATATTATTCACATTGGAAAAATATATTAGCATACGTTTGCATTAACTCTTCATTCGGAAATGGAGTGTGATACTTGTCACAGCATCTTTATGAAAAGGAATCAACGCACCAGCATCGTCATAAATGGCAATATCAATTTGTGGGATGTAGTTTGATTTCAGCTTTGTATAATGCACTTTCTTGAAAGTATGCTCAGATAAAATACTGCAGCTCTTGGCTGGTATGGTATCATTGCTAGCAATGGAGCTTCAACATCTCCACACGTACATCTTCACCAATATTGGAATATATCTGAAAATAGTTAATACGACGCGATAGCGACATGTCTGCGCTAGCTTTGGTTACAGTACCACTTTTAAAGATATTTTGGTCAAAACCCAAAATGTCCATTAGAGTTTTATCCATAATTAGTTCAATACCTTTTCCACTTATAGTGAGAGACAAAGTACCTTCTTTTTTCAGAAAATGAAATATGTTGCTCATTAATCACTTCATTTAAATAATCTACAACCAATTTAACCGAAGTAATAATGCGAGGCATCAACACTCTTGTTTCATGTAAGAAACCACCAAAAGGCTCTACACACTTTCTGTATAAAGATACGGCCCATTCTGTATCAAATTGATTTGGCCTTTCACATGGTAAATGTTGCATATCAGATTTTCCATGAACAGCTGCAGAACGATGTCGTAAGAACTGATGAAAATCTTTTGAACAAACTAATACTAGATCATCATCATTTAATTTGCTTATTGCAATATGATTAGATGATTTGATATAAGTCAATGTTGCCACTTGTTTACCATCAACTCGAAGGAGATAATTAAATTTCTTCAATAATGTTTCAGGAGTCATGTTTGTCTTTCTTGGCTTAATCACAATCTTCTTCACCAACGTCTTCTCATTTCTTGGAATAAGATCTACATAATAAGCTTCCTCTCGATATATTAACTGTTTATGACCACTTATGTGGTAATTAACGTTAAAATTATCATAGCTTGTTAAGGCGCTAGCGAGGTAGCCTAAATCATTTCTTAAACTTGGACTTAAACCAACAATCCAATCTTTCTCAACTACATGATGTACATAATTATAATCATCATTGTGCGGAGTAAATTGGACAATATGTTTACACGCTTTATTCAAGAAATCATATATAAACTTTTTACATGATAAGAGATCTTTCTTTGACCACTGTGGAATGTATACTCGGCACCCCTTTTCACATTGATAAGCAGCTGTACGCCTCATATTAATAGTCATCACCTCATGATCAAAAGTATAGACACAGTTGCTATAAACAAGTTGAGTGACACCCACTTCCCAATTCCCATTTAGCTGTTGTGCATGATCAATGGGAGTAGAAAAGAGTGCGGCTCGATTACTAGTAAATCTCTTTGTAGCCGCATTGCTAAGCAAAATATGATAAAACGACATTTTTTATATTGCTAATCTGCAACTTTGCATAACATCATGAAGACTTGGATTTTGGACTCTCTACAATATATCAGAGTTGATCGTGATGGAAACGTACATTTCAAAAATTCTCATGGTCATACATCAAGAGGTATTACATTAACATGGCGACAATTTGTCAACCTCAATGATATCATGAGGGATTTGGAATATTTTGAAACATAAGATTCATCTCCTTGGGTGATCAAGTTTGGCTTCAACATTACAGAAATGAAATTCAAATCTACCATTCTCATTCCGCAAACTGTTTCTCATTCGCAAATACAATTGGGAGAAGTATAGAAGATACATACATCGCTCCATCATGACATTTATTCGTCGTGAGTTCATCGCCCTACTATGCAAATCTTAATCAGATATGATTACCACGCACCATGAGTTGGAAATTAGATTCCCTACAACGTATTGAAACGGATCATGATCGAAACGTCTATTTCAAAGATTCAACTGGAAATGTGAGAAGAGAGTTTGCTTTATCTTATCGTCATTTTCAATCTCTACATCATATCATGAAGGACTTGAAATACTTCTATATGAAAAGACATTCACGTATTGGAAATCGCATCTGGCTGCGCGTCAACAATCGGCGAATTCAACTCTATCATTCCCAACTTCATACTAACTTCACATTTCATCAAGGTAGTTGGGAAAAGTATAAAAGGAAGGTACATCGCTCAATTTACTCATTCTTTCATCATGAAGCGCCATCGCTACACCATCGTCAACATTCTCCGTCGCTTCAGACTCTACACCAAAATCGATCTCACAACATTACGCCAACAGCTTCCAAACAGCAAGTATTACCCGGGCCGTCCTCAAATGTTAGTGGTGAAGATGAACAATTCACGGAATCTTCAACTCTTCCCAAATGGGACTGTACAGATTCTCGGCGCCCTTTCTCATTCATCGGCGCAGTCAATGCGCTTAGAGCTACAAAGACTACTACGTCGGATATGGAAGAGGGAGAGGTGTGTGATGTCGAATCTGACTGTGGACAATATGGTGATCTCTACTCATTGAGTGACAGTCTATCATTTTTGAAGATTCGTACCAGCAGTTACAGTTTGTGTTATGAACCCGAACTTTTTCCTGCAGCTCTCATTAGTTGTTGGTTGCCTGTGCATGTGGCAATCTTTCATAATAGTAAAGTGATCATTACTGGACTAAAATCTCATGAACAAGCAAATATGATCCTAGACTATCTCATTGAGTATGTACGTACCCAGCGGATTGTAAAATAAAAAACAATTTTTTCCAACATGATGTTTTTATTTCAAATCATGATAGAACTTACAAATCATTTTTTCATTAGAGGATGGATTACATGAAAAGTTTGAATAATAGATGCAAATCGAGATACATGTAAACGTTTTAAGATGAAGTACAGTACAAAAGCACCACACGTTGATGAAAGTGGATGTTGTAGTATGCGTTCATTTCGCTGATATTGACGCGTATGTTTTCTCAACCACTGCTGTGTTGGTATATTTGGAGGTTGAGCAAGAGAGTCAAATAGTTCACCACGTCGGTCTTCTCCAATAAAGATCGCTTTCCAATGCTCACCGCCTAAATTCTGTGAATGAGTGTTTAGCACAATAAAGATGGGATAGTGATTTACTGCAGGTGGTAAGGTATCGAGTGAATAGACATTATCGAAAGCTTTCAACGTCGCTTCGTCTGCATTACGCTGCACTTTAGTCTTAATATCGTCAGCAGTCAACCAACTCATTAACGATTATACTGAAGAATCACGTCACGATACTTTGTAATTTCAATATTTGAATCGAAGACTGCATAAATTAATACATTGATCGTCTCAGGTAGTGTTCTTTTGAACGTCAAATCCAAACGAATATTATGAGGCACGTTCGCTTGACGATAGGGTGCACTAATATCGCTGTCAGCAGTTAAATCAAATGCATAAATAGTATATCCACTCTTAAACTCTTTCATAGTCAGTCCGTTGGTGTCATCCGTATTGTAAAAGCCAAAGACATCCATAAAATCAACATAACTGCGCATAAATTGATCTGAAGCAAAATCTGGTTTGTAGGGTGGACCAGGATGACTCACACCATTTACACGTAAAGCAATTTCACTTAACTGATTGTGTTTAAAATTGAAAGGATTCTTCTTTATATTACCATTAAATGCATCATTTTCAACCATTGCCACCATGAGGAGCTTCGTGCTTCCGATGGAAAGAGGCCATCTTTCATGAAACTCTTTTGATCTTTCGGAATTGTAAAGGTGAGAAGCTTTGTATGCTGAATGGGGTAAATGGCATTTGGCGGTTAAGGCCTTCAGCATGCCCTCTAATGACACTTGGATTCGGTACTACTCGACGAATGTAAAGTGCAATATCTTCACATGAATTCTAAAATTGTCAACTTTAGCAAATGCATTCAGCGCAAATTCAGGCTTATTCAATGTCAGCTTGAGTCGCATGCTGGTATTACACAGTAAAAACTTTGACTGTCTAAAGAAGTCTAAATTCAGCGACCATATAGCTGACATACTCTACTATCTTTAATCATAGCAGATCGCTTTACAAAGCCACTGTTTGTTTCAACATCAAATTTTCCTGCTTCATCTCTGTACCATCCCATGGCTTCCATATGACTTTTTTGTGCTGCTGGATGAAACTGTGATACATGATTGAAATATGATTTATAGGGATAATCGCTTTGACCACCTTCCACTTGCTGCTCTCCAATCGTTAGAGAAACATCACGAAGTAATGTAGTCAATGGTAAATTGTTCAGTCCAACTTTATGTGCATCGTCAATAGCAGTTCCATCTGCTTGCTGAATTCTAAACCTCAAATCAAGCATCGCATAACTCAAATCTATGTAGTCATCACTACCACCAGGAATAACAAATTCAATGGGGCCAGCATTCTCAGCTGTTCGAGGATGATAATCTACAATACTTGAACTAAGAATATCTGTCTGTATGGCTTGTTGATCGAACAAACAAAAACCGGAAGTTTTACACTCCATGATTAGAAGTTATAGCAGCGTCGTCGTTTAGCGCCTGATGAATGATTAGAGCCTCTGCGACGTTTGCGTGAATGCCTTTTGACTGAAGATCGCACCTTACCAGCTCCGCGATGTTTCCTCCTTCCTTTATTCATTCGTTTAGGTGATTTCTTTCCTTGAGTAACACCAGCAATGGTCTGCTTCAATGTTTTTAAACCGCGTTCCTTCCCACGATTCAACAAACTGCTCTTGAAACTTCTACGTCTGGAAAGATCACTAGCAACATCACCAGCAAAGCCAACGGCATTACTTAAAACATTTCGTTTTAAAGATCTACCGACATTGGATATGAGAGGTGCTACAACAGATTTCAGTGCACCAAGTATGCTACCTCCACGTTGGCGGCGAGCACCGATGTAAATTTGTCCTCCGCCACTTACATAGGAGGGTCGTGAATAAAATGAGGCAGTTGGATTCATAGCTCAAACCCTAAACATTGTTAGTTACAACTTTGCATGAATCACTGTCGATCACTTAGATGAAAGATGTCGGCACGACGCATCCAAGAGTTCATACTTGAAGGATAACCACTCCATTTAACAAGACACCATTCTTCACCTTGTCATTTTTACATCGAATGATTTTCTCTACCAAATATGTTTCACTTTCAGTGACTACCTCAATCTCATCGCGGTAAAAGCTACCCTCAATTTCTTCATTATCGTAATCTTTCAACTTGTAGGTGGTCGGAGAGTCTTTTTGATTAATCCTTGATACTGTAAATACCTCCTCTGTCCAATTCGGAAGGTACCCTTTAGCAAAAACACTTTTCACTTTTGAGATACGAACTTTATCGCCAATTTTCACATCACTTTTCACATGAGTGCGTTTACGTTGGAATGATTCGCGCACTTTATCTACATTGTCAGCATTTACATCTACTGGTCTGAGTCCAATAGAACGATGGATAGAGTGATTGTAGGCATGGAGTGTATCTTGTAGAACCTTTGTCCAATTTTGTGTCAAGTTGGCAGTAAAATGTCGCCACAAGCGATTTTTTAATGTGCGATTAAAACGTTCAACGAGTGCAGCTTTATAAGCGCTCTTTACACTAAACAACTCAATGTCATGCCTCTCAAATAATCTTGTCACATGCTGATTTTCAAACTCTTTTCCTTGATCACTCTGAATTCTTTTTGGAATGCGATCTTCTCGAAAAATTGTTTGGAATGCTTTTGCTACTCCTTTCCCTTCTTTAGTTTTTAAAGGTTGAGCCCACGCATAACGCGAGAAAATATCAATGACGGTTAAAATAAAATTATTGCCCGAGTTATGTTTTGAAATGGAGGCAACATCGCACAAATCTGCTTGCCACTGTTCATCGATGTCATGAACAATATAATGGCGGGTGCGGTACTTCTTTTTCGCTTGTTTGTGGAGTGTATAGGTAGCCTGACCCTTTAACCATCGTTTCACTTGTGATTGTGGAAGACCACTCGCTTTTGATAATTTCTTGATAGATGCAAATCCTGCCGGATGTTTTACATCATAATAGATTGACTTCAAACGTTCAGTCGATGACGGCTGACTCTTTTTCCTCCTTCTCATCTTTTTTCTTTCTTGCCTTTCTACATTTACAACAACTGCAGCATTTAGCTTTAGCGGTTTTGCGATCGTGTTCACATTGCTTAGGGGTTTCATTATGAGAGCTGGCGCAGCAAGTGCAAGTGACAACGACATTCACCTCTGCGGCTCATTACATGGCAAGCAACACATCTGCTTCATATTAATAGTCTGAGAACATGTATTTCCTAGGAGGAGCTGTTTTACGTTTTCCTTTTACCAGTTTTAGTGGCGATGTAGATCTACGTCGAGTTCTTCCTCTTGTTTGCTTAGTGAGTGTGGGAGGGGATGTAGCAGGTGACGTCTTAAACCAATTTGTTGGCATTTTCATCGCCTGAAGCATTGGAGTAGTAGCCACTGTTGAATCAAGTTCTTTCAATGTCTCATTATTTAAAGCAAATTTTGGCACATTATGCTTTTTCAATAGTTTAAGAAAGTATGACCAACCAGGTGGAACATAGCCCTGACGGCGCTTTCTACGTGTCGCATACTGAATCAAGTCTTCATAACGTGAAGCATCAATCACTTTATTTTCATCTGTAATGATTTCTCCTCTATCATTTACATTGAGATGGGGTTCAATACTGTTGAAAAGAGATATGGCATGTGCGCGAGATGCTAAAGGTGTAGCAGTCGATACAGAGTCACGCATCTTATTCTTCAAGTTTTTCAATTGCTCAACAGTTTCCGATTGTAATAATACAGCACGATGTGGATCTTTGATGTGAACATTTTGCTGATAATCTATTTCTTTCCTATACATTTGATTTGCAAGAGGTTGCTTTACTTGCTGCATGGCAGTCAATTGTACATATTCATCCTGAGGAATAACAATCATGCGAGAATAAGAACTCATAGTTTGTAGATAATCATGGGAGTTTTCAAAATATCACTTCGAAATCTAAATTCTTCCGGACACTCTTGCGTAAAGTCAATGAATAAGTAACCGTATGGTTTTTCAGTAGCTGCTTGAAAAATTTCAATTAAGGCTTTTGATCCTCTGGGTGCAACTTGTCGCGCTAAAATTTCAAATTGACTTTTATCTCGCGGATTCTTGAAAATAGCATAATAGTGTGTATTCAGGTTTCGTGTACGAGCTTCTTTTCCATCAGGAAACAAATTTTGTGTAATATAGATGATAAAACACCTTTTATGGTGTGCTGCGCGAGTGAACATATCTGTAACATCTTTTGAATTCTTACTTTCTTTTAATAAATCATCCAATACAACAACATCATTAGACTGAAGTTTATCCACTGGAATAATTCCTTCATGTCGAATAAAGTTGCGACTTTGCAATTCCTGAAACAGCGACGGTTGATAAATACCATAACACCAAATCACTCGATTGATAGGTTCCTTAAACAACTCCCTTCTTTTATCCAATAAATTCAGCGTGAAAACAGTTTTACCTGCATGAGATGGACCTGATACAGTCAGAACTTTATCACATTGAAGTCTGAAATCCATTTTATTACTTTGAGACTCAACATTTGCATAATTAACGCTTAGAGCCAAAGATATTTCCCAATAGGTTGCCCACGGCAGGAGCTATCATTGGAAGTATTGCTGAAAGGAAACCGCCCTTTTGTGTTAGAGTTTTCCTCTTTCTTTGAAGGGCGACTTTAGGATTGGAGATGAAACGCAATTTCGTAGCATATCGCTTAAGTAACTTTCGTTGTTTTGGTGCTAATTTCTTCGTCCTCAACTTCCTCACATGAGAAATAATTTCACAAATGAATTTATCGTTAGCATGTCGTATAGCATTGTATCGCTGATTTGCTTTCATTCGTCGGAGAGCTTGAATGGCTGAAGAAAACTTTTGACTTTTACGTTTCGTCATTTTACGTTTCGCCATTTTCCGTGTTAGTCTTTGCTAAAACCTATCTTTACCACATTTGCATAGGTACTAACTATTGCGACATAAGTGACACTCGAAATGAGCAATGTCACAGTGGTTACATTGGCAAAGTTGAATGCAATTACGTATGAAACAGCGTTGACAAAAAGCATGCTTACATCTCTTGAAGATGCGCTTTTCATTTCCATCCTTTCGCTTACATACATCGCAACACATAGTTTCACCGTTACTGATGTCTATAGCAAGTCTTTTTGAAGATATGAATTTGCTAGCCTTTTCTAAATAATAGACGCATGTACAGAAGGAATATACTTCGAGAGTGAGCAGACATAGCTCGAAAACCAGTTGTGCTACAATCAAGTACCACTGCATTTTCAATTTTTCTTTATGGAAAGTTGAATGTGAATATCTGAAATCGCTTCAATCACTAGACTGCTACCATGATGGTTAAATGCGTTAAGACGTTCAGCAATTTTTATCATATGTCTTTTAAAAAATTCTTCGGGGTGATCTACCACTTCCATTGAATAAGAAGCAAAATGGAAAGAGCGACTTTCCACCTCTTCCTTTCCAAAATGACTAAACTTAATTTTCGCAACTAATCGCGCCATGATAATGCTATCAGAGAATGTATTCATTAACTCTAGAAATAGAGTGCTAGCATCATCTACCACTGCTTCGATGTCGGTCTCATCTTTATGAAAATTTATCACATAATCTTGAACAGCTCCTTTTAAACTTTGCCTATGAAAACGTAATGTTCCGCAGTCGTTTGAGAAAGACATGATCGCCCTTTAACTAACCCATCCATTGCATGAAAACAACAACTCTTCTCATAGTAACATTTATTGAATAACGGTAACAAGCATGCATTATAAATCAATGGTTTGAAAGAGATAAAATAGATACAGCTGATAACTATCATACAGCGAGCAATGATAACCATACAGGACTTTGGCAGTGTTGAGGTAAGGAGGAAAGAAGCATTGGTTATGAACGTAGCTACTACAACGAACAGACAAAATAGGAACACACAAATCCTTAAAACGTTTCGTGACTTCATGATAATGTTGATTCACTCTACTATCCCAAGGCGGGAGCAAAATATCATCAATGATTAGATTGGGAAATACTTTCCTCTCCTTACCAGGATTATTACAAAAGATGCGTATAACATTGAAAGCAGCTAACCATCGTTTAAAGTCAATAAGAAGAGCACTCTCACAAGAAAAGCCATAGTCTTGCAAATATTTCAGATTAAGTCCATGAATGTGTTTTCTCGCCCATTGATCAACATTGGGATCACAGTTGGCATGTTGATGATAGACACTAACAATCTGATATGTCCAATTGTTCATAGCAATAGCACTGAGCTCCTGTACAGGTTCACCCTCACAATCCATAAAAATGATGATAGAAGCCTAAAACGGAAATTTACACATCTAAGGAAGCGTTCTATAACATATTACAAAATGAAGAATTACATCGATGCTTTTCACGACAAAATACACAAATGATATGATGGCAACGAAGAAGTAAAATGTATCTAATAAGACCACGTCTACGACACTCAAAGCACATAAGCGAATTGTCATAGGGTAGAGTTAGGAAAGGACTAGTAATTCTCCTTCTTTGATTTGCGTTTTGATGTAGCATTCTTCTCCGACTTGCGCTTCGTACCACTGCTGTTAAGGATTTGATCAATTATGTCGTCCACGTTGGGTGGTTTCGGAATATATAAAATGGATTCCATATGCATGGAGAGAGAGGCTATTTTATTATCCTTGTGTCGACCATAATATAGCCCATTCACTTTGAAAAGGATATCCCAAGTACCTTCTCCGAGCTCATCACATCTGATGGGTATTGAATGATCTCCATCCTTCTTATAGTAAGTACACCAATGTGATACCGGTAGGCAAATGTGATTACCATCCCAAATCTTTCTATAGGGAGTATCCTTGTCATCTCTCGCCTTCCACTCTTGAGCAAGAGGAGTAGGAATGTCCATATTTAATGTCACGTACTCCTCAATAATATCAAGTTGGTGGCGAATGTACGGACTCACGGGGATCAGTATGTAGTCCCCATACTGATTGTGCATTATCTTGACATCCGTGGAAGGGAGCATTCCCGTTTGGAGTACTACGCTATGATCATCATAACGCAAGGCTTGTTTAAATTTACGCTGTAGCGGTGTAGGATTATGTACCTTGGATGTTTCTTCCACTGGCCTCAGTTGTAGATGATCTGACCGTAGCGAACCTTGTAACGTTTGACCGCCATTTTGTCCTACTAGTGCAGCAGATGGAGTAGATGCCTGAAAATGAAAAAAGATTGTATTAAGTTTACGTTCAAGGGAGGAGAGGGAGGGAAGTAGCGACTTACCATTTTAGTTGGGTAATAGAACAGGGAACTAGAGAGAGAGAAAATGTGCGTCCGTCACTCGTGTGATTCAACGATGGAATGATTCTCACTGTGGAAGGCTCGCTATTTATAAAGAAATGCTTGATTCTCATTGGATGATGATCCTCATTGGACAATAACATCAAGCTGATTCCAAATCTGGTCTCTGTTTTCCAATCCGATGCTTCGTTTTGAAGCTAGAGTCCAAAACGTCCCAAATTCTAACTCTGTCGTTTTTCGCCAATGTCCCAAAATCTTAAATGGCGTCTCACATCTAAACGAAGACAGATAGGAACAAGCCGATTGTTTCACTGAATTTGTCTCACTCTTAGCTTTCAAACGAGCTATCGCACGACAAAATCCGTCCACTAGAAGCCAAAATCGAAGCAAGCTGTCTAGAGGGGGGGGGGACGTCAGCCGAAAATTTTTTCTCTCCGATTTCGCTGGAAACATCCTTCCTAACCCAAAATTTCACGTAGATTCCGAATCTGGCCTCCGTTTTCTCATCCGATGCTTCGTTTGGGCGCTACACACCAAAACATCCCAAATTCTAACTCTGTCGTTTTTTCGAAAAATGTTGAAAATTTTTTCTCTCCGATTGACTTGAAACTCACTATACAGATAAAGAATTTCACGCTGATTCCAAATCTGAAATCCGTTTTCCAATCCGATGCTTCGTTTTGAAGCTACAGCCATAAACGTCCCAAATTCTAACTCTGTCGTTTTTCACCAATGTCCCAAAATCTTCAATGGCGTCTCACATCTAAACGAAGACAGATAGGAACAAGCCGATTGTTTCACTGAATTTGTCTCACTCTTAGCTTTCAAACGAGCTATCGCACGACAAAATCCGTCCACTAGAAGCCAAAATCGAAGCAAGCTGTCCAGAGGGGGGGGGGACGTCAGTGAAAATTTTTTCTCTCCGATTTCGCTGGAAACATCCTTCCTAACCCAAAATTTCACGTAGATTCCGAATCTGGCCTCCGTTTTCTCATCCGATGCTTCGTTTGGGCGCTACACACCAAAACGTCCCAAATTCTAACTCTGTTAAAATTTTGAAGAAAAATTTTTTCTCGCCAATTGCCTTGAAACTCACCCTACCGATGCAGAATTTTACGCTGAATCCGAATCTGGCAGCCATTTCACCATCCACGACAACCTAGACGGTCGCCCACGTCAACCTAGACGGTCGCCCACGTCAACCTAGGCGGTCGGCCACGTCAACCTAGGCGGTCGGTCACGTCAACCCATACGAGACCAACACATCCGAGTCTCACACTCTGTCGTTCCAGAGGGGGGGGGGAGTCAGCGAACATGTTGTGAACCCACCTGGCCGGCACACCACGACAGACTCTGTCGTTCCAGAGGGGGGGGGGACTCAGACCCGAAGCACCACGGCGGCCGACCACGACACTCTGCCGTTCCAGAGGGGGGGGGCGCCGGTCGAGTGTTTGTCATTTGCTTACTACTTGCATCATGAGCATCGATCAGTTTCAAACGGGACTTCATTACTTCAAAACTTGCAAGTTTTTCTTCGAGGATAGAGAGAGATGACTCTAACGAAAGTGGAACCCCAAGTAGAGTTGCGTCCTTTAGGTCTGTTAGTTTGATATCTGGCGACGTAGAGCGGAAATGATTATAAACTTGATCAATGTAATCAGTGTTATCGCTGCATACAATCAGTTCGCATTTTGAAGGATTGATTGACAAACCTAGCCGATTCTCGCATTCAATAATGGTTTTAAAGTTATGTTGGACATCATCCAGGTTTCCCCCTAATGTTCCATCGTCTAAATACCACAGATTGAGTTCTGCGTCACAGGTATCTACTATCGGCTGCACCGCAAGACAAAACAAAAGTGGCCCCAATGGATCACCCTGCTGAATACCTTCTGACGATGTAAGAATGTAATCCCCGAAGTAAAGATTTGGATATTCAGAGTATGCTTGCCAAATAAATGGATACAAAGCGGGGAAGTGTTCGTTAATCCTTTGTCAGATACCATCACATCTTACTGAATTGAATGCATTTTTGAAATCTATCTTAAGTAATACCCTATCTTGGGAGAGAGGACTGGTATCAAAACGCCTGGCTGCATGCGCTGCGGATTCAGCTCCAAATGGAGTACCATAACCAAATTGATGCGGTCGAAAGAGAGTGGCTGCATGATCATAACATTTTGTTGCAATTGCTTTTGCAACCAGACGTCGAAGAGTGTTGCCTATTGCTATAGGACGTATTCCTCCATTCGGTTTTTGCAAAGCGCAGAGTTTAGATGAATAGAATTTATTCACGATGTTTGTAGATAATAGTCCTGGTAAAATGATTTGGTTGAATAATTCAGCTAACGCTTCAAGCAGACGTAGTCCAGGTTCACCAACTTGTGCTGCTGTTAAATCTTTCAAATGTTGAGGCATCAGAGCATCCGGGCCACCGGCGGAACCATTTGGAAAAGATCGTATAGCACTTCGTAAATCATCTGTGGTGACTCGTGCTGGATTGTGACTGTCAGGTGTGGGCGGTGCTGGTAGAACGGTGAGAGCATTGCGCTCGGGATGTTTGTTTTTCAATTCCTGGAGTGTCTCGAGTGATGGATGAATAAACGATTCGCTGCTGCTTAAAATACGGACTGCTCCTCGAACATCCCCAACAACTAATTTTGCTGAGACAGATTTTGCAAGCAAGTCAGAATTCGGTTTTCGTTTCTTGGTGTTAGCAGCGGAAATCCTGTCAGTACGCTGGTCAACAGCATAAGTGTGGCCTTCGTTAAAATCTCGAATTTGGCGTTTGACAACTGTAGCAAGCGACGTAGATTTTTTCCCTGCTCTCCCTGGACTTCGAAGACATATACGTGGAAAAGAGAAAAGTTTAGACCAAGAATCGAGATCATTCATTGAAACAGACATTTAAAACAGACATATTTTTAAACTTAAAGTCAAATTCAGTGTCACTTGTTTGATGAAATAGGCCTACATGTTTTTCTTTGGACTTAACGCTTTCTTCACAAGATTTGCACTTCCCGACTGTTTTCATGCCATTTGCTTGCTTTCCCGTTGACTTCACACAACTTAAATGACAGTGTAGATAGCATGATGAGCATTGAATTTGTTTTAGACGTTTGCTTTCTCTTGTACAAAGTTGACATCTTAGGTTGGAATCACAATCATTTGATGGAACAATCTTTCTTTCATTATGATTGAAACATTCGTTGACTATAGGATCAACTGAGCCGGTAGCAATACCTATCTTAAAATCTGCTGGGTTATCCATTGAGGATATCATTTACCTTCAATATAGGAGTACTGATAAAATATTTTAAAAAATTGTCCGAGACGGAGATCGCAACGCCGAACCGCGACAACTTGACTGCGACCACAGCCACCACACCGTCACAGCAATGACTGAAGCAGATCCGCTTTACCGATAAGAGCGGCGTCAGCGCAGCAGACAATGAAACGTGGGTTGTTGTCTAAACTGGTACACGCGCCGGCATCACACAGCGGATCTCGCAATGAACAACACACAATAATCGAACGAACTGGCCGTTGTGTAGGCGTCTTGGCAGTCAACAGGTGATGGTTGATAATCATATCAGATATATACAGTATACCGGTATATAAGATATATACATAAGATAGATCATATATATATATATATATATATATATATATATATATATATATATATATATATATAAATACGAAATGTGCTCTCCTGCCCCACCGAGAATTGTACTCTCCTGCCCCACTTGTACATGAAGGGACCAGGGCCTACAGCAATCGTCGGACCAGGCATTTGGAGGTGCTCTGACTGTCATATATCTTCATTCATATCAGTACATATCACAGCACAATCATATTCCGCAAAAGCTAACTCTAAATACGAAAATTGATGGCCTACAGCAATCGTCGGACCAGGCATTTGGAGGTTCTCTGACAGCCATAGCACTTCTTTCACATCAGTACATCTCAATGCACAATCATATTCCGCAAAAGCTAACTCTAAATACGAAAATTGAGGGCCTACAGCAATGGACGGACCATGCATTTGGAGGTGCTCTGACTGTCATATATCTTCATTCATATCAGTACATATCACAGCACGATCATATTCCGCAAAAGCTAACTCTAAATACGAAAATTGAAGGGACCAGGGCCTACAGCAATCGTCGGACCAGGCATTTGGAGGCGCTGACAGCCATAGAACTTCTTTCACAACAGTACATATCAATGCACAATCATATTCCGCAAAAGCTCATACGTGGGGCAGGAGAGTCAGTGGGGCAGGAGTGCACATGGGGGCAGGAGCGTACAGTTGTGGGGCAGGGGCGTACATTTCATATTCGTCCGTGGGGCAGGAGAGTACAAGTGGGGCAGGAGAGTACAATTCGGTGGGACAGGAGCGCACATTTCGTATCTATATATATATATATATATATATATATATATATATATAAGATAGATTGACTTAGGGGCATATCAATGTTGGAGCTCACTTCCATTTTTAGGCCTGTGATTGATAGCCTTCGTGTAATGCGAGTTAGTCCTATAGTGTATGTTTATGTGAGTTAGTCCTAATGTGAGTCCATGTTAAGTCCTTATCCCACTTCTAAAATGTCATTGGGGTAATTTGGGCATAGGGAAATGTATTTTATCATTATTATAATTTCTACCGTGCTTACTTTCCAGAGAAATGCCCAGAATCCATCAGAGATTTATGGAACGACATAAAAGTCTAAAAGTCACTGTAGCAAACAAGGTGACAGATAAACTCTTCCCTTATTTAACTTTCACAGCGAGCACTTATCTTAATTATCAGTTTAGCTCGACCTTACAGCGCTCGAAATGTGCCATTAACAATTGATTATCGCTTCCTATCTGTTTACAATTGATTATTGCAATTCTGCTTCATGAATGAGTGCGCGAAGTGTTTCTTTTTTAGTTATGTAATTTGTGCTGATTGTCAAAGAAATCACTGATGATATTACCTGTGCACCAAAAATAGGAATTGGGCACATGAGTAGACCTACCTATACTTGTAGGCACGAAATACGAAGGAAATGTAGTTTCACAATGTTTATTAATGACAGCTACTTACAAAAATTGAATAAAATGATGATTCATGTAATCCTGTCTTTTCAGATTGTGCAAATGAAACCTTATTTACTACAATCATATCAGCCGATACGGGCATGTAGCCGGATGAATACTCCGGCATCCAGAGCGAGTTTCTGCAGGGAACGAGGTCAAAAATGAGACTTTCACAGAATGATGTGCACCTTAAGCCTACTGCTAATCTGAGGATCTGTCGAGTTCTACCTGGTTCCTCTTCTTGTCAGACACGATCAAAGAAAAACGCATAATCCAGTGGGACGTAGACTACAGTTTTGGTTAAGATAAAAATTTCTATGTTTTCGTTTATTAAGCTATAAATACTAATTCTAGAGCCATAATTTTTAACATGAAAGTTCTTCAAGTCATTTCTGATGATGTGCATGCGCTATTATCAGGTTTCTGATCGGCAATGTATGCGAGAATGTGGTTAAATGGGGGTAAAATTGCTCAAAATTCTTGTTTTACTGACACTAGGAGGCTTGCCAAATCTGAATGTGCTTAGCTTTGTAGACAAGGGTGCATGATAGGAAATTGCTTGAAGACATTCCACGACAGAAATATTTTTTCAATTTAACATGTTTTTACCCACCCTGAGTAATTGTCCATTTTAATCTCTTGTCCTGATGAACCGATCATGTATAAGAACCAAACTTGATTTATTAAACGCATAATAATGCATAAGAAAATTTAATCCACGCAAATCAATAAGTTGAATTCTAGGCATAGAGTTAGGATTCATTACACGCCTTGCAACAGATATTGTCATGTGTTTTGTTTGAGAATTGAAAATCTATTCTATTCTAACTACATGCATGTACGTGCAATGTACGCGTATAGCTCAATTCTACAGAATAGAAAGATGTCCTCAGACTTCCACAATTTAAGCACAAAATTCCTTGTCAGCCGTAGACGTCTCGCTTCGCCTCACAAGGGTTCGTCAGCACAAAGCTTCGTTAATAGAAATTTGTTGAATGGAATGGCACCAGCAGGGCTGCCTTGGATTTTGGCCTTCCTGGATTCCGCACAAAACGTTGGGCATTTACATTCTATGCAGCAATGTACTCGTCATTGAATAATGATAGATGAATGAATAAGTGCTTGTATGGTCACATGGAAGGAAAAATTTCCGTTTGATGTGTTCGTGAGAGTTTTATTATATGCCTTATTTTTCTTCTCTGCTTTTTCCTAGCTCGGTCTTCCTTGACCCCTCCAAAGCGGCCTACGAAATCAAACTGATTTTGACGATGAAAGTGAACTACAAAGCGAGAATGATGAAAAACTGCGAGACCTATGTCGCTTCCTTCTTGACAAAAACTTAAATATTGGCAATGCAGTTAAAGCTCAAGTTGATGAAAAGCTTAATTTAGCTTGACTTCGAAAGCTTCGGTGTTTGACTAATAATGTTATTCTACGTTTCTGGTTTACATCTCTTTGATTTTCTATGTTTTCTGACACAATATTTCATTTGTAAACAAAGTAAAAATTGTAAATATATTGTAATGGATTTTGGAAAATTCAATTTTGATTCTTTCTGTATTAAAAACTTGATGTTCGCTTATAGACATACACATAAGTAGGACCTTTCATCGATTTACCCAAGCTTGCGTCATGTTCAATTAAGTTAAAATCTGACTCTGATAGTTGTCACTTTACGCAATATGTGATAAATCATTCATTCAATGTAAGGGAATATTCTTGTCGATAACAGAGACTTCATCAGTCATTTAATTGCCAGCAACAGTCACACTTAAATTTTGACTTTGATTTCCGATCATACTGTGACAGGAGGTTAACTAAGCAAAATTTCAAAATTACTTTTGGAACAGCAGGAAATTAATGTTATTGGAGCAATTTAATCCACATATTCAATTAAGAATGAAGTATTTCATTCAAGTTACAGGCGGAACTAATGGCCGCAAATAAAGCTCAATTCCCGAAATTTCTAGATTTCAATATTAAAAATAGAGTTGATAATGGATTTGATCTTAAATTTCACACATGCTTGACATAAACTATGGACGCGATAATCATGGTGTGTCAGTGGTGGTTTAGTAGTATATGACAACTGCAGTAGGACTAATGTAATGCTTTTGAACTTCTTCTGTAAAATATCACTTATACATATATATCAATTACACAATGTTGTCTAAGCGGGTTTGGCTGACTTAGTTCCTAAAGTCAATTATCGATTGATTTATCGATTAGATTACCTAAAGTTCATAGAGTTAGCTCCTGCTCATTGATGTCGCTTGCGCAACAATGCTAATTTTCTGGCAAAAGTCAATAAATGAAATCACGTAATAAAATCGATTTGTGAATTCCTTTGTAAGGGACCTAACTAAACACTATCCTCTGCTACTGCAAACAATTTCTCCTTCAACTGGTAATTCGACTTTATGCTTGGATGACGATGGGAGCTACATTTTACAACAATTAATGATAATTTCACATCAAAATGTCTGCATGTAGGCACACCTGAAAGTTGATCTACCTGCTTCGTAAATAAATATCACAAACGAAAAAGAATAGAGTTTGATTTGCATCAGCTTGCATCAGGGATGCGGAGTCCTATATCATTTTGATAGGACTCCGACTCCAACTCCGGGGTTAATAGGACTCCGACTCCGGGTGGAAAGTATATAGCCTAGTTTTTTGAAAAACTCGTAACCTACAACATAGATTATTATAGGCTTGCCTAAACCTGTCTTTAGTGATCATTGCTGTATGAATTATCAATCATTTTCGATGAAAGTTTATCAAATGTCGCTTTAAGTAGCATGCATGCGACTCGGCTCCTCCCATCTTGTTGATGTGTGCTTCACACGATTTTTCTCCAGTCTCTAGCAGGCAGGAAATCCCCATCCTTTTTCAAAAAATATGAGTACAGTTTTTTGTCTCTGATGTGACCTTTGGTGCGTATGTGTGATCGAGGCTAGGAAGGCTTGTCTTCTCTACTAACCTAGTGAAAAGACAATCCTTTTCTCACTATCACGGTTAATTCCCTCAACTATTTCAAGCTTTGCATGCAGCAGTGTCTTTCTACTTTTGTTTGACGGAGAAAGTTGACAACAAGACAGTGACAGCTATGCACGAGGATAAATAAGTTGTTTGTATTATACAGGGTGCGGCAAAAAGATCTCCCCGATTTTATATGGTATTGAAAAGTAAACGAAGATAATGATATGAAAAATATTTGTATCCTAGAAAAGTACATGTTATGCCATTATGATATTTTACGTTTTGAAGCCCCGTTGTTACTATTTTACTTTTTGATTTCACCGAATTTGTATGTTAAGAAAACGACGACAAAACTATGAAAAATTTTCTATTCCAGAACAGTAAATGTATGAAATAATGTCAATTTAGGTTTTGAAAATTACATCGTTTAAGTGCCGGCCGTCATTGTCGATGCAGTAGCGAAGCCTCTCGCGAAAGTTGTCCATTACACTACGAACCATATCGATTGGAATGTTAGCAATTTCCTGTGTTATTGCTGTCTTTAAGTCTTGCAAGTTTCTTGGTCGGTGTTTGTAGACTTTTGATTTGATGTCTCTCCACAAGAAAAAATCGCAAGGGGACAAATCTTGCGAACGTGGAGGCCAGCCAATATCACCTCGTAAAGAGATCAAACGACTCGGGAACAAATTTTGGATGATGGTGAGTTACCGGCGTGAGGTATGCGATGTAGCACCATCTTGTTGGAACCACAAGTCCTCCTGATCATTGAGTAAATCGGTGACTTTCGGACGGAGAAAGTGCTCTAGCATTTTACAATAACGATCAGACGCTACCGTTACTGTAACACCATCCTCTTCAAAAAAAATAAGGACCCCAAACTCCGAAATTTCCTACGGCACACCAAACAGTAACTTTCGGACTGTGGAGCGGTCCTGAGGTTCCTGAAGTTCCTGAGGATTGGTGTCAGACCAGTAGCGAAAGTTCTGTTTATTAACTATCCCCGAAAATGGAAATGTGCTTCATCGCTGCAGATCATAACGGCTGTAAGGGGAAGCTCCCTGAGAATGTCTCCACACAAAGTTGTTCTGATTTCATAGTCTGTCTCATTCAACTGCTGCATGACCATCATTTTGTAGGGATGCATGTTGAGTTCCTGATGTAAAATTCTGCGGACACTCCCTAGGCCTAGGGCAGCCGCATGTTTCCGTGCTGAACGCCTGGGAGAGTGCTGTATCGAAGCTATCACAAGTGTAACATTCTCTACCCCTGTTGCGGTCCTTGGTCGGCCGTGACTTTGTCTTTTTAAAGCTGAGCTAGTGAGTCTAAAATTTGAAACCCAAAGGCGAATCGTCTTTCCCTCTGGGACAGGAGCATGACGACCGAGATCAAAACGCCTACGGAACGCGCGCTGCGTCGTTATCACGGATTCACCGTTCTTGATATGTCCCTCGACAACAAAGGCACGATGCTTTCCACTCCACGCCATGACAATGCAATTCCAAGGATGCTGTTACACGGCACGTGAACGCCAATAAGAGAGCGGGGATGAGTCACTTCTGTAGTGTCTTTTGTTAACCTAGACTATCGGAATCGCAAATAAGAGAAGACACGTTTTTCATAGAAAATATGATAATGGCATTATATGAACTACTTTTGGAATATAAAAGAATTCTTGCATCTGTCTTCTTTTTCGTTTCATAGCTATGGCAAATCGGGGAGATCTTTATGCCGCACCCTGTATTTCGGGTCTAGTTATAGACCGGAGTCCTATCAATTGATAGGACTCCGACTCCAGCAAAAATGATAGGATTCCGGGACTCCGACTCCGCATCCCTGGCTTACATCCTGTGCAGGAGATATAGCCCCAAACATTGTCATAATCAGGTGGATTGCTTAGAATTTGATTCGTTTCTGTTTATCGATCGCAAACGTAATTGGCCTCTTTATCATCACTATAAAGAGAAAGTGAGGTGGAAATTGTTAAAAGCAAAGCGCTCATGGGCTCACAGGAAGTCCTTTAACCCTTTCACAGCGGCTAATGTATTGAAAAATTATTCTTTCACATGCGGATGGCTCGCTGTGCGAGTCATAAGAAGTTTTCCTCTCAGTGCGGCATGGCCTGCTCTACGAGCCATAAAATTCAGCGGGAAAACACGTGTTAAAGTGATAAGATAATGAAGGACGAAATGTTGATAACTTATGAGAACATTTTTTTACTTGAGAGCGTATCGGTATCTCTTATCGCAAAACATATCATTGTCATCCAAACGTTGACGCGGAAACCCTTTTATCTCAAACAGTGCATTTGCTAATATTTGGCTAATAAACCTGATTTCTTCAGAACTGATTTTTTTCCAATTGAGATTGTGAACACTGACTATTATGTACCGCAAACGATATTCACTGGATCGTACTGTAGAATTGATCTGCCTAAACAGTGACGACGAAATGGATAATGTTAGTGAAAGCGACTCTGATGATTCAGATCAGTTTTCTGATCTTGATGACTCCGTCCTACCGCAGTTGACTATGTTGCCGCCCGATCCATCACCTGTTAATTTTACGTCATTCGCCAAAGCTGATTCTCCACCTATTCTCAAGGATTCTTTCGTGTCCTCCGCTTCCGGCTCCGCTGCTGTTTCTCGCACGACTTCTGCTCAAATTGCCAGTCCGTGGAAATTTGTCGAAGAGGCGAACGATAGTCGCTCGGAGCTCCCACCCTTTCTCGGTGCCGCAGGTCTTCGAACAACATACGAAGAAGCAATGCTGTGAAACACAAGTGATGTTGACATTTGCAGAAGTGCTCTCAGTTTTTTTATTACGGATGAGTCAATCGAAACACTTGTGCAATTTACAAATATTCGTGCTTCGATCTATCTTCAAACAGAAGCTCTAAAGCCCCATTCTCGCTTTAGAAATTGGACTAATTGCTCTTTTGCCGAAATGAAGAAATTATCGGTATCGTGCTGCTGATGGGCGTCGTGAGGAAGCCTCAACTCACTGACTACTGGAGTACTGATGATTTATTTTGTACTCCCTTCCTTCACTCCGAATTTTCTCTTACACGAGATCGTTTTCTCTTGATTTTACATTTCATTCGATTCGCAAATTATGAAAATCTCGGTGGCGAAGAGAATTGTCTTCGTAAGATTCAGCTATTTGTTAACTTGATTCGTTCGATTTGTAAGGATGTGTATGGGCCATCTCAGAATGTGACTGTGGACGAGTCTTTACTTTTATATAAAGGTCGGCTGTATTTTAAACAATACATACCGGCGAAGAGAAGGCGCTTCGGAATCAAAAGTTATTTCTTATGCGAAAGTGACTCTGGTTTTACATTGAACGTTTCATTTCACACTGTAAAAGCAGATCATGATCAGTTTGCCTCCACTTGTTCCAGTCTCAGTGTTTCGGAGCGAATCGTTGTTCATCTTTGTGATGAACTATTGGATTTAGGATACACTGTTTTGTGTGATAATTGGTTCAACAGTGTCAGGTTGGCCAATTATTTATTATCAAGAAGAACGCTTTTAGTCGGCACTATTCGTCCGAACCGTGGTGTCCCGTCCATGCTTCAGGAGGCCGTGGTAAATGTAAGAGAGACAAAGTTTTTGCGCTCGGACGACTTGCTTCTATCTAAATTTTGTGATAGAAAGTCGTCTGGACAGAAAAATGATTTATGATTGATACAAAAACAAAATTGCTCTTTCCGATTGTCAGCGTGTTATAAAAGGTGGAAAGAGAATAATTTTTAGAAAGAGTACTACCATGTCGGAGTATAACAAATTTATGGGAGGAGTTGATCGTGCTGATCAAATTTTACATACTTATGACGCAACTCGAAAATCATACAGCTGGTTCCATTAAGTGTGTATACATCTTATTCAACGAATGCGCCTCAATGCCCACATTGTTTATTCCATTTACGGGGGCCAGGAAAATTTTCAAAATTTTTTAATGTCATGTGTTCGTCTCTTTCTGTGTGAAACAGGGGTAGGGAGGCAACCTCTTATACCTCGAAATGCGTCGTGTGCTTCAAACTCGCATTTTCCATCTAAGTTTCAATCAAGAGGAATTAACATTCATCCGACTAAAAGATGCCGTGTGTGTTATTCACTTGGTAGGATTAAAAAAACTACCGTATTTTGTGATGCCTGTCCAGGAAAACCGGGACTTTGCATTACTCCATGTTTTGGTAATTACCACTCAAAATAAATTTCTTTTCACTTCGTATTTTTATTTTTATGTGGTTTATTGGAATATTTAATCATGTGAATGACGACATGTCAACCATTCAGACGATACATAGAAGCTCAAGAATAACGCGTGCTCCATCATGACTTGAATGTAGCCCTGTTTGATTAAATTTAGAGTATTAGGCGTATGATTAAATTTAGAGTCTAAGCGTACTTGTAAAATTTGTAATCAATGTGATATAAAGTTCAATTCATTATACGATTTCGATGGTTTTGGAAATACGATAAACATGGACTAAGAGTACTGGGACATAATGAAATTTCTTTATTCATACAAATATAATAACCAAATAATAAACTTCTGAAGCTCAATCCAGATAAATATCTATGTTCAATAATTATTTAATGAATTAAACCCAATGACGAAAATGAAAAATTCAGAAGTTTCTTGTATCTCTGTCCGCCTTGTTTTCTATGTTTAGTTTTAAAATTAAGTACGTATGTTGACTACTTGCTTATTTGCAGTGGATTACATGCAATAATTTAATAAATGAAACATTATAATTCAATTATTATCACAATCAACTTTCGTAGTTCAGATATATTCAGCCACATCAAAATTATTAGTCAACTATAGCTGACCGCCCACTCGGAAAATTCAAGAATATATATATATATATATATATATATATATATATATATATATATATATATATTCAAGACATGAATATAGATATATTGAGAAATAACTTGGAGAGGAAATAACATTCATCCGACTAAAAGATGCCGTGTGTGTTATTCACTTGGTAGGATTAAAAAAACTACCGTATTTTGTGATGCCTGTCCAGGAAAACCGGGACTTTGCATTAATCCATGTTTTGGCAATTACCACTCCATATTGCATCCATCCATTAGCTTTCTTCGTTATTGCATGATCAATCTTGAAGATAGTAAAAGTCAAATATGTGGATTATATATTAAAATTATGTATTTAAAGAAGCTTTCAGTTGCACGAATATTCTCATTTGGGGATTGGAGGGTAGACCTTCAATGTTTGTATTTTAAAAAGAAAAACTCCGATTTCTATAACTGAGCAGGAAGGGTGCTGAAATGCATCGTTCGATCTTAAAATATCGGAGTTATTCTATCTAAATGACAAACAGTGAACTAGCGGAGGCCTACACTCCAATGCCCTGAATAAAAATATTGCAATTACAATTTAAATTTATCAGCGGCGTAGGGTGCCGTTTTGAAAAAGGAATTCGAGGAAAATCTGAATATAGGGTGATCCACATACATTACTTCAATCTATTCATATGCAAGCGCTTACATGCAAGACAAGTAATTACTACTGTACACGGATATGTGCAAAACTTCGCCTTAAATCAAACTATGCTCCGCATACATTTTGCATTGATGCAGGGGTTTTCAAAAATTAATTGAACCTCAATTAATTGATGTCAATTAATTGATTGCGCTTAATTTCATTTATCAATTAATTTATTGTATTCAACTCAATATCAATTAATTGATTGTTTTCATTTCCAATTATCAATCAATTGATTGCTGCATGTCCCAATATCAATTGATTGATTGATTCATAATCAATTAATTGGTTCAATTATTTTATAAAGTTTCACTCCATTGTAATATATAGCATTACAATTCACCTAAGATTTTCGCTTCTTCCTGCGCATCCACTATAAAAAATTCATTCTGCTGACTCAATCTGACACCTCTCAACTCTCTGATCTACTGCATATTCTTCAACATGATTGCCCTTACTTGTCAAGCTTCGAAAGTCATTATCCATGGACAACTAGATAATATAGGGGGAGGGTCAAAGCTGAGAGTTCATGAAACGATGATAATTATTGAAATCTGAATTAATAAAATCAGTGAACATCAAAACTATGGGGATGCAAAATGATCATACAATATTAATACCAGCATTTTAACTGATTGAATCGAGTTCCAATATGACTACAATTATTCTAGGCTAACTCTATTTTATGAAATATAGGCCTACATGTTTTTCCATTGACTAATTAATAATTATCGATCAGTTAATTAATAAATTCTATTATCAATTAATTGATTAGGTACATTTCAATATCAATTAATTGATTGTCTGTAATTTCAATTACCAATTAATTGATTGGCCAGGAGTCCAATGTCAATTAATTGATTAGTCAAACTTTCAATTAAAATTAATTGATTGGTAAAAATATCAATTACAATTAATTGATTGGACTGAGCAATTTAATTGCAATCAATTCTTGATGACCCCTGCATTGATGTAGGCCCACTATATGCATGCACAGTTGCACATATCAAAAACACTACACATCAACAAATTGAAAAAATTAAATGATAGCTTGCTTGTGAAGAATTCCATAATTATAATCCAAACATTGAACACATACAAACGTAGATCACGACAATGCTTCTTTACTCTACAAAATTCATCAAAATCATAGGAATTTTGTTTTGATGAAAGTTCGAAAAACATATTTTTTCAATTACTTCCGAATAACATTTCATATCAATTTCTTGTAGATGTATTCAAGTACTCCAAACGATCTGAGATTTCACACCAAAAGTTGTCAAAGTGTATCTGAATCAACTGAAAGTTGCCCTATTTCAACAACACCATTCAAATTCCTTGGTTGAACAGTGGATATGATAAAGCATCCTCAGCGGTTCTGCATTTGTCTCTGTATAACTGCGTATGATTCCATGATTACACGAATGATGGCAAAAACAGCTGCTTCCCAATTGCCCCGCATTCTCTATCCCGCCAATGTTATTCAGTCCGCCAGGTTGAATAGTAGCCTTATAAGGATAAATGCTTGTAGCATTGAAGCTGATAGTATAAGCGTCGACACGGTGTCTTAATTAAGGAGTCTTGCGATAACGCACCTAATATAAGTGCTATTGTTGCTAAATCTTAGAGGAGATGTCCAAGAAACAAGAAGTGGAATCAAAATTAACGCTGATTGATATCGTTGCTTTTTACAATAACTACTTTGGAATCAAACCGAATCACTAAGCCGTAAAACAGTTTGCTAATCATCATTAAAAATCGATGGAATCAATTCACAACTTAACACAGAAAATAAATAGATATTCAGGGAATGCTGTGAATACTATACCCGCCACGCCACTGGAATTTATTCTTATTATAAAAATGTCTATGCAATGAATCCTCTTAGCGAACATTTTAATTTGAGCCTATACAGCCCTACGTATATTCTCACTTTACAGTATGGCGACTTTTTTTGAGCACTCTGTACATTTTATTTCTGTGCATATTGGTATAATATATTTTCGGCCATCCTCGCAGTTGACTTCTTCCTTGATTATATTTTAGAAGCGAAGGCGATAATGTTGTTGTCATCGACCACGTTTATCCTTCATTCATACATTCTAACGTTTTGATCACTCATTTGTTACTTTGATATTACAATCGGCAAACATCAGAAAACAGGTAAATTCATTAGCGGGAAGCTGGTGTACGACGTGGCTTATCGGTGTCTGAGCCGCCGATCAGGCGATATGTGATTAGGACCGAAGGAGATAAGGAGATAAGAACGCCTCTGTCGTCAGCCCCTCAATACTGCCGCATAGGACAGAATTTTAAGAAATATCATCGCCGCAACACAGAGAAAGTTTTCGTGGCTCGCTCTGCGAGCCATGCCGCAGTGAAGGGGTTAACTCGAAAGACTGGTCGATGATTAACGACATCAGAGGCAAAGCACAGAACTTAGCGATTGATACATTGATCAGAGAAGCCGGCGGCATCTTTAAGTTTCTGGAGGCTATCGCGACTGAGTTTCATAAAACTACAACCAACGGGGAGACATTTCGTTACATTCTGTTTCTAGTTCCTCTAATTGGAATTTGGAAATATCAGAAACGGACTTTTTAAGTCATCTGAATATTCGCAAATGCTCTGGTGTAGACAATATTCCTCCTCGCATTCTGAAGATCGGTGCTCCCTGGTTGTCTGCTCCACGTGCCACAATTTTCAATCATTCAAAGCTCCAAAAACAGTTTCCTTCTCAGTTTAAGCATGCCGTAATTGAAAATTCTCTTGTTCCAAAAAAATTTTGACCGTCAATAAGTGACTTTCGACCGATTTCAATTTACCGGTTGTATCGAAAGTATTCGAGAGAATCGTCCTCAACCGTGTCAAGGATGGCCTGATAGAATGTTGCGGAAATCAGTACTTTGTCTTCAGACCTTGTGGTTCAATAACATGTGCTCTTGTAAAGATACTTGATCTGACTGGCAATGCATGGATGATGTAAAGGTATATCAGGTGTCCTCATTACATGCATGGATTTATCTAAGGCATTCAATAAACTAGTGCAGAATCATCAACTGAATTGCTTCATTGAATTGAATTTTTATCCTAGTTTTACTTACTGGCTCAAGTCATGTTTGAGTTATAATAATGATAATAATAATAATAATAGAATACTTTGTTCATCATACAAAAGCGGTATGACTAATACAAGAATTGTTGGGTACTGACAAAATCAACGTGTCAAAGTTACGAACGTGACGAAAATCGAACAAATGAGTTGTAATACAAGGATGAGTTCCGACGTAAAGGAAGAAGGGCACGGGAATCGAAGATTACAGTACACGGTTAACGGGTATCGTAGTCCAGTGATCAGAGCATCTGGTGTGCCGCAAGGTTCGGTCCTTGGACCATATCTTGTCGGCGCATTCATGGGGAAATGGCCATCCAACTTAGGAATATTCAGTTCGTTTTTTATGCTGATGATCTGACGGTAATTGAACCGGTGCATAAAGAATATCCAAACTCTTATATCACTGATGTGATCAACTGTTTATTGGATATGGTCTTCACTATTAACAAGAATAAATCCAGGCAGATGTTAATAAGGAAGCTGAGTGACTGCAAGATTTCGTCTTCTATGAATTGTGGTTCACAGCTTTCGCTTTCGTGTAGAATTTTGGGTCTTATCATAAATGACTTAATGAGATAGCATGAACAAATATCAGACGTGATAAAAATGTGTTCTCAGCGTCTTTATGCTATAAGATAATGCATCTAGATCAGCCTATTATTGTATATCACTCCTTGGTTACATGTATCATGTATGCTTCACCTGTGTAAGGGAATTTGCCTCAAAACTTCAAAGCTGATTTCATCATGATTTTCAATCTTCAAATATATACAATTATTTACTTAGAAGAATTTTCGCCCTTCCGATACTTTGTAGATAAAAAACAAAGCGATGTTCACATTATGCGTATATTGTCAACGCGAGGTACCTTTCACCAGCTCTCATCAAGCGTGTACGCTGGAATGATCAATTACTTATAAAATGAACGAATCTACGAAGTAACAAAGTGACAGCCAATAAGAGCAGAGGAAGAAGCTAAAAAACCAGGGCTTCTAGGGCTTATTGGCTGTCATAGATTCCTTCATTTTACAAATAATCGATCATTCCAGCGTACACGCTTGATGAGAGCTGATGAAAGGTACCTCGCGTTGACAATATACGCACAATATGAACATCGCTTTGTTTTTTATCTACAAAATTATTTACTTACTTAAGTAGGAGCAAGCAAGTCTTTAATAGTAAGATTCATGAAAAGTTATCAAAAACTTTCAAAACTCATTTTGCTGCAATTTTATTTCCTTTTTCTTATTGCCCTTCAATTACAAAAATGAAAGGCAAGATGGAGTATACATCAACATATTGAACTCTCCAGTATTCTTCAAAATAATTTAAAATGCTTTGAAATTTGATCTTTTTCCTTGCGGAGAAAATGACATTTCAAAACTCAAAATTTTGCGAAAATTTGAAGACTTCTTCAATGCTTTCATTTTTCAAATTGATCATAATAAAAATAAGAAAACATATTAGGACATTTGACCACGTTTTCATATTTGTTGGATAATTTGTGTTTGAATGGCGTTAATTCATGAAAACATTATTCAACATCTGAGATAGCTAACTCGTTAAAAATGAGATAGGAGTGCTTGCATGTAGGCATTTATGTCTGCATGTAAGCACTTGATCAAATTATCATTTAAGCTTTGTTTTGTATTATTCTTGGCAATCATTTGATTTCGAGCAATAGTAGTGGGGCGTAATTGATTACAGGTTGGTCCATCATGCTCGGCAACTTTTCCAAGTTTTTTAAGGCTTCTGATAAGTCGCAGTGATTCCTGCATGTTCGTTGTGGTTGTTGAATCGCTCAATAATAGCAATCAAAGCATCCGTATAGGAGAATTAGATTGACAGCTTTGAATTTACTATGAGAATATATAGGTATTACATGAGAATTATAAGAATTTGAATTGACAGCCTTAACATAACTGCTCATGTCTTTTTCAACCTTTTAATTATTTACTAAATGGTCCGATCACGAAGAAGAGTACCACAGAATTAGATTGTTAAACCGGGTCACTTTGTTAGAAGTGCTGACTGATTCAAAACAATGGCACATGCAGGAACTTACTAAGTCGGCAAAAAGAAATGTTCAATACCTTACAGATATAGGAAAAATAGTCGTACGTCGCTTGCGGATTCCTGTGAATTTCTTCAAAATGTCCGATCAGCACGATTCCTTTAGATTTGAAAAATTCACATCATAGCGAGAACGTTTTTTCGATAATATTGGATCCTCCACTCATTATTTAAAAAGTTGGTAGGCGCATGAAAAAACGTTCACAAACTTCTCTGTAGAACTTGACATCGTCTGTGTCTCTTTGCTGTGTGATCCGGTTGATAACAGTCACTGAAACTTCACACAATTTGGCGTGTTTCATGTTGAACTGGCTGCTCAATTGTTTCGGCAATTGTTCAGGCTTGTTTGATTGCTATGGTATTATACCAGCAGACTGTGCCATTTCATCAACGTTGCATGTTCTAATGTTCCCTTTCTAGTCAAACAGAAGAAGAGACGACCTGTGCTATTCTGTGAGAGGAACAGTAGGCTAATTCAAAGACGGTGAAAATTAAATCAAGAACTTGAAATTTCAGCCAATAAAGCACGAATAATATCGCGACTTTTTCATGAAGACTTTCATTATATTGCAATTCCTGAAATTCCCTTGATAATCAGCTTAACTTCCGCTTAGCTAAGATGCTTATTATCAAATATTTATTCCTTTTGATGTCCAACTTGCTTCATACTACTTATATAGGAGAGTCATGTCGGTAGTACATAAATTGGCAAAATTTTGACTTTTTTCAAAAGTGCTCAAATAATTTTTTGGACCACGGGAACGTAATCTCCGCAAAAAAACTGAATCTTTTCATATAAAAATTTTCACTGTATACATATACTTTTTTGAGTCGACACTCTACCTATATATCCCTACTCTATGGACTTGTGCATTGTCTTTATACTAAAAGTCACAACCATATACAGTCTGCGACATTTTATTAGGACCACCCATATCTTTTCAGTTTTCTACAGCTAGCTACTTGTTGATGTCATATTATCCTTCACCCTTGTCAATACATTAAATAGGCATGTATGCCAACAATATACCATAACATAGACATCTATTGATTAATAACACGGACACCAGACACTCAAACACAAAAATTGACCGCGACATATTATTAGGACCACTTTCGACATTTAGACTAGAAGCTTTCATTTGGACATGAGAACGCTGCGTTATTGTTTTATAACCAGTTATTAACGTTTACTTCGATTTCTTAGCAATGCAAATTGTGTGTTCTGGTTGCCTTAGGTGTGCATTGTCTGCTTGCTGTGTGAAAAGTGTATTTGAGAAACTTTCATTAATGTGTGATTTGTGTGTTGTCGCTTACGCACGCGCACTGTTATAGGACAGCAACAATGATATTGATATCCATTATCAAATCGATCATTGATTTGGTTTCCATCATGGAGACCATTAGATATCTGTGCTTTTGGGATAACATCTATCAATATGATTTATATTTAGGTCTAAGGTGGAAAATCTGAATTTTATTCACGAGTAAATAACGTATTTATAACCAAGCGCGAGTGGCTTGCAGATGGAAGTTTTGTCGCGTTAAGAGTTTTTCCAGCATGAGATCGCTACTCGCTGTTATGCTTGAAAGTTGTCCGCATTGCTTTTTCAACGGAATATGACCTCTGAAAATCCTTATGCGGCAAACCAACGACTACGAGGTTGAACATGATGGAAATTTACGCCACAAGACGACCGATTTCGAGAGCGCAGGCCTACTGTTCGACAAAATGGGCTGATCACGTCGTCCCAGCTACGGAAAAGACAGCATCAATGATGCGTCACGCACTGTTCAACGAGGGATGCATGAATAGAATTGTCAGAAGTATTGCGGCCTAGGAAAGTGTCGTAGCTGACCCCATGCATGAAGCTCAAATAGGCTTAATTTTGCCACTAATTGGAACGTCGACGACTGGTGATTGGTGGCAGTCAGCGTCGAGTCGAGCTTTGAGCGTCAACAGGCTTCTCGTCCAAATCTGGCAGTCACGGCCATTACTTTCTCCTGTGCTCCTTCAGCGCGTCAAACACCAATCAAGGGTCATGCTCTAGACCTGTTTTCCTACAACGGCATTGGTAGGCTTCAAGTTTGTTAGTGCTCAATGCACTCGGCTCGGCTTCACCTTGCAAATTCTTCAGAGAAGGATGCTTCCATTTTTCGTGAGTGGTGGTTTCCGAAAACAACGGGATGCTCATGCAAGTCGGATCTCCCTGCCACACTGTCCGTGTTTTGAAACGATATTTTGATCACATCATCAGCGCCACTTTGTTGGAAGGGCCATCTCCGACGTAAGCCTTTCAGAAAGTAATGGTCTATCGTGAAGCGTCTGCTATATATGATATTGCAAAAGATATATGGATTGCTTATTATAAAGCAATAATTCAGCGCTATCATGTCCAAAGGAAAGCTTCTAATCCAGTGGTTCTTAACCTTTTTGCTCGGATTCCTCCCTAACAGTTGAAAAGTATGTTTAATTCCTCCCTCTAAACTAGTAGACCACTATTCAAGTTAAAAAAAGAAGTCAAAGATAGCAGTAACAAACATTTTCAAATGCAGACTTCAGGTAGCCTATCACGAAGAATCTAAGTAGGCCTACATGCAAATGGGAAGTGTTACAAGAAATCCAACAAAAAACTAATGACTGCATTGAGCCTGATACTTGCCGCACAATTCCTGAATTCGAGGTGTCAAATTCGTGAGTTTCAATCTCAAATCACTGCGCACGCTGATGCTGAGTCGATTTCTCTTCCTAGGTATCAAATCTAATACCGCCGAGACACCGAACTCGACCAGGTACGATGTTGGAAAAGGAAGTAGTAGCGTGTGGGCATTGGCTGATAAAGTTGGGTGCTTTTCACCTGTTTCTTGAGTGAGCCATACCATTTGACCTTAATTTATGAATGGAAATGTGACGCCTCGCTTCATTAGCTCTCTCTGACCAGAATACTATCTTCTAGTCTATCTTGTCGGTGCAACTGAGCAGGCCACAGACAAAACGTCCAGGTGATGATCTATAGCCGCGTAGTTGAATTTTCCCTAATTAAAATAATTCGAATGGAACACTCGAGCGTACACAGAGATATATTGGTAGCTTCTAAATCTGTGGTCGCAATAGCTATTAAACAGTAGCTGCATAATTAACATCTTGAATATTGGGAAGCGATTAACGAATACTGACGATGATAACTCACACGTGACGGTGAATCAACAAATCCTGTTCATCTCAAATACTCCTTCGAACCTCTTTCCTCCCCAAATCCTCCTTATGTACGTCATTCCTCCCCTGGCATGTTGAATTCCTCCCCAGGGAGCCACATGGCCGCCGGTTAAGAATCACTGTTCTAATCTAAATGTCGAAAGTGGTCCTAATAATATGTCGCGGTCAATTTTTGTGTTTGAGTGTCTGGTGTCCGTGTTATTAATCAATAGATGTCTATGTTATGGTATATTGTTGGCATACATGCCTATTTAATGTATTGACAAGGGTGAAGGATAATATGACATCAACAAGTAGCTAGCTGTAGAAAACTGAAAAGATATGGGTGGTCCTAATAAAATGTCGCAGACTGATAGTCACAACATTGCTCTCGTATTGTTTCATCATCGTGCGTCACGTTTGTGTGTTCACAGCAAACTTCCTTTAAATACCCTAACTTCTAATGAAACTTTGTTATTGGAGAATTTTATGAAAAATACACAGAAACTAGTTTCGACACGAAAGTGCTTGTTTTGATTCTCTGAATGTACATACGGCAAAGTCTACAAGAGATGTGCGCATCGCGACCCTAATAAAAAAACATATCTCGTGCTCATGTACGCAAAGATCCATAGAATCCCGACTTTTTGCTTTGTTTGAGGTCATGGGACTAGAATGGACAGAGCTGTCTGCTGAAGGTCATTTCAGGTCCGATGGGCTACATTGACAAGGTAGTGGTGCCAAGCCATTGTCAATCACTGGAAACCACCATCGTCTCGGTACTGTTTTCCTGTTTTCATCCCCAACGAATGTCCACGAAGTAATTATTTTCATGTGTATGTCTGTCCTGATCCTGAACTTCTTTCACAATGAATATGGTACCTGATTTATACGCATGAACCAATGTGACGAGCCTCCATATATTTGCTAAAAAAAGCAAAAGATCTCATATTTTCAATAGGCCTAAGTTCTTTCCTAGATTATATGAAAGTCTTGGTACGAGTATCATCATGTATGCATTGACAAACTCAATCAATAATCATTTCTACAAGAGTAGAGTTTGAAATTAATTTTTCATCACATGATAATCAGAATTGTCTGAAATTCAATCAGAACTCGAAGAATCTCATTTGTCAATGTTAGGCATCTTTGAGCCAATGAAACACTGCTTACAGTAAACATGTTGCGCTTATAAATTTAAAAACAAATGCAGGAAGAATTCTTGATCAAAATTTTCTTTAGATTAAGTCGAAGATGTCAGAGAAGATTAATTTCATCGACAAACCCGATTCACTTTTGCAACCTTGTTGGAAAGCTAAAAATCCTAACACGGATGTTGCTTGTCAATTTGCAAAAGCTATGGGTGTCTTTTCCATCTACATTCTACCTTTTGTGGCAGTTATTGGCATTGTCATGAATTCGTTAATCATTTACATATTTCTCATTCGAATGAAACAGCAAACAAGACAACTCATATACTTAGGTGTCTTAGCCATTGCTGATATTTTATGTGTAGTTGCAATTGGAATATTTTGGTTTATTCCAGCAAAAGGAGTTCCATACGCTACAAATGGAGTTCGTGGATATTTTACCTTTGGTGAAAGTGTAGCTGCCTGCAAGATTCACCGCTTCATCAACCTATTTGCCTCCAGTTGGGCTTGTAACATGTTCTTGCTTGTAGTTGGAGATCGCTGCTTATCAATATATTTTCCATTTTCTTATGGCCGTTTGGGGCTTGGAGTAGCAAAGAAACTGGTAATAGCGAATGTCATAATCAGTGTCATCGAAACAATTCCTTTTCCGTTTTTGATGGGTTTCTATGTTCCTCCGAACAGCACTTTGGTCTTCTGTTGGTTGACAACACCAAGTACATTTTGGCAAGGTTGGATTTCCACTTTGAGCAATGCTGGATTATTACCGTGTATGCTTATTTTTGTCGTCAACCTTGCTTTGGTCGCCAAGTTACTTCATATACAAGTAATCAGACGGAAGCTACATGCAGACGACAAGTCAGCAAAGAAATATTCCAGTGAGATTGGCCCAACTGTTGTTGTACTTTTATTGTCAACAATATTTTTGGTAAGTGATACTAGATGAAACAAGGATGGAGCGGCTAGAATTATGAGAATTACCAGTTATCAAAATCACTTTCATTTAGACATAACATCTTAGCACTTTAAAATTGACTCCCTTCATAAAAGGAATTTTGCAACCCAGTTGGCACTTAAATAAGCTAATGCTACCACTCTATGAGCGCTAATATTAGGCCAATGCCAACTTTAAACGCGTTTTTTTGAAAAAATATATAGAATAATATTTATAATAATATTATATTCTTTAAGCACAATTTAATGACAAAATAAATTTTAAGCTGTTTGCAACGCAATTAATGCAGATACAGGCTGTAGGCTTATATGCCATTTTGTTTTTATGTCGACATCTGCATGGAAATGTATGGATGCATGGAAATGTATATCGAGCTAGGGAATGACCAGGATATCAGACATGGATCAGACTAATTATTATAAGCACATGCAGGGCGAAGTCTGGTTATCCAACTTGAGTTATATACAGCATTATTTCTAAAATTTATATTTTGCGTCGCCCGCCTCTCAATACTAAAATTTGCATAAACTAAAAAAGGCATAGTTTTTACTAATACTGAATAAGTTACTATGAACCAATATTCACAAAAAAGACGCAAAACTGAAATGAAAGTGCATTGAAAATTGGTGGTAGAATGTTGATTGAAATACATCTTTATGGCTGCTGAAAGATTCAACGGCATCTTACACAGCTTAAGATTCATCAGTAGGTCTATAGTCGTTTATCAGTTTGCAAATCGAATAAAAGGTGTATGATCAAAAAGGAGTTCCGTTAACTCATCGCAGACAACTATATGATCTCTGTGTCTTTCAAATTCCTTGAAACGTCTCAGGTCTATAACTTACAACTTCAGTACTGTTGATCCGCTTGAACAGGAAAACTGTAAATTGCTTTTTAGCAGATAATTCAGGCATAGCTGTTGGGTTGATCTAAAGGAGGGTTCCACTTCCGCAAACCAGTGGTCTCCAACACTGGCGGCGCCAGGATTTTTGCACAGTCCATGCGCATCCAACATGGCTGCCAAAATGACAATGTTATAACACATGTATATGCATGTGTATAATCGATATTACTACTTTTTATATAACTATTCAATTATGTAATCAAAAATGCATTTGATGTATAGTTTACATACATTATATTTAAATATGAATTTACATATTTAAACAACAATAACTAGACAAATATAATGACTGCAAACAGTGAGTTTATGAAACAGTTTCAATATAACTTGGATAAAAGTGAAACTGGATGACTCGACAGTGAGTAATACAGACAGCACGAACAATGGTCACGCGCTCCACTCTCTCTGATCGTGGCCTTGCACTCCACAATAACATTATGAGGACAGCTCGACGGCGCACACGAGCGAGAAACAAGGCCAAACAGAAGACAAACAGTTGTTGACAAACAGTTTTTAAATAGTAACTAATAGATTACACAACAGTAGGATATTTGAGCAGGGGAAGTGGGGGCAGGGGAATTAAACCAGAAGCTGCATGCGCATATATGTATAATACCCTAATACATGTATATATTTTTCGTTTGAGCTACGGTCCATGCGGCCGCATTAACCGCATGGTAGCTGGCGCCGCGCGTGGTCTCCAATGAAAATAAAGTGAACCTGGAGCGTCCCGCTAAAACCTAGTTACGCTGCAACTAACTGACAATATTGGATCCAATAACACAGCCTTGAGGTGTGAACACAAGCGCGAATTTAAAGCAGGGATGCGGAGTCGGAGTCCCGGAGTCCTATCATTTTCGCTGCAGTCGGAGTCCTATCACTAGACCCGAAATATGATACAAACAACATATTTATCCTCGTGCATACCTGTCACTGTGTTGATCTCAACTTTCTCCGTCAAACACTGCTGCATTCAAAGCTTGTAATAGTCGAGGAAATGAACCGTGATAGTGAGAAAAAGATTGTCTTTTCACTCGGTGATTTGGCAGAGAAGACAAGCCTTCCTAGCCTCGATCACACATACGCACCAAAGGTCACATCAGAGACAGAAATGAAATACTGGTTTGTTTGTGAACATTACCTCTTCACCCTCACGTTAATCGAGTGTGATGTCTCCTCCAAAGCGCATATTACAATCGAAGGTGCAATCTTATCTTTTTGGAGAAGGACGGGGATTTCCTGCCTGCTAGAGACTGGAGAAAAACCGTGTGAAGCACACATCAACAAGATGGGAGGATCTGAGTCGCATGCATCCAACTTAAAGTGACATTTGATAAACTTTCATCGAAAATGATTGATAATTCATGCAGCAATGATCACTAAAGATAGGTTTAGGAAAGCTTATAATGATCTATGATGTAGGTTACCAGTTTTTCAAAAAACTAGGCTTAATTATATATACTTGCCACCCGGAGTTGGAGTCGGAGTCCTATCAACCCCCGGAGTCGGAGTCGGAGCCCTATCAAAATGATAGGACTCCGCATCCCTGATTTAAAGGTGTCGAATTTCTTTTAAAACTGCTAACAAAATGAACTGCTGCTCGACATATTGAGTGGCCGTGTTCATTATGAAATTCAATGTGACTACTATAAATTTATTGACAGGTTCAACGGCATCCGAAACAAGACATTTATCATTGTAGTCGTTGATCAACTTGCAACTTGATATTACAGCAAACTTTTCATAGCCTGGGAGACATGCCATAATCGATAGGCCCATATCATTAACGTTCTTATACTTAGCATTCCTATAAGGATTAGATGGTGATGATAAGATAATAGGATTGAAGGCGGCTGGGGAAAGGCCACATTCTTGTAAATCAGGGTTGTCCAATGTGTGACCCGCGGGCCGCGTCCTCTTCCAGAAAATTTCGAAATCGTTTAGACATCTGTACAGCTACATGCATGTGCAAATTTATTTTGATTTTTTCTAAATAATACATTTCAGGTTTAAATTGTAAACTTGATTGAAGACATCGCGCAAGTGACTCTCAGATTTCCAATACCTTGAGAAAAGCTTCGATGTATTCAATGCTCCAGTGACAGCAACTGTATCAGAAGCAGATGAAGTTTTATAATTTGAATTGTGAGACTTACAAAGCGATCATTATTTCCTAACCAAATCTACTCAGCCAATCAATCAATTTTGGCCTCTTCTGTCTGAAGATCAGTATCCAAATTTGCACCGGTTTGGATTGCGTTTTGTAGTACGTACTTACTTTCGTGGGTAAGCATCTTCCGCAATGAAGTCGATCAAATCCAGGGAGAGAGAAATCATATTATCAAACATCTCTTGAGGCCTGTCTCATTTTAGCCCTAACCTCAAGAAGAAGCTGGCCTCTAAAATACAGTCACACCCATCCCATTAACTTGCAAGTAACCGGTGTCGATTTTATAAAACATGCTTCTACAAATGAATTTAAAAAATATCTTATCCCAAATTTTTTTGAAGTCGTTGAAGTTAGCATCAACATCAGCATCAATTTTTTCAGAATGATTTGCCCACATTTGGAATTTCAGAAGAAACCATTAATTAACACGAGGAATTTGCTCATTGTTATCTCAAACTCTAAAAGATAAGTAAATAGGTCAAAAGGTCATTTGAAAGAAAAACTTAATGCTAGCTTCATCGGGTAGCAAAACGAATTTGCCCACCCAAATAAACAACTAAGCATTCACAAATGAGACACTCCCGAATTTGCCCACATGTTTTCAATACTCTCCGATCGTCCAAATCGTATGTCTTTGTACCACCATTACATTGCTTTATTTAATCTGATACAGTGTGTAAATTGAAGGAAGAACATGAAGCTTCCTTGTGTAATATTATTTTTATTTTCAACTGTTACTGTATGAGTTGATCGAAAAATCAATGATAAGGCAATAGTCAAATGTGAAATATAAATCTGATAAGAATGATTGGGCTTAACAAAAAAAAACATACAGAAAGATCTTGACGATGTGGTCCATGTCTCTGATTAGATAGCGTCACAGGTAAACAACAATCTAAAAGGTCGCGACTTAGCTGTAGTAGTAGCAGCGACTCAATTATGAATTCTGAGTTGTTTTTTGAGCGGCAAATGAGCTTTCCTACCCGGTGAAGTTAGCATTAAGTTAATGTTAATATTTTGGCACATAGATGAGTATCTAGCCTATTTGAGAGGTCCGAGAGTATTGAAAACATATAGGCAAATTCGGTAATGGCTCGTTTGTGAAGCTGAGTTGCTTATTTGAGCGGCAAATGAGTTTTCCTACTCGGTGAAGTTAGCATTAACTTTAGAATTATTTTTTTCTTTCAAATGACCTTTTGACCTATATACATAAACTTTTAAGCTTTGAGATAGCAATAGGCAAATTCCTTGTGTTAATAAATGGTTTCTGGTGAAATTTCTTGTGAAAAACAGTTTCTGGATGTGTAGAAATTATTTCGAAAAAATTAATGCTAATGTTGATGCTAATTTCAACGACTTATATTTTTGAGTTTTCGTTAAATGCTTTCATGATGAATATCAAGATGGCAATTTCTTGTTTTGCGATGAGTCTCGGGGAAGATAGTGAAGAGGCTGAATAGTGTGTTCATGATCATTCTATATTCATCAATTATCATCACTGTCATCTCAGTCGTCATACTTACAGGAATGAACGCCCACAGTCATGATAATAAAGCCCATGATATGTGAAATAGAAAACTAAAACTAAACTAAGATTCTACGTTTTCATTCAATGCGCCCTTTCCTAGAACACACACTCAAATGTAAAATTATTCTTGAAGTCATTCAACCCTCCTTCAATTTGAGAAAACACGGTGTGCTCACAGAAGTAATTCTGTGGTTAGGCCTGAGAGGCGAGGTATTGTGTACGTGAAAATCTGTAATACCCCTTAGATGGCACAATTTATGCATATTGAATTAAATTATATGCCTCTCTGCAAATGTTTGCCATTCTAAAGAGTCAATATATAATTCTCGTACAATGGAGTGGAACATAAAGTATGTAGGTAGAGCAAAGATATTTAATTGTTTAAAAGGGCTATGATGAGAAAAAGATGCCTAAATTTGAACCCATTTTAGTACGGTCCTTATCGTGGCAAAAAAGCATTACGGCAATGGGACGAAATTGCTGTTTTGTCGGCTGTACGGTGTGCAATGCGACAAAAAGCCTTGGAAATGGCACATGATGTAAAGCATAATTCACTGATATTGTATGATAAGTTTCAACAATATTCGTTCCGTAGTTTCTCTGAAAAAAATTGTTAAAGATGAGAGCGGTAATACAGCAACTTAATGCAGTATTATCAATTTGGAAGAAAAATATTCAGATGAAGACTGATGGGATATTGATGAACACTCAACTCCCTCTGTAGAATTCATGACCATTAACAAATTCAGTGAGAATCCGAATATTATACTGAGGAATTGGCTATTGATAAGGTTCAGCCATGTCAACAACGCTTTTCGAGTATTCACCAGGCTGAACGACAATATGGATCTATGTATTGCAAATAATTAACAGACGGCATTTTAGGGCCAATTGGAATCGATCTTCGCATGTCTTTCAATGTCAAAGATGTTGTCAATGTGCATTGTGTAACATACGTAATATATGTCGTTTTTTTTATTTGCTTAAGCCAATTTTATATCAAATTTTCTGATAATTCATATTCATTTTTTCTTACCGCAAAATTACATATACACGCTAGATTATTGCCAAACTTGGCAATCGCGTCTAGCGTGGTGGGGCAGCGGTGGGCACAGCAACGATATACATACAACCATGGCCAGGCTTCGTACTTATTACAAAGAAACAATCTGCATGATCAAAAGTAAAGACGCGTTTCATTTTTCTCTTCATAAAAGTCATTTAGTCATGTAATTGGTGAATTGTAAGTGAACTTCACTCTGCTTTTATGTAAGAATGAAACAATTGGTTTTCATTTATGCTATTCCTATATAACATGTGCTCTTCAGGTTTAATAATCAACTGACATAAAATAATGCAATGAAGTCTAATTGAAAAAATTGTATCAACAGGATGCTCTTATTTACAACTGAGTTTTGCAAAACATCTGAAAAAGTAGAATAGACTATTATTTGCTGCAATTTGAATGCTGTATTTAGACATATAGGCCTACAAAAATATCTTGATTTAATAAAATGCGTTTTAGTTCTGTAATTACTAAAAAGAGGCAATGAAAATGGATATGTATTGCTCGCTTTCAAATATTTTGAAATTCATGCAATATCAGCTGATTTTCACTGGTTCCGTTGCACACAAGGTAAAAACACGTCTATTTCCTAGTACATAGCCCTTTATAATATTAAATATCTTTGAGGTAGAGTGTCGACTCAAAAAGTATCTGTATACAGTGAAAATGTTTATATGAAAAGATTCAGTTTTTTGCGGAGATTACGTTCCTGCGGTCCAAAAAAGATATTTGAGCAGTTTTGAAAAAGCTAAATTTTTGTTAATTTAAATACTACCGACATCACGTCCCGTTAAAAGTAGTATGAAACAAGTTGGCTATCAAAAGGAATGAATCTAGCTAACAAAGCAATGTAGCTAAGCGGAAATTATGCTGATGATCAAGAAATCTAATGAACGGCATTATAATGGAAGTCATCATGAAAAGTCGAGATTTTATTGTGCTGTCATGGCTGAAATTTCATATTTTCAATTCAATTTTCATCGTCATGAATTTGTGATTCACTAAATTAATGTTTCACTTCTTGAATCTGAATGGTGATGTGGACCCACTTACATCTTTCAAAGTTAATTGAAATCATTGTCTTCGATTCTGTTATTTTGCTCTATACCAGTGGCAGATTGCTTATCAAATGATCCCTTTGTTATCAAATTCTCTTGAGGTACAGCATGAATTAGCAGGTCATTGAGTTGCTAATTTAGAAAACATTACCTCTCCAAGGTTGTCATGACACGGACGATCTGCAAAATACCATCATTCCTTCTGCATTACCATCATGATCAATCATTTCCGTTGTAATTCTTCTTCAAAACTTCATAATTGTGCATATCTCACATTTGGTGACAATTTCGACTGCATCCCCCTCAAGTTCATTTAATAAAATCGAAAGTGTATACACATTGGGGATTTAATAAATACGGAGTTACCACTCTACCTAATATATTTACTCTATGGAGTGGGACTTTTCAAGCATGAACTTCAATGAATAATGAAAGAAAAGAGACATTTCCTAATTGCGCTGCACTTTTTCGTTTATTTGGTTTTCAGAATTTTATCATACAATAAATAACTTGAAACGAAATTTTTCAAAATTTGATTGGGTGATAAATTTGAAGACCTGGAGGTAGGGGAGATAACCCATGAGTACCTTTTATTCTCATAAAATTTAATCGTAAGCTCATAATTGATTAATTACTGAGCTTATTCACTTGGTCAGCCGAGACACTTGATTAAATATTGTAAAGCAATGCCCTAAACATTTGGTTAATGGAGCAATGTGGTTTGCTTAATGAGATGAAGTAATAAGTGAATAGTAATCCTTCCTCTTTTGTCTATGGCGAGCAAACACTCTTGCAGTCATGCCACTGACTCATGCAGACAAAGCAATTTATCTCTGCGCTGAGATCACTGAAATACATTGATAAGAGTTTTCTCAAGGTTGGCAGTCTTTGTTGCGAAGTCTACACTGTATGTTATCATCTAAAGATGGACGACCACATCTTCGAATGCACTTCTAGCAGTTCTTTCGAACTTTTGTGAGATATTTTGTATGCTGTTGACACTAAATGAATCTTTGATCAGTTTTTCCTTAATCTTATTTTACTCAATTTCTACGTTTACAAAATAGTAGCACTCTACTGCTTCTATTCCATCCAACAATGCTCATCGGTCCCTTTATCGGTCTTCACCAAAGAAACAACAAGACAAACTTTTTCCTTGTCTATGATTTAAGTGCTATGAGATGTGATGATCGAATAAATATTCACTTGATGAATAGTGAGGAATGCCTTAGCTTTGACAGATGCACATTATCGGCGGGAAGAGAGATACCGGTATCCTCGTATAATTGAAGAAAAAAGCATGTGTGTTCCATTCATTTAATAGTCCGGGAGCCAGCGTGAAGTTGTGCAGGGAACGAGGTAGTACATAAAACTTTCACATAGCATAGTACACCTCTAACCTACTGCAAAACTTCGCGTCTGCCGGATCAGATCATTTGCTTTTCAGAAATAGAGAGGATAACACAATCCTATGTATTTCCAGTGGTAAAATTGTGACATTTAAGGAGTTGACTCCATTTTTTCGAATTTTTGCTCATAAAAGTTACACAAATTGGTATTTTGTTGAACTGGTTATTATAGAAATCATCTACAGATTATGATCTTTCAAATGAGCTATCATTCAGTGACAGAGGATGAAGTAAAGTGTACAAACAGGCACTTTCCGTTAGTGTAACTGCAAATTTTAACTTAGAAATTTCAGGAAAATTGTTGACATACTTTAACGAAAAGTGTCTGTTTCTACACTTTACTTCATCCTCTGTCACTGAATGATAGCTCATTTGAAAGATCATGATCTGTAGATGATTTCTATAATAACCAGTTCAACAAAATACCAATTTGTGTAACTTTTATGAGCAAAAATTCGAAAAAATGGAGTCAACACCTCAAATGTCACAATTTTACCACTGGAAATACATAGGATTGTGTTATCCTCTCTATTTCTGAAAAGCAAATGATCTGATCCGGCAGACGCGAAGTTTTGCAGTAGGTTAGAGGTGTACTATGCTATGTGAAAGTTTTATGTACTACCTCGTTCCCTGCACAACTTCACGCTGGCTCCCGGACTATTAAATGAATGGAACACACATGCTTTTTTCTTCAATTATACGAGTATACCGGTATCTCTCTTCCCGCCGATAATGTGCATCTGTCAAAGCTAAGGCATTCCTCACTATTCATCAAGTGAATATTTATTCGATCATCACATCTCATAGCACTTAAATCATAGACAAGGAAAAAGTTTGTCTTGTTGTTTCTTTGGTGAAGACCGATAAAGGGACCGATGAGCATTGTTGGATGGAATAGAAGCAGTAGAGTGCTACTATTTTGCAAACGGAGAAATTGAGTAAAATAAGATTAAGGAAAAACTGATCAAAGATTCATTTAGTGTCAACAGCATACAAAATATCACACAAAAGTTCGAAAGAACTGCTAGAAGTGCATTCGAAGATGTGGTCGTCCATCTTTAGATGATAACATACAGTGTAGACTTCGCAACAAAGACTGCCAACCTTGAGAAAACTCTTATCAATGTATTTCAGTGATCTCAGCGCAGAGATAAATTGCTTTGTCTGCATGAGTCAGTGGCATGACTGCAAGAGTGTTTGCTCGCCATAGACAAAAGAGGAAGGATTACTATTCACTTATTACTTCATCTCATTAAGCAAACCACATTGCTCCATTAACCAAATGTTTAGGGCATTGCTTTACAATATTTAATCAAGTGTCTCGGCTGACCAAGTGAATAAGCTCAGTAATTAATCAATTATGAGCTTACGATTAAATTTTATGAGAATAAAAGGTACTCATGGGTTATCTCCCCTACCTCCAGGTCTTCAAATTTATCACCCAATCAAATATTGTTGAACTGGTTATTATAGAAATCATCTACAGATCATGATCTTTCAAATGAGCTATCATTCAGTGACAGAGGATGAAGTAAAGTGTACAAACAGGCACTTTCCGTTAGTGTAACTGCAAATTTTAACTTAGAAATTTCAGGAAAATTGTTGACATACTTTAACGAAAAGTGTCTGTTTCTACACTTTACTTCATCCTCTGTCACTGAATGATAGCTCATTTGAAAGATCATGATCTGTAGATGATTTCTATAATAACCAGTTCAACAAAATACCAATTTGTGCAAGTTTTATGAGCAAAAACTCGAAAAAATAGAGTCAACACCTTAAATGTCACAATTTTACCACTGGAAATACATAGGATTCTGTTGTCCTCTATATTTCTGAAAAGCAAATGATCTGATCCGGCAGACGCGAAGTTTTGCAGTAGGTTAGAGGTGTACTATGCTGTGTGAAAGTTTTATGTACCGTAAGATGGGGTAACTCTGCCATAGTTTTTGATCGTATGATGCTCATATTCTTTCCTGTTGCATACTTATTTTATTTAAGAGTGACGGTTAGACCAATTGTGTCGTCCACTTTGCGAATTAAACACTCATAATTAATTCTGGATAGCTATTCAAGCACATATTTAGGTCATAAAATAGGCTAGTGACTTCTCAGAATATGGGGTAACTCTGCCACTACGTGTCGACTAGAAGTTGGTTCATCTCGCAATCCGGATGAAGTCGCTCCTTCATTTACTGAAATGTTTGTTGTAATATCCTTACTTGGTTGTATCTTCCTTCCACGCTTGATTTTAGGCTTCTCAGTCGTTCCCCAACCTCGATTTTCTTTCAATAGGTCAAGAACACTTTTATTGAGCACCTTCATCATTTCACTGGATTCAGTCTGACCGGGAAGTCTGCACAACACTGCACGTTCATCAAATGGTACGAGACCAGTTGCTCTGAATGCTGATTGAAGATTCTTCTGCGCGTTGATTGTGGGTTGCGACCACAACCTATGGAGAAGTGTAGGAAAATGTTCTTTGGGAATACTGCCGATTCTGCGACTCTCAATGCGCTATTGGACCAAAATTCGTCGCCAAATTGCTTTGAACGGCCGAAACCATCCCACATCCAAAGGTTGAGTAAGATGCGTACTATTGGGAGGAAGTGAAGCAAAGTACACATTATGTTCCTTTGCGAGTTCAATAACGTCGGGCGAAAAATGACAGGCTAAATTGTCGCCTATCAGAACTTGGACTTTTCCATCTAGAGAAGGTCTCTTCTTCACGAATTCTAGGAATCCACATTTGAACCAACGAGCGAATGTCCTTGAATCAAACCAGCCGCATTGCGTGGAATCATACAGGCTATCTGAAGGACCTCCGCTGCACCAGTTCACATAAATATTTGTCGCGCGATAAACGACCATTGGTGGAAGCAACGTTCCATCTCCACAACCACAAACCATTATAGAGACCGATGTATTGGAGGATTCTTTCACACGCTCTACACGGCGAGTTCCTCTCCTTACGAGTACCTTCTTCGACCCAAGATCATCAGAAAGGTTAGTCTCGTCGTAGTTGAATATCTGACTTGGCATTATGTTCTCCATAACATTAGATAAATTGGAAAAATACTCTTTGATCTCCTCTGGATCGACTCGAGAGCGGGCTCTTTTGATGTTACTGGCTCTCCGAAACACAATGCTATGACGAGTCATGAATGACCGAACCCAGTCTACAGTCTGCGACATTTTATTAGGACCACCCATATTTTTTTAGTTTTTTACAACTAGCTACTTGTTGATGTCATATTATCTTTCACCCTTGTCAATACATTAAATAGGCATGTATGCCAACAATATACCACAACATAGCCATCTACTGATTAATAACACAGACACCAGACACTCAAACATAAAAATTGACCGCGACATATTATTAGGACCACCTTCGACATTTAGATAAAAAGCTTTCTTTTAGACATGACAACGCTAGATAAAGATCTATTATCAGTTATTTACTTATATGTCGATTTCTTTGCAATACACATTGTGTGTTCTGGTTGCCTTATTTGTGCATTGTCGGCTTGCTGTGAGAAAGCCGCATGTGAGAAACTATCATTAATGTGTGGTGTGTGTCGTCGCCTGCGCACGCACACTGTTGTCTGTCAACAATAAAGATATTAATATTCATTATCAAATCGATCCTTGATTTGCTTTGCATCATCGAGACCAGATATCTGAACTATTGAGATAACATGGATATCTACCAATACGATTTATGTTTAGGTCTAACGTGGAAAGTCTAAATCTTACTCATGAGTAAAAACGGATCTAACAACAAGCATAAGTGGCTCGTAGATGAAAGCTTTGTCTCGCGAAGAGTTTTCTCAGCGTGAAATCGCTACTCGTTGTTATGTTTCAAAGTAGTCGGCACTACTTGTTCAACGGAATATGACTTCTGGAAATCCTTATGCAGCAAACCGACGATGACGTTGTGGAGCATGATGAAAATCTACGACACAAGATGGCCGATTCCAAGAGCGCAGGCCTACTGTTTGAAAAGGGTGGCTAATAACGTCGTCCCAGCTACGAAGACCATGGTAGAAGCGTTACATCAACGAAGCGGCACACACTGTTCAACGAGGGATGCATAAAATGATTGCCAGCGGGATTGCGGTCAAGGAAAGTGTCGTAACTGACCCCATGCATGAAGATCTAATAGGCTTAATTTTGCCACTCGCCATGTCAATTGGAGCGTCAATGACTGGTGAATGGTGGCATTCTGCGTAGAGCCGAGCCTTGAGTGTCACCAGACTACTCGTCAGCGAATGTGGCAGTCACGTGGATCACTTGCTCCTGCGTTTCAGCCCGTCAAACACCAAGCAAAGGTCATGCTGTAGGCCTGTTTTCTTGCGAGGAAACTGGTAGGCTTCATGTTTGTGAGTGCTCTATTAACTCGATTCGACTTCATCCTTACAAGTGCTTCAGAGAAGGGTGATTCCATAGTACGTGACTGCTGGTTTCCGGAAAACAAAGGACTGCTTATGCAAGAGGGAGCTCCTTGCCACACTGTCAGTATTGTGAAGCGACGTTTTGATGACATCAGCGCCACTTTGTTGGAAGGACCATCTCCGATGTAAACCATTCAGAACATTAATGCGCTATCATGAAGCATCGGCTGCATAAGATTTACATAAGATGTTTGGGTTGCTAATTACAAAACAAAAACGCAGCGTTGTCATGTCCAAAGGAAAACTTTTTATGTAAATGTCGAAGGTGGTCCTAATAATATGTCGCGGTCAATTTTTGTATTTGATTGTCTAGTGTCTATGTTATTAATCAGTAGATGTCTATGTTGTGGTATATTGTTGGCATACATGCCTATTTAATGTATTGACAAGAGTGAAAGATAATATGACATCAACAAGTAGCTAGGTGTAGAAAACTAAAAAAATATGGGTGGTCCTAATAAAATGTCGCAGACTGTATATCTGGTAGATTGTTCTGGAATCTTGATTCCACTCGTCCAGACTTGTCTAAGAAAGATTTGACGATAATTCTCAAGTCGATGACAGATAGGGGATAACCCCAATCAGCGATTTGTTGGATGGTTTCTACCAGCGACTTCTCTTCGACAGCATCTAAAACCGATGGTCGACCCACCTTAGATTGGTGTCTTCCATCTAACCGGGAACCAAATGTTCGCCTCGGAACATTGTTATCTGCTGCGGACTGCTTGATGCTTTTTGAGCCATCTTCTACCTCTTGCATAGCTTTGCTCATTTGTTCGTCACTCCACGGTCGACATGGACGGCCACCATCTTTTCGTACGTAGTTACGCGGCATGATCGATGAAATGACTGTTCACGGTTAGGGAACATCATCGATAGCAGACGAGTGAACGTTGAGAGTTGAACAGCCAATCAGAGATCAGCAGTCAACAACAATAGTGACAGTGTTACCTATTGTTGTTGAGAGTTACAATAAAGTGGCAGTGTTACCCCATTGTGGCAGAGTTACCCCATTTTACGGTAATACCTCGTTCCCTGCACAACTTCACGCTAGCTCCCGGACTATATAAGTACGTAACTCATCCACTAAGGTTGCACCACCATTTTTTTTATCAGAAATTCTCTATTCTGCGTAGGAAGAATATCTATCCATTAATCCATATTGCTATTGCACAGGAAGGAATTTAATTTACATGCTGATTGTTGCAGCGCTTGTATGTACACCGTTAGATGAACAATAGGCTTATCATGACGATGCTGTCTCAAGAAGTTTACTAAAGTTTATGACACCACATACGAAAGAGACTCATAATCTAACGGTGTAGTCATGTGACGATTGTAATTTCTATAGTGTGTTATTGGTGAAGGCATGTATGCTAAATCATTTCTCTTCATCTTAGTTCGAAGAACAGGACGTCTTTGACCTGTGCAGCGCTTGTGACTGTGGCTTCTACCAGGCCAAAACATACAGTTCGCCCTGTTATAAAATATGGCTTTCATAGCTACGATGAGTCACAGTCAGAGAATGATGACCCTGACATTGAGTTTCATATTTTCAATTCAAGTGAATCCTCTCATACATATACTGTTTTTTATGTAGATTAAATAAACAGTAATTAGCAAAGCATTTTTTAAAGCATTATCTTTTCATTTTTTTGCATTTTTGCGTGAGCAGTTCTGTATAGTTTTTTTAACCACATTTTTTACGTTGGTACTGTAGGGGTTCATGTGCACTCAATGAGAGGGCACAGAATAAGATACAAAAGATCAATGTCTGGATGTCATCTAATTGACTCATTTTTACCTTTCAGATATGTACTGGGATGCAGGTGATTGGCGTTGTCATTGCATACGTTGAACAATACAGTCCCAGTGGTGGAAATCAGAATGTTCTCATGTTTGCTTACAACATCCAAGATATCGGTTGGCATTTATTCTTTGTTCAGGAATCGACAAATTGGATAATATATCTTTTAAAAATGCAACAATTCAAAGATGAGTTAACGTCCATATTTTGTAAAAATCGCATCACAAAGAACGGAAGTAGTTCGACATTATCTTCAACTAATATGACCGGAATGAGCTCGGTAAAATGAGCGACAGACAATTGACAAGAAAAGAAATTTCATTCCAGAGCACTTTCTTCTTCACATCATTTCACAGAAACTATGTTATCTTCGTCTGCAAACTTATTTTCAAATTGTACCAGTTGCATAAGTTACATATTAAGCGTTTATACAGTGTATGTTTAGAAGCTAGGCCTTTCCTTTGCAGGTGAATTATTATTTTTCAATTTTTCTGTGTTTTTATTTCGTCCTGAAAGTGAAACTTGGGTATAAATTTGTCCTTGCAGAAATTTGAGCTGAGATAATGGTTGTTTTAGTTTGGGATGAGGAAATTTTGCCTTTTCCAGAAAATATGTTTTATTAAAACCTGGCGGAAGATTTTTCCTCACGGGAAGTAATTCACAATTAGGTGAATTCAAAATTAAAAACATGTAGATACATGCAGGCCTGTTTATTCAATATAAGCCTACTCAGCGCTGGATGCTCACCTAACACAAGTAGAAGTCGAACTATTAATTTATTACGCTAAACAGAAATTAAAGAATACACGCCTACAGATGCACAAGTTCACATAAAGACAAATAAATAGCCAACAAACTATGTTTGAATCTTTAACTTCACGATATAGCCTAGGCTATGCTATACAGACACGCGTAAATTACAAAATCAAAAAGAGAAACATATATCAAGAAAGATAATAACACCCATCAAAATAAAACCGAATTCTCAACGATGGCACACGTGAAATTAAGGCACAAAGAGTGAACACGTCTAGAGGCAGCACAACGCTGTTAGACGCGAAGCGTCACCGACAGGCCAGAAACTTCGAGCATAATATCATGAAGTCGAAGTGTTGCATCACGCCGGTGCTTCAATATCGGAAACCAGATGCATGTGCAACTATGACATACCCTTGTTGCAGAGCAAATCATTTTATAAGTGCGGTTTTGGAATTGCTTCAGTTGCAGCTGCAAATACGCATATGAACAAACAGAAGCACAATAGGAATAGTCATTCGTTAAACATGCAGCGCCTCAGCGCTGTCTACAAAGCGCTTAATCTGTCTGTCGTGGATAGAGGTGCTGAAAAATAGAATTAAAAGTGAAGAAATAACACGGAACATGGGAGTCTGCTCATTGCATTGGCCTAAAAATACACCTAAAAAGAAATGTTGTGGTGGAAAATCTGTCCCAGTCACGCCTCCTTCAGTATTGGAGGAAAGCAACTCTATCGAGAAATTGAACGAACGCAAGCGTGGACGACTTTCAGGCACACGAGGATTATTGGCTGAACAGCGAAATTTTGGTCTAGATGAAGTGGAAGATTTTAATGCGCATGATAAATTATCAAATTTCCAGACCTTCAAAAAGGATATTCAAAGCAAAAAGTTCCCAATCGATGTCATCATTAAGAGTAACTCTTGTAAGCGTAAGAGTAAGCGTACTCTTGTTATCCATCAGTAGCGAGCTTGAAGCAGACTTCATCATAAAGATCTCTTACGACTTCTCAATCACTGCAAAACGCATGTTTGAAAATGTCAGGTTACCAACACAGTTACTCGGATTTCAAAAAAATATCGATCGATGGTCACAGTTAGAAAACATGATCTGTTTCATGAAGAATTTTGAAACGAATGTCATTGATCAAACAATATCTTTGAGAGAAAAATGCAACTTTGAAGAGAACTCCTCAATTCAAGTAGTGCTGGACAGGGATGCGGAGTCCTATCATTTTGATAGGACTCCGACTCCGGGTGGCCAATATATGAAGCCTAGTTTTTTGAAAAATACCAACATTATAGATCATTATAGGCTTACCTGAACCTATGTTTAGCGATCATTGTTGTATTAATTATCAATTATTTTCGATGAAGGTTCATCAAATGTCGCTTTCAGTTGGATGCATGCGACTTGACTCCTCCCATCTTCTTGATGTGTGCTTCACACGGTTTTTCTCCAGTCTCTACCAGGCAGGAAAATCCCCTTCCTTCTCAAAAAAATTGAGTACACTTTCGATTTTAATATGCGCTTTAGAGGACCCATCACACACGTGAGGGTATGAGGATAATATTCTCAAACAAACTAGTATTTCATTTTTGTCTCTGATGTGACCTTTAGTGCGTATGTGTGATCGAGGCTAGGAAGGCTTGTCTTCTCTACTAAATCATCGAGTGAAAAGACAATTGCAGCCTTAAGTCAGGACGGCAAGGAAGAAACAGCATGCTTTATTTACCACATCCTCAATATGTGGAAGCAATTAAACAATCGAAGTGTCAGTGCACATCTACATCTGAATGACAATATTCGGGCTCCTGTGTCACATGTTTCTCAGTTGGAATATTTTTCTAAAATGAATTAATCATTCAAGCAAATTACACCGAGTCGTGGTTCAAGGAGAATGCAAACATTGACCGTCGAAACTATGGAGGCTCTCACACAAACTTTAGATGAACTTACATCCATGTCAAAACATCTTTTGGAGGTGCATAAAGTGAAATATCTGCTTCTTGGCCACCTTCAGAGTGAGTCTTGAAGGCGAGTTTGGATATTACAGAGAAAAGTTTGCTGGACTATATTACATCGCCTTTGAGCAAGTTCTGATTGCTGCCGAATTCCGCCGTGTGAAGATGTTGCATGAACTGGATTGCTTAGACAACGGAAAGTATTCTCCAACATCGAATACAGGCTTTGAATAATGAATGCAGCAACCTTGATCTTTTCGATGAAGAATGGAAAGCAATTGATCAAGCTCAAAACAAAGTCTGTAAACTACCTCAAGTTGTCCGCTCGACATTATTTTATGTTGCAGATACATTGCTAAAAAGGAAAGCGTGCCGATTGATCCCAACCAAAGCATGCGTGATAATGTTGATCCTTATGATATCGTCTTTCTGAGTGGTTTGAATCGAGGTCTCCTTACATTACCACCACAAGGGTTGTTTTACTATTATTTGCTCTCATACAGCTTCTTTTCAACATCCAACAAATATCTTTATCTGAAGCGTTTGGTGTATTGTCTCACCATTTTACATGACACTCTTTCTAATTTTAAAAAAGGAGGGAATCGTTCACAGATTAGCCACAACTATATTGTCAAGTTTTATTCGCAAAGAAAATGATCAGAAACAAAACGAATATCAGGAAACAAAACAAGCCATCCAAATAAACATTGAAATAGAGTAAGCATGCTGCATTATACATGTACATTGTTGTATATTTAATCTTTTTGCCATCATAACATATAAGGAAAGTACTGGGGAATTTGATGAATGCACAATTCACGTATCATTACATAATATGCTTATTGCATTTTTGTGTAAACTTCATGACAGAAAATATGACTTATTAGTTATTGTCGGAATAACATATTATAATAAATGTAGAAAGTAATGATTAATACAGGAATATTTACAAATGATTTTATGCATTGATAATTGAATCTAGCGATTGAAATACTTTGTAAAAATCTGGCTTCCGCTAATCGTCCACAGATGCAGAGTTTGCAATCCCTAGAATCCCATAGACATTAATCATAGATATCCCTGGAATCATATAATCAAGTTTAGCCGGCATTTATAAGGTTTTTGAACTATGTTACCGGGCATTAAGGTCTTATTGTAGTGAATTCTATGCGGCATACAGAGAAACTTTATTAAAGGTGTGAACAAAAGAAGCAATTATATACACGTATGGACTTGGTAAGTCAAAAAAAGAGCGTCAAGTTTCAAAATCTAGAGGAAAGTCACATTTAAAGAAAATAACTACCAAAGATGGTCTGGAATCCCAACACCATCTTCGAAAGTGATGAGAGCTCAACTTCAAACGAGAGCCACGCAAACAATGAGATGTGGCTCTAATTATGGCAAATGATATCTTCGTAGATATCCAATGAATGACCTGGCTATATAAGCGGTGCCATTTTCACTTAATCTTTTAGAAATGCATTTCATGAATGAGGATGTCTGAGAAGCTAGAATGTCATCGCACAAACATATCAAAGGGGTGAAATCGTAGCGTCTTTGTTCACATGCTGATTTGTATTTTAATTATTTTGTTCTTTCGGCTGTTTTGAACGTTTGCTGGATTGTTTGTTCTTCATATGACACGGCGTCAAGATTTACAACTTGTACGTCAAACAACGCGGTGTTTGTGTCTCCAAAACTCACCGCACTAGAATATCTGCGCGCAGTCCATTTTCACTCATAGACGGTTCTCGAATTATCAGCTCTTTTATCACGTTCCGCTCTCCCCATGCAACTGCTGCTAGATCTCCAATAGCACTATCAACCCACCTTTCTTGCAATTTAGATGATTTAAGTCAAACTGATTCATTGATTCAAATTGATTCATGTCAAACTCTGCGCCACAACCATCGCATGCACTTGGAAGACTTTTCAGTGGACGTCCATAGCGAAGAGATAGTCCATCTCGAAATTGTTGGGGTATCAAACCTTTTACCTTTTGCCGTCTCCTCTGTCGAGACCTGCTGGTTCCAGCACGGTTGGGATTCCAGCGGAACAAAGGGCTCTCCTGATTGTCGTTGATGGCAGCATGGCGTGGTATTCGACCGGCACTGAATTTGCAGGACAGAGGATGGTGACCCAGCTTGACTTTTTGTCCACAACGGCAACATTGAGGTTCGCACACTTTCCCCCCGATGCGAAGAGCAACATCGATGCGGAAGGTAACGTCGTCTAAGCGAGTTCCTAAAGCAGGAACTGGAACAACATTCAACCAGCAGCCGGAGAAAGGTGCACAGGCTCCTAATATGCGAGCTCGTGATATTTGATCAGCATCTCTCAATAACAGTACACCATGTTTTTGTATGACTTTATTGTCCAAAGGCCGCTAGGCCTGAGGTTAATAAGTTCGGCGCATAGCGCCAGACTATTTAGGCTGATCATTTGAAAGGTGATATATGCATTGTTACTGAACTTGAAATCTATGACATCAAAAATCCAAGATTTTGATCTGCAAAAGACTCAAGTCTATGATAATTTTCTACATAGCCCATGTGGCTCAGAACACTGAAGTATGTAATGCTTGAGATATTTACTAGTCCAAATTGTAAACCATAGGAATCACTTCAATGTCATTTTCATTGGGAATGCGAAGATAGACGGTGAAATGCTCCTACCTCAATGGCATTACGTAATAGTTAATTCACTCTAACTCGTATAACTATGATTTAATCGGTATCTTCCTAGAAAGCTAATTGTCCTGTAGAACTGCAAATCAGTCCCATTATTCGTTTAATTGGACTGGAATTTGAAAACCAGGCCTGACTATACAATGCAAGATTGTGCTGTTCCACGCGTACCCGGAGTGTTTAATGAGAAAACCAGAGAAAAGCTTCCACAGGTACCAATGTATATACTTGTATTACGTAGCTCTCCTGACGTTTCGCCTGGTCGGCTTGATCACAGGAAGTGAAAGACGATACAATCGTTCATGCTGAATACAAGTAGCTACGTAATACAAGTATATACATTGGTACCTGTGGAAGCTTTTCTCTGGTTTTCTCACTGACTATACAACATTTTATCAATCGAGAACGCTATGGTAATGATAATTCTAAATCTCAATGAAAAGTAATTTCAACGAAGTTTCTTTCACCATCTGCTCGAATGCGCATCTTCTTCTCAGTCGGCCCATTAAATCTTAATGATTCTGAATTGTGCTCCACCTCACGTCTATCACCTTGACCACCACTGTGAATGGCTTGTGTTATTCTGGAATGGTCATTTGAATCCAGCCGAATGTAATTTTCAATTGCACTTGCGCTGTGCCCTGTCACTTTTGCGATGTCTGCCTGTTCAACTCCAGCCTTGTGAAGTGCTGTCGCTGTTGTTTTACGTAGAGACTGATTGCTGTAGTTTCCCGATGTTTGAACAGTGTTGGTCAATGTTTTGACAATGCCATCAAGTGTATGTCTTCCCAACACTGCCTTTTGATACCATCTCCCCATTTTGATACTGTCTTCGTTGCGATACCACGTCAGAAAAACATTATTCGTATGGCAGTCTTCTGGTCGTTTTGAAGCATAAAGTTTCCATATACAAACAAGACAGCGCACATGATTATTTGTGTGCATGCATTGTAAATTCCTGATCGGTTTTGGTCTTGATCTAATACCGCCATTCCTTGCCTTCGTATTTGTATTTTCAACGAAATGCAGAACTTCTTCATTGTTTTCAAATTCCAAACTCAGCTGCTGGATTTGTAATCGATGCAGTTCAGTTCCTCCTCTGATTGCAAAATGTTTCCCTATATGGTAAATAAGTGTAAACAGCAATGTTTTTGGTTCATGAGTTCCTAACATGCCGTTGCTCCAAAGATCAAGCTCCATTTTGTGTGATATCGGCTCGCTTGCATGAAGTCCAGACACTTTGCCATTCTTGGTGGGATCCTTCATGCTTGCATCCAATGCTTTTCTTGTTTGCAACATGTCAACGTTAGTCCAAAAGTTGATATTGACTTTCAATGTGTTTTGACAGTAATGCTGGAGCATCGAAAACAAATCTTTAAGGGATGATGCAGTGTATTTTTCTTTATTTTCTTTTCATACTTCCAATAAAAATTCTTTTAACAGAAGATTCCAGTCACTAGCCGTCCATTCATGTATTTCCTTTAAAACCAATAGTCCTTGTTTTTTATTATTCAATATCAGTTCTTGTCTCTCTTTATGCCACTGCAAAAACAGTTTCGATGCCCAAACTTGCTTTTTCATTGTCGATTCTGGTATTCTTGCACTAATAAGTTGTTCCTGATTTTCTTTTGACAAATTTGCAAAACGCGAAGCAATGTTATTTGGTGCTTGTATTGGTGATTGTTCTTCATGCGATTGTTGAGATAACGTTGATCTTCGTGGTTGTGTCATTTGAAACATGTCCTCATCAAACACGAACTCGTCAAAATTTATATTCAGTAAATCATCTAATCTTTCATTCAGTTCTTCTTCCATTCTGTGTAGGCTACCTATTTACTACCTTCTCAGAGATGATATGAAAAATGTTAGCTATAGTCTATGCAAGCCTAGAAAATTTGAAATTTGATCCAAAGTCTATAGATATAAATTGAAGCTGGGACATTCCCATAACGATGTCTACATGTTTCATAATTTTAATAAACTTATAGTTAATAAGACTTAAGGTTTGTCCTTAAGAGGACAGGTGGTGCGTTCCCACCGGCAGACATTAAACGTTCAAGGCGCGTCAAACTTTTGACTATCCTAGGACTACATTTTAGAGCCAAACTTGACGAGATCGGTGTGGAGGACCTTCCCACTAGTCCATTTTTCACTCAGCGCTTCTAAAGCGGGGCTGGACCTTACCCCTAATGGTCCTCTGACTTGTGATCCTCGACAAATGCATGAATGCATGAAGGTCTTTAAGCACAAAGACTTGACGGATCTGATTGCGTGCCGGGCGGACCTACCCGGGGGTCATTGACTCCGTTTCTATCTGCAAGAAGCTCCATTGGGTAAATTTTCGGAATTAAGGTATTGAAATGCTTGTAATTTATTACGCATATATCGTCTATATATCTCGAAGTGTTTGACAATAATTTAGCTAGTCCAAACTTTTTATTTTTAACCAATTGTTTCATAAAAGCAAATTCGCAATTTAACAGAAACAAGTCGGCAAGTAAAGGACTGCAATTCCCTCCCATTGGTACTCCTCGAATTTGTCTGAACACGTAACCGGAAAAAGAAATGTAGACTTCAGACACTATAAAATCAATAGCCTTCTTAAAAGAGTCCACGTCATAACAAGAATACCCCTTATATTTGATTTTGGAGAAAAACGACTTCTCATATCCTACACACAAGTATCTACGATTAGTGGAATTGAATGTGAGATCAAGGATGGAAAAAATATTATTCTTGATAGCACCTTGATCTAAGTTTGTATAAAGAGTAGAGAAGTCAAAAACTTGCATAGAGTGGACGTTCACGTTAGAAATATTCCTCAAAAAATCTTGAGTCGAGGCTACACTCCAAAAATAAGAATAACCAGTATTACTCCTGATTGACTCACAGTATCTATGGAAATTTTCTCTTATCACTTTCAGACCTTTGTTGATATTCACCGATAACTTTTTAGTTGTACAATTTCTGGCTCCGGCAATGAATCTAAACTTATAAGGATTTTTATGCAATTTTGGAATCCAGAAAAGTTTTGGTAGTTTAAGGTCCTTGTCACTAACATTAATATTAAAGTTTGATTTCATATCTTTAACGTGTTTAGTAAGGACTTCCTTATCAGAAATAAGCTCAGGTTTATAAGTTGCATTGCCTACTGCAGTGGAAGAATCTATGTCAAAACCAAGCTCGTCCATCAGGATTTTGAGATAGAACTTTTTACATATGAAACTAAAGTTGTTGGATGCTTTATCGACATGAACGACTATCAAGTTTTTATGGAGATCTTGCAACTCCATATCAACACAAACGTTGCTGCCATTATCTTTCCCACCCAACTTCTTACAACGAAAGATGCGGTGCTTTACTAACATCATGACCCTGTTTTTCCAAATAGAGAAGTCATCAACTTTTAAGTGAAGGCGACTGGACACACGAGATATATGATTATCTATGGAATCGCTGATCTCTTTTTGAATGGATTTCCATGATATTGACCTAGACAATCTGTGTTTAGTGCCATACGCGAATATAGCTCTGAGACCTGGATCATTTATTATATCTAAATTACCGGTAAAAACATGCCCATAAGGCTCATAAACAAAACTGGTCATCGAGTCACAGCTGCAATCGCTCTGTAAAATGCCAACAACTTCCTGAATTGTCAGGCTATTAAGAAACTTATTATAATTGAAGAATTTCAAACAAATAGGGTTATTAAGCTTATGGTACACTTTGGGAGGATATAGATGTTTCGCTTTTTCTGGAACTAAAGCACAGACACTTTTATCATTAAATACAGAAGGTAAATGAAGTTTGTCAACTAAATGAGACTTGAAAGGAATCACTATATGCGTTTTGTCTTCGGTAGAGCTATCCCTCTTGTTTCTATATAATTTACTAAGAACATATGTTGTCAAAACGAAAGATAGGTCATTCGACTGATCAAGAAGCCTAGAATACATAATTTTAAGCATGCTATCACTAATCGATTTCAAGCAATTATAGAAATGTCTTATTTTGTTGCTCTTCATCAACTCTTGAAGCTCCTTGAGAATATCCTCACAACTATTAGATGGAGGATATTTCTTTCTACCCGACTTCCTAAGGCCATGGCTTCTCTTACGTCTGCTAATAGGAGAACTAAAAAATGAAAATGAATTTGCAGTGTTCTGAGAGGCGCAACCTCCGCCTAACACTCTGTCATTCAAACCCAAAGGATGCAAGGTGTTCAGCGTTCTTATATGAAAATCTTCCTTACTGTTAAGCTCGAAGGCAATTTCTGTATCAGATTTATTACGAACATCGACAAAGTCAATAATTTGTATACTTACATCATCCCAACTGTGATTAGAGCTATTAAAATGATTACTTAAATACGTATTGAGATGATTCTTTTGAACAGACTGCCGATGCCCATTAAGTCTACAATGTAATGGCTGTTTTGTCTGTCCAACATACTGGACCCCACATGATTGACATGTGATCAAATATATTACATGCCTACTCTTACACGAGAAACTACTAGGATAATTTAAAACGAACCGTCTGCCGGTACTAAAACTCTTAAAAGTAGTATTAGTGTCAAGAGATTTACAACATAGGCATCTTTTGCTGCCACAGACATCAACACTACTGACGCATGTGGAGGGCGCTATCCACTCCTTCGCATTAACGTCATACACTTCAGCTTGCATTATATCCATATTTCAAATGCCAGGACCCCATACTAAGCAAGGAATCCTTTCAGAGGTTGGACTTTAGATCCTTGCTATCTAATTGGTACTTAGACCTAACACAACTACCGATGTCATTAATAAACCGCTATAAGAATGTGAGGCTTTCGCCTGCCAGCAGAGGTCCAGTAGCGGGGTCATAAACCACCAGCATGGCCAAAGTTGCATAGACCATGGCATGATATGTAGTAAGTCTAGGTGCTGCATATCTAGGAGTCTATTCAATGACCATGGACATCTCTAGACCTATCATTTCTATTAAAGTTCTGTGTAAAGTTAAAGTGAATTAAGCAAAATAAACTATGTTTAATTTTGATTCTGCATAGAAAGTCCTCAGACAAAACATAATTGGACTCGGCTACGCCTCGTCCAATTATATTTCATCCTCGGACTTTCTATTCCGCAGAACCAGAATTAAACATAGTTTATTATACACATAATGGATGATTTTGAGGTCATTATAGAACTCATTAACCGAAGGCCGCTAGGCCTGACGTTAATAAGTTCTATATGACCGAAATAAATCATCCATTATCTGTTATAATGCATGCTATAGATATGTTTCAGAAGAGGTTAATCATTTCCATAATTACCTTTGTACACGGATATCTCTCATAATTGCCTCTGAACACGGATATCTTGAGGTCTGTATCTTGTTATTTCACAAATTTTTGATTAACATTTTTCCACTATGAAACGTGCAGGTCACCATGCTATGGTAAATTTTACATGATTATTGAGATTCAAATTTTTAGAGATAGAAAGCATACAATTTCTAGTAGCACCTTGATAAGGATGTGTCACATTGCAGGCTGCATAACAGCAATAGTCGGTCGGTGAGCAAAAAAATTGAAGATTTTATTTATCTCATGGAAAATTAGCAAAAGCAATTAATTTTAATTCAATGCGCATGCACTGAATAGCTTAATTTTGCAAACCTATTCCTGTTATGCGTTGCATCAAACGCAGTTATCTGCAAAATATAATATTTCAGCATCTCGCATTTGAAGTGGAAGGTCAATAGGCCATATCGACAAGATTGTTATTTTAATACCCTTTTAAATGGCATGGTTTTTGGACCTCGATATATTTTGTAATAGTGAATGGTTGTCTCGACATAACGCATTGTAGTTGAGTTCATGTCCGGTGTAAGTGTAAGTGTTAGTGTTTACTCCGTTTACCCGAACGCAGAGATTCAATTATCAATGCATAAAATCATTTGTAAATATTCCTGTATTAATCATTACTTTCTACATTTATTATAATATGTTATTCCGACAATAACTAATAAGTCATATTTTCTGTCATGAAGTTTACACAAAAATGCAATAAGCATATTATGTAATGATACGTGAATTGTGCATTCATCAAATTCCCCAGTACCTTCCTTATATGTTATGATGGCAAAAAGATTAAATATACAACAATGTACATGTATAATGCAGCATGCTTACTCTATTTCAATGTTTATTTGGATGGCTTGTTTTGTTTCCTGATATTCGTTTTGTTTCTGATCATTTTCTTTGCGAATAAAACTTGACAATATAGTTGTGGCTAATCTGTGAACGATTCCCTCCTTTTTTAAAATTAGAAAGAGTGTCATGTAAAATGGTGAGACAATACACCAAACGCTTCAGATAAAGATATTTGTTGGATGTTGAAAAGAAGCTGTATGAGAGCAAACAATAGTAAAATAACTCTTGTGGTGGTAATGTAAGGAGACCTCGATTGCTGTTTTTAGCATCAACTGAAGAAGAATAAAGTATTCGTCATCGTCACTGATTGTAACGAAATGCGATCCTTCATTCGTGCACGTTATATGTCAGTTGCTATTGATATCAGATCCCTCTGCTCTGCGCCCTGCGTGCACATGTCGATACTGCGTCTCACAAACATTTTATTGATAGAATAAGACTGACATGACTCAGATTCTATAAGACGCACAAGTTTTTTAATGTTGATGTAGTCGTCAAGTCAGTGAGCTCAAATTCACAGAACGGTTACAAGTACGGTTACAATTCGATTTCTAGCGGTTACCATCAGTAACCGTATATAACCCCTTGGCGCCGCCACCTGACTCATCACAATCCGTCAAACATCATTTTGGTTGTATTAAAATACATAAACCTTCTGCACTGTTGATCAGAATTTTGTGAAAATCAGACAACATTATTGTGAGCTCACATTCGGTGTAAGTGTAAGTGTTAGTGTTTACTCCGGAGTTACATGTAACTCCAGGGTAAGTGTAAACTTAACACCGGACATGAACTCGGGTTGAGTTTACACTTACCCTGGAGTTAACTCCGGAGTAAACACTAACACTAACACTTACACCGAATGTGTACTCTCACAATGATGTTGTCTGATTTTCACAAAATTCTGATCAACATTGCAGAAAGTTTATGTATTTTAATACAACCAAAATGATGTTTGACGGATTATGATGGTTGATGGAATATATAAACAATGGAAAGGCTGCAGTAAAAAAAGAGGCTGAATATTTAGTGAAATTTCGTGAAGGAATGCAATGTTTTTGGTTGATTACACTCAACGTAATAATGACGGAAGCAACAAGCGGAAGAGTTCTGTTTATCATCCAAAGAAACACTCTAGCTCAACACCGATAGTGACTTGGACGTGGTATGTTGATTTATATCACTACAAAATATATGTTGGGTCGTCACATTGTGCAGTCAAAACATTCTTTTTACAAGCATCATCCACGGTAGAACTATAGCTGCACCTGGTAGAATGACCACTATCAAAGCTGGGATCGTTCAACAAAATGGCTTCTCTCAATGAGCGCACTAACAGACATTGCCGCAGCAAAAGCAAAGTGAGCGATTGCAAGTCCATTAGAAAACTCTTCAAACCTGAAGGCGAAATCCGGAGATGCTATTTCTAATTCTATTATGCCTATTCACCGTCACCTATGTCGTTGCAAAGTAGGTAAATCTAGGTACTATAATATCTGGGTAATTATGGTGCTATATAACGACTTGATTGTGGAAATTATTAACCTGTATACATAGAAAGCTACACAATAGCATGTATTATTTACATAATACACGGAATATATTAGGCAATAGCCATGGATTTCCAAATGCTGCAGAAATCCATGCAAAAGTCTATGGAAATATCAAAATCCATTCATTTTCATTCGTGTCATTTAGCTCATGAAGATAGCGAGAATGATTTCCATCAAGTATCTTTTTGCCACTACATCAATGGTGTCAAATAGTTATTTTCTAACTTAATACACAGATCCTACGGACAGGCATGGATTGGATAGCAAGAAATTTTGAATTTCGACATTCTTGACACATAGCATGACATATGATCACATTCAAGATAGCATGAGTCAGGCTTAATAAAATGCATAAATGGTTCAATAGTCCGTCTAATTCTGATGGCATTGAAAGTTTGTCAACTAAAACTTCTGCATTTATTTCTGATTTCCTCTCTGAAGAAGAATGAGTGAATTTGTAGCAGCATCAAGAATCAAATATATGGGGTTTGCTAAATGAATGAAGAGAATTCTGTGTAATTTAATCAATACACAAGACAGACATTGTGAAATATTGATGTCGCAGGTCATGCAGCATTACATACCACCAAAGAAATTCCGCACAGGGTAACAGCACCAACATGGACAGTGGCAGATAACAGGAAAACATGAACAGGCGCTCGATTAAGATAGGATTCGTCGATAGACGAATATTATAAGAAACAAACAAGCCTTCAATCCAAGCTTCCATTTCGCAAACTTATGAAACAATTCCTTCATATGCTTATCGACACACCAACAGACCTTTTCCATTGAATCCCAGCTCCACAAATTATGTACTGTGTGGCAGTCATGCAAGAATTCATGAAAATCTCCGTGTGATATTTTTTCATGCAATGCACTGAGATCAATGAAAGACCAGAGATACCTGCACTAAACTATGCGTTATGTAATACTAGCAGCTGCGCCCTGGCGACCTCGGAGAATAGCGCAATTATGTAATACATAGATAATGGATAATTTTCAGTATATATTATAGAACTTATTGACTGAATGTCGCTAGGCCTAAGGGTACGAAGTTCTACATGAGCGAAATATATCATCCTTCATCTACTATAATGCATGTTGTAGATATATTTCAGATGAGGTCATAAATTTCCTTAATAAATTAAGCAGATACGAATAATCCAAAGCTATTAGAAATAGGCCTATAGAATGATTCAAAATTGCTGCACTTTTAGAACCTAAAAAACAACTGTGGAGATCTCACTCATCAATTATACTGCTGTTCGTCAGCAGTCTGCATTTGGTGATGGTACTGTGAATGAGCCGCAATGAGTGCATCCGCCGTGAATGAGGAGTTCATCAACAACTTTAATGCGAGTTTCAGTCGATTGGCTCACCAACTGAGGTGGAAAGCTAACCTTAAAGATAATAATAGAAACCATTGTGACGACAGCATTGAAAAATACCCATGGCATGCCATTCTGAAAATGCCACCTCCAGAACCACATAACATCGAAGTCGAAAAGAAGCTGAAGAAGATCTACTACAAATCAAGGGCTGTCATCCAAGGCATACCGGCAAGTAAGCCATATTCAAATCTCACAAAAGATGAGCAGTCTACTTTTCGACAATTGCAAAAGGAGGATCTGATTTGCCTGCCCAGTGACAAAGGAAGTGAATTTTGCGTTATAAGACAATGCGATTACATTCAGGCTGGATATCAACATCTTTCTGATACTCAAATTTATAAACCGATCGCACACATCGCCCCAAGCACAGTGGAGAAGAGAATAAACTCACTGTGGAAACAGATCGCCAAAGACGAAAAGCTACCATACTTTATAGAAAGGAGTTACACAACAAACAATTCCAACCTTCTATCATTTGATCAAAACTCACATGGAAGGCCCAGATATCAAGATACGACCAATTGTTGCCAACACCAATTCACCTACAACCCAGATTTCATGGTTGATAACCAAAATAATAACTCCTCTCATTGAAGCAGTTCCTGCACATTTGAAAAACAGCTACTAATTGATCGAGACAATTCAACATCTCCCGCACAACAACAATGCTCTTTTCCATGCAGTTTGGATGTAAGGGCCATGTATACGTCTATACCAGTACAGGAGGCCATACTGAACGTTATCGAAATATTGAAGAACAGCAACATGCATGAAATAAAAGGAATGAAACTAGAAAACCTACAAGAACTCATGACGGTTGTTATGACGAATACTTACTTACAGTACGATACCAAGTTTTACCAACAGCAAAGTGGGTTACCAATGGGTTCGTCCTTGAGTGGCATTGTAGCAATCCCTTTTATGGATACATTGGAGAGAAGTGCACTCCTCGAAATCCCATCGTTGCCGCTTTTCAAACGCTATGTAGACGATTGTTTCTTTCTCGTAAGGACCAAGGATGAAGCCATAAATGTCCTGAACACAATGAACAGTCAACACGATGCTATCAAATTTTACATCGAATTCCCAACAAATGAAAATTGTCTGAGTCTGTTGGACTTCAAAGTGACTATCAGCAGTGAAACCGAACCGAAATTTGAATTTTACAGAAAGGATGCTAAGAAAGAATTATTCGTTCATTACATGTCCAGTATCCCTCAAGTATCGAAGATTGATTTTATTAACAACGAAAGGAAAAGGATAAGGGAACGCTGTACTAGTGACATCGACTTCAACAAACACAATAAAGCATTTAACAAAACTCTAGCTTTCAATGGCTATCCGGAATCATTTATTCAACGCACAAAAAAGCTGAAGACGAAGAAAAGGTAACGAGTTTCCGAAGTGGATTATCAATATTTGAAAATGGAATATGTCAACGATGGTATTGAAAAAGAAATCTGCCATATTTTCAAAAAAGAAGGAAATAAATATATGAATAACTAGAAGAACCAAAACATTGGGAAACGCTCTGAGAAAGCGACGAATTATCGAAAATTGCAAACTAACAAGCTGCTATATAAATGATTCGAAACTATGCTTGAGAAAGAACGTTGTTTATCAAGTGCGATGTAAGAAATGTCAACAATGCTACATCGGTAGTGCGGTTCGCCCTCTACACATACGATTCAAGGAACATCTGCAATCATCGCAATCATCCGTCAACAGGCATAAAAATATGTGTCAATGTGAGTCTTTTGAGATCAACATCTGAAATACAGCGGAGGATGAATCTAACTTGCGACTGAATGAGGCGATACTTATTCGCAAAAACAGACCAACAATCAACAGTCGCATCGAGTGTGAAGGGCTGAAGGACTTTTCATTCATGTAAATCCTTCCTTATTCTTGAAGACCCTGTCATCCCCAGTTTATACATGTAGATATCGGAGGTTGGGTGGGTCTAACAAAATATTGGGTGGCTGCATATCTTTTCCATCATCAATCTGAGGATAGCTTGACTTCTATGGGATACTATGCTACATACTTGCCAAAACAAATTTTAAAACTTGCTTGTATTCATGTTAATGTCTTTTGTATACATGTCACAGTTTTCTTGAAAATTGCTATGGCACTCGAATAGCCGAAGTATATCGATAAAATAAATCAAAAAAGTTACCAACCTCTACTTGGCTTTTCCAAATCTTTTAACCTATGTTTAGACCTATTATTTGATTCCAAGTTAAAATAATTTATGTAAAAGCACAACTACTAATATTTCACGAATAAAATTGTTTATCAATGTAAACAATGTAATGAATTTCCCGCAATTACAAGCGCCTTTCAAACATTTCATCTGCAGCCAGTTGTCCTGAAAAAATGACTTCATTAATGATCATATTTGATGACTTTCCTTTTCAAATACTTAAATACATCAGTTCCTCGTCCGCTTTGTCAATTCACTCGACACTATAAAGGCAACAGAATGAAGTCAATTCCGCAAAATATACGATATCTTTCAAGAAGTTTTTCTCACTTTGCACATCCATTATCGGAAAATGGAAACTGTAGACATGTGCGGGCAGCGGTGAGCGCTGTTTCCTGCCTACTTAAGCAGGAAAATCTCAGCAAAACTGGAGACATTCTTGGTCCCTGTTGATAAAGCGAGGAAAGGGAAGTCCGCGATCTCTATCCCATCTATTTTTCGCCAATATCCAATGCACGGACCGCCTCGATTGCCAGCTGAACTATATTTTGACTTTGAATGCGTTAGAGCAATACTCAAAATTAGCCTTCGCATGGAGGAAAGAAATCTCAGGAAAATGGAGAGCAGGGACTACATAAAATTTGATATGTAATTCATAGATGGAGAAAGAAAGATAATATAAATTCTTCAATAAAGGAATAAAATCACGCTTTCATCAGACGTAATTATCATCAATATCTTTGTTCTACAGTTGTGTATAATTAACCAACAATAATCACTCATCATGCTTATGGGAAGAAGAAGCGACTATGATTTAAGTAATACAAAATTAAAATCAATATAAAAATATGAAATTAATATTAAATTAAATTAGTATAAAAATTACACATATAATTTCCATTATGTCTTCCTGAAATTGGTACCAAACATAATGCATGATCATTTCATTCAAAAAGTTGTAGAAGGCAAGATCTCTACTATTGGCCGTTTTAATTGTTTGTAGCCTACACTTGTATATGCAGAATTGTTCCATTTTGGCGATTTTTGTGAGCAGAGAGCATAGATAAGTGATTTCATTTCTCCTCAAATCATTGGCAGATATGACGTCATCACGTCTCCTATATTTGATGATTGCTGTTAACTAAGGCATCTGGGGTACTTCTTTTCTCCTCCCCCATATTTTCGTTGTTGACACCGACGAATGTTGCATCGTCAACGATCTTCTCTTGCTCCTAAGGGCGGTTTCACTATTTTCACAAAAGCGTTGAGAGTGTAAAATTCATCTGGTTTGTAGAGAATGCAGCCTCAGAATTAGACACCTGCTCGTCAATCGTAGACGACAATCCCACGAAGTTATTTATGATCACAGCTGTAGCCAACCTTGTACCGTAGCTGAGTATCCAAGGGACCAATCCTTCATCCCACAGTTCAAGTAAGACTTCGTGGTGGATTATCTCCCCTCCCTCAAGTTTTCAAATTTGTGTAAAATCTGCGAAACTGAATCAATCGTCACCAAACTTCAGGTAGACGCGTACTACCCCATAGAGTAAGTATGTTAGGTAGAGTGGTAACTCCGCATTTATTAAATCCCCAATGTGTATACACTTTTGATTTTATTAAATGAACTCAAAGGAGATACAGTCGGAATTGTTTCAAAATGTGAGATATACACATTTATGCAGTTTTGAAGAAATTACAACGGAATTGACTGATCATGATAGCAAATGAAAGAAGGAAATGAAATTATTTTGCAGATTGTCAGTGTCATGACAGCCTTGGAGAGGTACTGTATGTTTGTTAAATTAGCAACTCAATGACCTGCTATTGCATTCATGCTCAACCTCAAGAGTATTTTCTTAAGCGTGATCATCTCACAGGCAACCAACCACTGGCAGAGCAAAACCATGTAATCAAAGATAATGATTTCAATTAACTTTGAAAGATGTGAATGGGTCCACATCGCTATTCAGATTCAATTAATAAAACATGAATTTAGTGAATCATGAATGCTGGTGAAACTTGAATTAAAAACCTGAAATTTCAGCCAAGAAAGCATGAATAATATCGTGACTTTTTCATGAAGACTTTCATTATAATACAATTCATGAAATTTCCTTGATAATCAGCTTGATTTCCGCTCAGCTAGGATGCTTATTGACAAATATTCATTCCTTTCGATATCCAACTTGTTTCATGCTACTTATATGGGAGAGTGATCTCGGTAGTATACCTATAAATTGGCAAAATTTTGACTGTTTAAAAAAAAGTGCTCAAATCATTTTTTGATCACGGAAACGTAATCTCCGCAAAGAAACTGAATCTTTTCATATAAAAATTTTCACTGTATACAGATACTTTTTTGAGTCGACACTCTACCTACATCCCTATTCCATGTACTACCCACATCCAAAAATGTATATAGATCGGATAAGTACTTTTTGCATTAAAGACGATAACGTGAAGTGTAGCGATGTCAACAGCTTGATTTGACTTCGTCTGTTCGACGCGTTATTAATTGTTACTCGTGTGTGCAGTGCTCTCTCTCCCTCTTCGTCTCATCCATATGCTAATTGAAATCTTCCCACGACCACTACCTTTCCACGCCTTTTTTCAGTTAAACATGGTCATCATCACTTCACGACAGTTGTCAGAAAATTACTTGTACTTGCGCGGTTGACCTCAAGTGCTTTTTGCTCAGACGATGAGGTCAGAAAAAATCAGATCAAGATACAGACATCGTTGCACTTCAAGTTATTGCCCTTTTTTCAAAAAGTAGCGTACTTGTCCGATTTGCACAAATTTTGGTATGTGGGTAGAAAGTATCCTCACTGACGTGTACATAACGTTTTGTGACGACTGATTCATTTCTACGGATTTTAGACAAATTTTAAAACGTGAGGGAGATAGCCAGTAGGCCTATGTACCGTGTGGCGTGTGTAGGCCTACTGTCACTCAGTAACAGATCATGCCTATTCTAAATCCAATGCGTCGAAGATTGACGAAACTTGTTGAATTTTGAAAAATTTGAAAATGTGAGGGGGAGGAAGAATAAAAGTACCGCATCAGGGAAAGCGTGATGCAAACACAGGTTTAAAATATTTGGTTCTATGTATGTAGCTACCACCCATAGAGTGCTACCACTCTATGCTACCACCCGTTTTATGAAACTTCCATCATGGTGATAATGCAATCACCGAACGTTAAATGCAGCAATTGCTGAAGTGGCTTAACACTCAACATTTAATTATTCTCCTCAGAAGGACGTATAAAGGACGATTTTAACAGACGTGCGCAGTCATTCTAAACATTTCATCGTATGGCAGCATGCCGCATAACAGATCAGACTTCGTATGGAAATAGAGCTGTGCGACGAGAGCGGATTGTTCGATATCGAAATAATGGACGTACGTATTCCGACAAGGAATTGTGTGATCGCTCCATCAGCAAATGCTTTGAGTTTATCCGCTAATTGCTTTTGGTTTCTTCTTATCAACGGATTTTTGCAATGGAGTCGGCCAATTTTTCTATACCTTCCGCTTTCGTAGCGAGCAATCAACTTCACTTGTCCTTTGAATGTAGAAAGTCTTTTTACTTCGAACTTTTAAGCCAAAGATGGTGATTCTCATTACAAAAATTTGCATTTCTTGATCGTTTGTTTTTTTTCTCCGAATCCATGACACGCGCCACGCGGTGATCGTTCAAGTGTGCATCAGGCATCGATGAAGTGTACAGACAATCGCTAGGTGTTGCAGAATTTGTCTTTGTAGATACGCATGGCTTAAGTCTGTCGATTTCATTCAGGGATGATTCTATCTATCTGCCAAATGGAAGGTTCTTGCAACCAATCAGATGACACATTTACTCAGCTAGATGAAAATTTGACCGCAAAAATGACTATATGCAGGCATTTTTCTATGAGTCTTTCAATTATAGCGTCATTCTCTAAGTAGGCTGCTTTTAGTGCATGCGAAAGCAGTTCTGAAATGAAAATACGCCGAAATTTTTATTTGTTGAAAATTTCACAGATATTGAAATAATACCTGAAGCTGTACCTTTTCAAAATCACGCTTTTTAAATTTGCCTATGAGAAATACGAAACGGACGTAATTTGTTGCTTTGTGCCTAGCGTTGCCCATATGTAGGCAATTGGTCAAATTACCGTTTTTAGTGGATGGTAGTTAAACCGAAGCTAACTCGCATTTATGAGACGATTATAAATTTTGTTGTAAGAATTACTTGTACTCCGAGCTTTGGGGAACCCCAGAGCTTACTGTATGAAGTGATGCGCCAAGCGTTGTAAGCTGAAATTTGTCATTTTTCATGATTTTCAATGGAGAATTTGTATTTCTGATCGTGTCTTCATGCTTTCTAACTCAGAAAAATTGCGATTTTAGTTAGCCTAAATTGGCATGGGTACAGAGCACAGGAAAAAATTGTTTCCGTTATTTTTAGTCAAAAAACTGTTGTTTATCAATACATGAATACTTTATAAATAACATGTTTCTTTTATCATAAAGCATGTCAAGCACTATCTAGCGCATACACTATAAACTGTTGGGCACGAATTTAAGCACGAAGTCAGAATCTGGTGCCTATTAGCGCCTATTGATGCCTGAAGGCACTAATGGGCACCAAACCAAATATTTGTTTATCTGGTAAAAACCATATAAAGAAAAATTTCTTCATTTACGATTGCTAATTTGGAAGCTAATTTTTTCGAAAATATGCCATCTAAGCTTCAAATTACTCAACTCGGCAACTTTAAATCTCCATTGTTTGAGTCTCTAACATTTTAAAGACATTCTTTCATTCTTCCATCCGTGAAGTGTTGTTGATTAGCGCTTACGACAACAACTGTTCAGGATGGCATGTGGACTTGAATCAAGCAAGATTATATTTGAAGAACAGAAAAAGGTGCTGCATGGAAAAAGGTAAGTACGATATGAGTTCGTCTGAAAATATTCATGCATCCTTGGAAATATAATGTACTAAGGCCACTACCAAATGATTTGTGTAGTTCAGCTTTCCGACAGGACCAACGTCCAGTCAAATCTCAGTATGATGCATTTTGATGTTTTGCTACATACTGCAACCGCAGATAGTGCAAATATTTCTTGGAAAGAAATGCTTTCTTAACTTCAGTCATGTTTACGCTCTGTTTTACTACCGGAGCGGGCGACACACTTTAATAGTTGGCCACCTAGGCTAATAATAGAAGCACATGAGGTTTCAACGAAATCAATGGATCCAATTAAAAAGTCACAGCTCCTATTGTGAAGAGATGGTCATAGATAGTGACGCTGATCTTTTGGAATTTCCTCACTTGACTGATTGTGAATCATTAATGTTGTACTCCAGCATTGATACCGCCCTTCGAAGTCGTTATTGTTCGACCTTCCTCACAACGGTTACTATAGACACGTCAACGACTGAGTGCCGAGAGTTCGTGTTTACTTGCTTTCCGAATGTTCAGTGTGGCAGCGACATAGTGATCATGCATCATTCTGTCGACTGACAGACAGCTGTCTTGGAATAGGGTGAAAGCATAGAAATAGATTGTCTATCTGAAGTTGACTAGAATGGAAATTGACTCAAGGTCGCGGCACATCCGGTGGAACTACGTTGGGGCATGAATGACCAATCAAAAGCTTTGACTTACACATGTGACTGCTTCTAACACTAATGATACAGCCGTTGACATGTGTATCTAAGAGAAAATGCGTGCGATTTATGTGCCACTATTGTGCATTACATGAAGCTTAACCTCCGTTCTAGAGGTTTTATTGTTGTCGATTTCTATGGGTGAAAGTGTTAACTGGACGATTTTCATATACATGTGATTTTTTCTTTGTGCATTGTACTGTTCATGCAACATTCACTTGGAAACTACAAATCAAATTAAGATTAGTGTCCCATTTTCGAGGATGATAACCATTCCATTCATATTTGCTTCAAGACGATATTTAGAAACGGTTCTTTAAGTATTATAAAACATACATGAAACTAGGGTCTTTGTTCAATGCAATGGAAACTTGAAACCATACACAATGCTTGAAAACTATTCATTCCGAAGTAAAATGGAGTTTTATATTAGATCTCATTTTCTTAACATTGTGGTTAAATAGCATTGTAAAATAAAAATTATGATGTTATATGTAACACAGCTTCAAATGGACAAAATGTGTGGCTAGCGGGTACTTATGGGTAGGGAGTCAAGCGGTTAACCGGTTAACCGGTTAACCGGTTAATTAAATTTAACCGGTTAAAAAATAATTAATCGGTTAACCGACGCTTTCCCAACTTTTCTGCTACATTGCAACTACATTGCTTTAGTTTTCATTTTCCAATTTCGATAATATCTCATTGCTGATGTAAGCTATTGCCAAATAATAATTTCCTGGAAAGGGAGTGAGACTCGAAACAGCAGAAGCCATCGTTTTTCTGCATCACAATAACTCTACCTGATTTCTTCGTTTTCCCAGACAATTGGTTTTGATAAAATACTCTTATACGTATATTTAGTTGTTACAATAGTTGATATCTGATCATCCAAGATCCATTCCATTATGATAACAAGGAAGTTTTAATTCCAGATAAGATTGATGTTTTGATTAGCAATAGAGAATAATGACATAGCCTACCGGGTATATTGTTACTTGTGATGAGTTACCTAACCACATCAATTGTGATAAGTCTTGGCTCATTATAAGTAATTTAAAAGTAGAGGAATATCAAATGATCTTGCATTAGGAAAAAGTAATTCTAATTGATATCAGTCTTCTACACATGACCATCTACAAGGAATTCAACATATTAATATTGATGTATCAATAATAACATAAATATATTAGTAACCTAAAGATAGCTTTGTGTAGCCGTTGTTTTTATATTATCTGGCCACATCCTATATAAGTTGTGAATTACCATACTGGTACCTCACATTGAATGTTTTGTACAGATTTTATGGTAAAATATACATTATTATTATCATTAGTGGATTTAGATTTTATAATTTATTATTTTGAATAATTAACATGGAATTAGGCACATTCCGTGAAATTGATTTTAGGTTCAAGTTAGCCAGACGGAATAAACTCAAATATTCACGAGGGTATACTAAAATATAACAGTATTCTTGAAAATAAAATATTAAGGAAGTAGACCTACAAGCAATCAGTAGAAAATGTTTATGTCCATAAAGTAAGCGAGCTTACTCAACTGGTATAACAGGTAAACATGCATATACTCATATACTATACTCAGTGCGACTATATAAGCCTTGTATAGTCACATGGAATTGAAAAACATCTATTACTAGTATTACATCGGTTAACCGGTTAACCGGTTAATTTCTCGTCGGTTAACCGGTTAATTTATAATTAACCGCTTGACTCCCTACTTATGGGTTATCCCCCACAGGTTTTCAAATTTGTCTAGCATCTGCAAAAATGTATCAATCGCCACCGAGCTTCAGGTACACGTAATTAAGCATATTTTCTACCCACATACAACGTCTTACGTAGATCGGACTAGTCCTTTTTGCATTAGAGACGATGACGTGAAGTGTAGCGATGTCAGCTGCTTGGTCTGACTTCGTCTGTTCGACGCATTAATGCTACTCGTTTGTGCATTGTTCTCTCTCCCTCTTCGTCTCATTCACTGTTATTTGAAATCTTCCCATGACCACTAATTTGCCACACCTTTATTAAGCCAAGCATATTAATATAAGGGATGTGGCGTGGTCATCATCGATTCACGAGTTGTCGGAAAATTACTTTGTTAACTTCAAGTGCTTTCTGCTCATACGATGAGGTCAAAAGAAGTCAGATCAAGCTGCAGCAACACTTCACTTCAAGTTATCGCCCCTAATTCAAAAGTACTTGTCCAATTTGGACAAGTTTTGGTATGTAGGTAGAAAACATTCTCACTCACGTGCACTTAAAGTTTTGTAACAATTGATTCATTTCTACGGATTTTACACAAATTTGAAAACGTGGGGGGGGGAGATAACCCAGAATCTATCGAATCTTACTTCAGAGTAATGAATTCGATCACGAGATCTCGACCATTTTTTAAGCGCTCGAGATCCCAAGATTTCAGTGCTGAGACCACGATTATTATATTAGGCCTATATATACAGTTAACAAATGAAAATTAATGGTTACTTTTCTGGTTTCCCCCAGCCAGTACCATAGAACGTTTTGTAACGTAAATCGCATGAAATCAAAAGGGATCATAGCTCCAGGAACACAAGTAACTTAGATATCGGGGATAGCTTATGCTGACGACGAATAGGTTTCGTGTGTGACGTCACCAGCTGTGCGCTCGTTGACTAGGTTCCACCGCAAACGTAATGTGCTAGTTTTTATTGCAACTGTAGTCGCAATGATTCACCTTAAAAATCAGGGCTCGACAGGCCATTTTATGCTCGATGCCCGCAGAATAAAGGAATTAAGAAAGACATTAAAATCAGAATTGTAGAGGTGGTCATCTGATGGTCCTGAAACTCCCGCAAAGAGAGAGAGCTGCCTATTCTACTGGCAAGGGGAGACTATAAAAGAGCTAATTATGTTACATTGAGTTGCTTGCTGGGACATTAGGTCAAATGTTGATACCAAATGCACTAGCATACCATGCTGGCCATTACATTAGCATAATTAGTAGTAAGCAAATGACAAACACTCGACCGGCGCCCCCCCCCCCTCTGGAACGGCAGAGTGTCGTGGTCGGCCGCCGTGGTGCTTCGGGTCTGAGTCCCCCCCCCCCCCCTCTGGAACGATAGAGTGTCGTGGTGGACTTGGGCGACCGCCAGGATTAGTGTTGAGGCTATAGTGTGTGATGTTTTTGGTGCAATCTGCTGAATGTTGGGTTGTAAATGGGTTGTTTCGAGTGGAAGGAGTGGTTGGATGAGAAAACGGAGTCCAGATTCGGAATCTACGTGAAATTTTGGGTTAGGAAGGATGTTTCCAGCGAAATCGGAGAGAAAAAATTTTCGGCTGACGGCCCCCCCCCCCCCCTCTGGACAGCTTGCTTCGATTTTGGCTTCTAGTGGACGGATTTTGTCGTGCGATAGCTCGTTTGAAAGCTAAGAGTGAGACAAATTCAGTGAAAGAATCGGCTTGTTCCTATCTGTCTTCGTTTAGATGTGAGACGCCATTTAAGATTTTGGGACATTGGTGAAAAACGACAGAGTTAGAATTTGGGACGTTTTGGGCTGTAGCTTCAAAACGAAGCATCGGATTGGAAAACGGATTTCAGATTTGGAATCAGCGTGAAATTCTTTATCTGTATAGTGAGTTTCAAGTCAATCGGCGAGAAAAAATTTTCAACATTTTTCGAAAAAACGACAGAGTTAGAATTTGGGATGTTTTGGTGTGTAGCGCCCAAACGAAGCATCGGATGAGAAAACGGAGGCCAGATTCGGAATCTACGTGAAATTTTGGGTTAGGAAGGATGTTTCCAGCGAAATCGGAGAGAAAAAATTTTCACTGACGTCCCCCCCCCCCCCCTCTGGACAGCTTGCTTCGATTTTGGCTTCCAGTGTACGGATTTTGTCGTGCGATAGCTCGTTTGAAAGCTAAGAGTGAAACAAATTCAGTGAAACAATCGGCTTGTTCCTATCTGTCTTCGTTCAAAAGTTAGAGCGGTTACAAGATTTTAGGTCGGAGCTCGCTTACCTGAAAAAATCCTAAGTGTCAGAGTGACTTTGTATGGGTAAAAATTTGAAAATTTTCCAAAGTGTGGAATTTCGACCTGGGACCGTCACCAAAACATTTTTCATCAAATTTTGAAATTTCACTGACGTCCCCCCCCCTCTGGACAGCTTGCTTCGATTTTGGCTTCCAGTGGACGGATTTTGTCGTGCGATAGCTCGTTTGAAAGCTAAGAGTGAGACAAATTCAGTGAAACAATCGGCTTGTTCCTATCTGTCTTCGTTCAAAAGTTAGAGCGGTTACAAGATTTTAGGTCGGAGCTCGCTTACCTGAAAAAATCCTAAGTGTCAGAGTGACTTTGTATGGGTAAAAATTTGAAAATTTTCCAAAGTGTGGAATTTCGACCTGGGACCGTCACCAAAACATTTTTCATCAAATTTTGAAATTTCACTGACGTCCCCCCCCCCCCCCTCTGGACAGCTTGCTTCGATTTTGGCTTCCAGTGGACGGATTTTGTCGCGCGATAGCTCGTTTGAAAGCTAAGAGTGAGACAAATTCAGTGAAACAATCGGCTTGTTCCTATCTGTCTTCGTTCAAAAGTTAGAGCGGTTACAAGATTTTAGGTCGGAGCTCGCTTACCTGAAAAAATCCTAAGTGTCAGAGTGACTTTGTATGGGTAAAAATTTGAAAATTTTCCAAAGTGTGGAATTTCGACCTGGGACCGTCACCAAAACATTTTTCATCAAATTTTGAAATTTCACTGACGTCCCCCCCCCCCCCCTCTGGACAGCTTGCTTCGATTTTGGCTTCCAGTGGACGGATTTTGTCGTGCGATAGCTCGTTTGAAAGCTAAGAGTGAGACAAATTCAGTGAAACAATCGGCTTGTTCCTATCTGTCTTCGTTCAAAAGTTAGAGCGGTTACAAGATTTTAGGTCGGAGCTCGCTTACCTGAAAAAATCCTAAGTGTCAGAGTGACTTTGTATGGGTAAAAATTTGAAAATTTTCCAAAGTGTGGAATTTCGACCTGGGACCGTCACCAAAACATTTTTCATCAAATTTTGAAATTTCACTGACGTCCCCCCCCCCCCCTCTGGACAGCTTGCTTCGATTTTGGCTTCCAGTGGACGGATTTTGTCGTGCGATAGCTCGTTTGAAAGCTAAGAGTGAGACAAATTCAGTGAAACAATCGGCTTGTTCCTATCTGTCTTCGTTCAAAAGTTAGAGCGGTTACAAGATTTTAGGTCGGAGCTCGCTTACCTGAAAAAATCCTAAGTGTCAGAGTGACTTTGTATGGGTAAAAATTTGAAAATTTTCCAAAGTGTGGAATTTCGACCTGGGACCGTCACCAAAACATTTTTCATCAAATTTTGAAATTTCACTGACGTCCCCCCCCCCCTCTGGACAGCTTGCTTCGATTTTGGCTTCCAGTGGACGGATTTTGTCGTGCGATAGCTCGTTTGAAAGCTAAGAGTGAGACAAATTCAGTGAAACAATCGGCTTGTTCCTATCTGTCTTCGTTCAAAAGTTAGAGCGGTTACAAGATTTTAGGTCGGAGCTCGCTTACCTGAAAAAATCCTAAGTGTCAGAGTGACTTTGTATGGGTAAAAATTTGAAAATTTTCCAAAGTGTGGAATTTCGACCTGGGACCGTCACCAAAACATTTTTCATCAAATTTTGAAATTTCACTGACGTCCCCCCCCCCCCTCTTATCGATTGCATATTCACAGGGTATATAAGAACGGGATCGGGAGAGGAATTTCACTAAGTTGAGAAACTGACTACAGGTAAGTCGTTTCTCTTGAGGTCCGATATCGGACTTCTGACTTTACATTGCTGATATCAGCTAAGGTGTCAGACTTATAGGTTAGTCAGTATAGCATGACTGACCATTTGATGATAGTAGGCCGAAATCTTCAAACGGCTATAACTTTGCTTCTACAAGTCCTTTAGACTTGATTCAAAAAACATTCGACAGCGTTTGCTATGCTGAAGGTGACAGACTACTTATAAACGTTTTATGAGTAGTACTAAAATACTGAAAAATTTAAATTCATATTTAATGATAATAATTAAAGTTTTTGAATAAAAAGCAGTCGTTTATGAGTCTCTGTGACTTGGGTCGTTTCCTCTTGTAAATAACTCCACCGGTTTTCATGTCAAAACTGGGGCCCGGATACCAACACAGTGATATGACGCACGCTCTGTCCGATCGAGGTTGGATTTGTGGGTCGAGGCCTTGGAGCTGGGATAAGATCCCCTCTGAGTAACGCCTGTAACGGATTCAAGAGCTTAACACCCAAACGGTTGCTGACTTGCTATCAAATGTTTGGTGACTTAGTCTTTCAATGCATATCAGCAAGTAGTATCCTATAAACACTTGCTATCAAATTTTACTCTATCTTTACAGAATTATCATGACAAAAGCGAGTAATGCCAAGATGTTGGTGGGCAAGTGTAGCTGTGGAAAGATTGCTAGAGGTAGCGAACTGAAGAAACACTTAAAAGAAAAAGAGGGGACGATGGGCCATGAGAGGAAAGTGATGTTGAGGTTGTGTGTGTCTTGTCGGAAATGTGTGATGGGGGATGAGAAGGAATTTATGAAGGCGCATATGCAGTGTGAGAGTGGGAACATCGGAGAGAAGGGGTTCAAGGCATGGTTTGAGGGAGAGTTGTTGGAAAGGGAAGAGGTGAGAAAGGCGGTGGCCACGATTCAGGACGTGATTGGGGAGAAAGTGGTGAGGAATGCGAGTGAGGGGAGTTCGAGTGATGGGAGTTCGAGTGAGGAAGTTGAGTTGAGAGCGAATATGAAGAAGAAGAAGGATGATGTAGATTTGGATGCGGTGATGGAAGATTTGTTTGGAGACATAGCGGATTTGAAGGAAGAGTGGGAGGGGGAGGAAGTGGCTAAGCCGATGGCAGCGTCATCGCCACGGCAGCAAGAGGTGTATGACACGGAGGTATTTGTGAGAATGAAGGATCGTGTGATGGCTTTGGAAAGTAACAATAGAAAGGTTTTGAAGGAGAATGATGAGCTGAAGGTGAAGGTTGAGGGGTATAGGGCAACAAGGGAAGAGTTGGAGAGCTTGAGAAAGAAGGAGAAGGAATGGATGGCGGAAAGGAGCGAGTTGATGAGGAAGGCAGGTTTGGTGGAGAGTTTGCGGGCGAGTGTGTCGAGGAAGGATGAAGAGATAGAGCGGATGCGAAGCGTGGTGAAGGAGACGGAGGAGGTGAAGGTCATTAATAAGAGGTTGACGGGTGAAGTGGAGCGACTGCATGAGCGTTTGAAGTGTCGAAAAAGAAGAGTGTATGAAGTCCATCTTCCCCTCTTTGAGAACAATATTTGCGACGCCCCAACCATCACGGATGATCCCAACGTAACCCAGCAGTGTTATGAGGGCGACGGAGTCCGCTGTCTCCACATGAGCATGGACGTTACCGGTCAGCTCGAAGACTTCGTCGTCCGAAAAGTTCGGAAGAAAGTTCCCAGTAAGCTTCCTCAACATGATCATTTTTGTAGCTCATCTAATCTCCTATTCTTTTTCTTTCAGAGTTTTTGCAGAAGTGAGAGGAGTGTCGGTGGACGGAGAACGACCCATGGGCTCTTTTAAGGGCCAACCTTCTAATGCAGCTAAAGCGGTCCCAAGCCCGCCACATATCCTCGGATATGGAATGCAGAGGGGAAGAAAAATAATGAATGGAATGAAATGGGAGGACACTCACGCGCCACACGCAACATAACACACTTCTCTCTTCCGTAGTCTAACAAGCTCTTTACACATGGATCGCAGTCGATTGCTATCCCTGTATCAGAAGTGTAAGCTATCTTAATTTTATTTGACACTATTTCATCTATCATCATCGTCCATATGAAATGTTTTAAGATTTACAAGTTAGACTAAGCGTGCTACTATTTCCCAATGAAAATGTATACATGGTTAAATCATCCACTTAACCCCATCCGTAGTCTAACAAGCTCTTTACACATGGATCGCAGTCGATTGCTATCCCTGTATCAGAAGTGTAAGCTATCTTAATTTTATTTGACACTATTTCATCTATCATCATCGTCCATATGAAATGTTTTAAGATTTACAAGTTAGACTAAGCGTGCTACTATTTCCCAATGAAAATGTATACATGGTTAAATCATCCACTTAACCCCATCCGTAGTCTAACAAGCTCTTTACACATGGATCGCAGTCGATTGCTATCCCTGTATCAGAAGTGTAAGCTATCTTAATTTTATTTGACACTATTTCATCTACCATTATCACCCATATGAAATGTTATAAGATTTGCAAGTTAGACTAAGCGTGCTACTATTTCCAAATGAAAAAGTATACATGGTTAAATTATTCACTAAAGCCCCATTCAAGTAAGTCAGTATGAAAGCAAAGATAATACGAAATAAACATTTATTATGGCATGTATTTTAAAAGGTCTTCATCGTCAATATCGTCCCAGAGTCTGACTTCACATAGATGACAAAAACAGTTGAGCTGCTTTAAACGTTCTTCTGCAGCGTCCCTCACGTTGTCAATGTACGCCCACTCCGCCACGGTTCGCGGTTGGGAGTTAGGGGTGTACCACTCCCATATTTGATGCAACTGCGACTTGCTGGTCATCTCCATCACATCGTCAGTATCGTACTGGAGATACTTCCACCTCACGCCTGTTAAGTCGGGACACTCCTTCTCACATACACTCTCCTCTTCCTCGTCCGCTGGTAATGATAACTTTCGTATATTGTCCAGTCGGTACACCTTCTCCACCTTCGCCTTTCTTGGTGCATTTGGTGTAACGAGCGCCTTTGGTGTTGAGCATGGAGAGGAGAACTCCAATGCGGTATTTGGTGTTGTTGGAGGGCTTGTCATGTTGACTGTGAATAATGACTTTGAAATGTTTTCTAATTCTTAAGTATACACAAGCAGCCAATCAGAATGAACATCCAATGAATGAAGAGAATGAAAGTATATAAGCAAAGTGATATCCGTATCATTTCACTCTGTCTTTGAGACGCATAATTGAACTGTTCTCTGACGAATTCTGTATTTGAGGCGTACAAGTGAACTGCTCTTTAGTGAATTTCAAATTTGAGTGAAGTCTCTATCTTGTTGAAGTATCAAGCTTAAACATAATTTCGTTCAAATGGTAAGTTGAAAATTTCCTCTCTCATCTCCCTCAAACGTGTAGCTAATAGCATCTTCCTCAATTTCAGGCATCAACTTCATCACCAACGCCCTCCCTTCTCGAGGAAAGTTTAGAGTTGTTGAGTCAAGGTAGGTTGTAACAATACACTGAGACTTGAACAGAGATGAAAGAATGATTTCTCTTTCAGGTGATACCAGTTCCATCTCGTGCGAGTCCATCTCAACATTGTCGCGGGAATGCGACGATCGGCAATGTGCTGACTGTGGACACATCTTCACGAGGAAGCGTGATCTCATCCGACACATCAAGCGAGGTGTTTGTAGACCTAAGCCGGCATCAATCTCCGAAGGTAGGGATGATTCTGTTAACGATGTCTCCTTTTCTTGCGATTTATGCATTCAGTCTTTCGAGACACGTTTTGAACTATCTTCGCACAGACTTCAACATACACACACGAACGATACCTACACCAACGGTACCTCCTCTATCCGACTCACTGAGGTGTCCATAAATAATTTAGTGAGGAACTACCAGATGGACTCCTCAGAAACCATTGCTAACTTTGAGGAATGGTTTCATCAAAATTCATCATTGATAGAAGCGCTCTTCAACAATTTAGACAATTTTAGAATGAAGGCGCTCATCTATCTTAAAATAAAATATGTAAAAATCGACCACCATACTGGACAAATAATAGAGAGGTTGGAGTTTCACATACCCTCCTCTCCTGCAACCGAAGTTGTAGACTGTGAGTCTTGGATAAATTTTCATATCCAAGGGTTAAAATTAAATATAGATAAATTTAACGAGCGTGATAGTGGACTCGTTTTTGATGGTATTGAGACCGCTATGATCAAAATCAGTTTATTAGGAAATCATAGTGGTCGAGGCTCCTTTAAACTTCCGAAAAATTTAAGAAATAAAGCAGCAGTCATTTCTGTAGATTGCGAATCGCAATGTTTTAAGTATGCCGTCCTCTCCATTCTCCACTATAATGATGTGCAGAATAGTCGATACCGCAAGAGTAAGTATCAACAGTGGGAGAATGAATTAAACTTCGATGACTGTAATAGTGACGATATGAAAATTAAAGATATAGAAAAATTTGAAAAATTGAACAACATCAAAATAGTTCTCCATGTTTGGGAAAAGGGATTGAAGGGTGTGCGCTACAACTCGCGTTCGAGTTGTTATGAACGTACAATAAACCTGTTATTAGTAAAACAGGATGATAGTGAGGAATGGCACTACTGTGGTATTCCCAAAATCTCTCGCTTATACCACCACTTAGAAAACTCTAGTAGAGAGTTATATTACTGCGACAGATGTATTCGCCACTTTAGGAGGAAAACTAAATTTGAAACTCATTACGAATGGTGTAAGCGAGGTAAACTGCAAATGGAGCGCATGCCCAAAGATAAGGAGTTTTCATATAGAGAGAATGGTGATGAACTAAGTCCTCTTCGTGTCATCTATGCTGACATCGAATGTTATATCGATGATAACATCCATCGACCAGCAGCCATTTCCTGCTATGAAGTATGGCATGATCACTTTAGGGGTAGGCAAAATAAAATGCGCGTCTGGCAAGGTGAGGATTGTATTTACCAATTCCTACAATTCCTCGAACAGGCTGTAAAATTTCAACAAAAACATGATGGTGAACTCTATCGCAGATCATTGCATATGACAGCAGATGATCAAGTAAAATTTGATAGTTGCAACGTTTGCCCCAAATGTAGGAAAACATTTGACGATGATAAGATTAAGAAAGTGCGCGACCATGATCACATCACTGCTAAATTTAGAAACGCACTCTGTTCAAAATGTAATTTTTCGCTGAGGATGAAGCGGCGTACATTACCCGTCATTTTCCACAATTTCAAGGGCTACGACAGCCATATGATAATAAAAGGAGGTTTAGGTCAAATGAAAGAGTGGAAGCTTGATGTAATAGCGCAAACGAGAGAGAAGTTTATGGCCATGACAGCAAAAGTGCCTGTCGATAAAACTAAAGAAAATAAGACGGTCTATTTTGATATAAAATTTTTAGATTCCTACCAATTTATGACTGCATCACTGGCCTCTCTCGTGCAAAATCTAAAGTCTCTTCCACTAACACAAAATCTTAAGAAACAATACCCAAATCTAACCGATGAAGTCATCACACGGAAAGGAGTCTTTCCATATGCATATTTTGATGCGATTAGTAAACTCGGCGAGACTTCTCTTCCGCCCATAGATAAATTTAAAAATGATTTGACCGGCGCAGAATGTAAGACCGAAGATTATGATCATGCACAAGATGCATGGATAAAATTTGACTGCCATACATTTGGTGAATATATGATTGCCTACCTTAAGTTAGATGTATTTTTGCTGGCTGATGTATTTCAGGAGTTTCGACGAGTGGCATTAGAAGAAGATAAGTTAGATCCCGTCCACTTTGTCAGTCTACCAGCCATGTCATTTAAGTCTGCTTTTAAAATGACTGGTGAGACCATTCATCTCTTACAAGATCCAGAGATGTATAATTTATTTGAGCGAGGAATTCGCGGTGGTCTCACATTTGTAAATAAACATAGGTTAAAATCTGAAACAGTAGGTAATGATCATACCCATCTGAAGTATTATGACCAAAATAATTTGTATGGTAGTTCATTATCCAAACCGCTACCTCACTCTGAGTTTAGCTGGTTAGATGATAGTGATATTCAACATTTCTCCAACCCTTCTAACATACTAGCAATTCCAGATGAAGGTGATTGGGGATATTATTTTGAGATAGATCTAATCTATCCAAATAATATTAAACATAAAACCGTAGATTTTCCACTCGCACCCGAATCAGGTGAAGTGAGCAAAGATATGTTTTCCGACTTTATGAAACAATTTCATAAAGATTTAGAATCATGTGGACAACCCGACTATAAGCCTTGCCGCAAACTTTTGCTCACTCAATATGATAAAGAAAACTATCTAGTCCACTTTAGCATCTTAAAATTTTATTTAGAAATGGGCATGATTTTAAAAAGAGTTCACCGCATTATTAAATTTAGACAGAAAGCCTTCCTCAAGCCATATATTGATAGCAACAGCCAGAAACGTGCACTAGCCCAAAATAACTTTGAAAAAGATTTCTATAAATATAAGAACAACAGTCTATTTGGTAAGACGATGGAGGATGTTAGAAAGCGCGTAAACTACAAACTAGTTAATGATGATCAAAAGTATCACAAATTGACCTCATCACCTCTATTCATCGATAGAGACATAATCGATGAGGATCTTGTAGGTATTAAAATGATAAAATCTGAAGTTGAGTTGTGCAAACCCATCTATATTGGTCAAGCTGTTCTAGATTACTCCAAGCTTGAAATGTATCAACTCTTCTATAAAATACTAAAACCGTGTCCTCTCGTAAAAGAGGTTCGTTTGTTGGGTGGTGATACAGATAGTTTCTTTTTAGGTATTACCACTCAAAAAGATTTAAATTTCAATGAAGTAGGAAAATCTTTAGAAAGATATTTTGATACATCAAATTATCCTGCTGATCATCCACTCTACTCCATCAAAAATAAGGCAAAACTTGGCTGCTTTAAGGATGAGACAGCAGGGAAGGAAATAGATGAAATGATTCTCCTCCGTCCAAAAATGTATTCTATGAAATTAAAGGATAGCGACGATAGTATTAAGCGTGCTAAAGGCATATCAAGATCATTGGTCTCTAACATGAAACATAAGAATTTCAGGAAAGCCTATAGAAATAAAAATATAACGTTTGTCAATATGACAATCTTAAAATCTAAGTCGCATGAGATCAAAACTCATACTTTTAGGAAACGGGCGCTTTCAGCATGGGAGGATAAGAGGTGCTGGTTAGAACACAACATATCTCTTCCACATGGACATCCTGACACAAACATACCACCACCCAAAAGAATTAAACTCACACTACCACATTCAGGAGACGTCTTAGCATAATCATCCTTAACTTAGTATTTTGATGTTGATTTCTGTAGATAAACATTGTTGTTTTATGTATCGCATGAGATTGTTTTTTCCTTGTGAATATGTGTCCACATCTGTACATTCCCCATGTGATGACTTTTCCACTGAAAGACATTTTTCCTATCCCTGTATATTTCCACCCTTCACGAAGTAAAAAGACTTTTTGTATATAACAATGTTTATTGAAGTGCGCTCATGTATATATTTTCAGTGGATGTTGTATAAAGTCTATTCCTTCACATTCATGTACATATTTCAATAAACATATCACAATGACTTCACTTTGTTTTCCGAAACACTAACGTTATGAGGGATTTAGTATCTTTCACATGGATGCACTCTTGTAAACCATTGGTAATTTTGATAGCAATAGAGGGTATAGTTTGTTTGACGACGGGATGATAGAAAATAGATTCAAACATCTTCTCGACTATTCCATATGAAGCGTCTTTATCATGAATGAAATCACGTAAAATGTATTCTTTTTTCTCACCAACAGAAATAGGTAGAATCAAATCACTTTGAATGTAAAGGTGCTGTTCATGTTTATCAAGTGTCATTGGTGTTTCTATACCAATCGTATGCGCAGCAGCAAACACAGTTTGTAGCATTGAAAAACCAAAGAGTTTTTTCAAATTTTTACTCAATTGACATTGAATGTCATCACCCAGTTTCAGAACAACGCGTTGATTTTCAATTGAAAACGAAATGTGGTGTGTCTTTACATCATATTTACTTTTCATCACATGCTTCAACTTCTGTTGTATATAAGGATTTACTACATGAATGAAGCTTTCAACTGTATGATATAGACGCGGCATTATATTGATAGCAACTTTAGATTCTTCATAAGACTGGTAAATTTTCTTGATGCGATCGCCATAGATGTCCACCCACCATTCATCATTAACTGAATCAGCTTTAGTGTGATATTCATGAGAAGCATACACCACACCGCTTCCAATAATAGGTGTATAATGTCTTACAAAATGACGCAAGGTTGGAGAGAAATAAACTGTAAGTTTGTCATTATATTTCTGAATAACCAACTTATTTTTGTCCGCCATAATTTTCTCTCCATACTTCTTACCCACAGTCTCATTCCATCGTTTTACTAACTCAATAAGTGATAAAGGTTGAACACCACGCTTTTTCAAAATGATGCGTTCTTCGCATTCTACAACATCTTCATCAAATATTTTAAATCTATAATGAAATTTGTTGATTCGATTTGAATAAACTTTTCTAACATTTGCAGTAGCAATTGACGTTAGATGTAGTCCATGACCAAAACCGAGATGCGGATAGAATTCACTATCCAACCTCAGCGTAAGACCTTTAGTAAAAGAATGAAAGCGGAGGAACTGTCTCCCACTCCAATGATAGATAGTAAACTCATAAGCTTTCTGATTTTTATTCTTCATGATGGAAGTATTACCACTGTTGAATGCCTTAATAATTTTCTCATTCCCAAATGGCTCATAAGAATCTGATTTTATCTGAATCCATTCATAGTTCCACTTTCCATCTGATGTTAAATTGTATGGGAACTGAAATGCATTATTCATCGTTATTCCATCATGGGTGCGAGGAGTCAATATCATTTCTTCCAAATCATTCACATTCTGAATATTGCTATCATAGCAAATACTAGAAACGCCAACCTCCCATTCACCTTCTAAATGCAGTGGGCGATTTAATTCTACTCGATAGTCTGATGGTTTATTTTTGGGAAATTTATTCATAGAAGCATTACTGGGCAAGTAGATTAGAAACGAGTCCTTATTTTCACTTTCCATATTATTCACATTGGAAAAATATATTAGCATACGTTTGCATTAACTCTTCATTCGGAAATGGAGTGTGATACTTGTCACAGCATCTTTATGAAAAGGAATCAACGCACCAGCATCGTCATAAATGGCAATATCAATTTGTGGGATGTAGTTTGATTTCAGCTTTGTATAATGCACTTTCTTGAAAGTATGCTCAGATAAAATACTGCAGCTCTTTGGCTGGTATGGTATCATTGCTAGCAATGGAGCTTCAACATCTCCCACACGTACATCTTCACCAATATTGGAATATATCTGAAAATAGTTAATACGACGCGATAGCGACATGTCTGCGCTAGCTTTGGTTACAGTACCACTTTTAAAGATATTTTGGTCAAAACCCAAAATGTCCATTAGAGTTTTATCCATAATTAGTTCAATACCTTTTCCACTTATAGTGAGAGACAAAGTACCTTCTTTTTCAGAAAATGAAATATGTTGCTCATTAATCACTTCATTTAAATAATCTACAACCAATTTAACCGAAGTAATAATGCGAGGCATCAACACTCTTGTTTCATGTAAGAAACCACCAAAAGGCTCTACACACTTTCTGTATAAAGATACGGCCCATTCTGTATCAAATTGATTTGGCCTTTCACATGGTAAATGTTGCATATCAGATTTTCCATGAACAGCTGCAGAACGATGTCGTAAGAACTGATGAAAATCTTTTGAACAAACTAATACTAGATCATCATCATTTAATTTGCTTATTGCAATATGATTAGATGATTTGATATAAGTCAATGTTGCCACTTGTTTACCATCAACTCGAAGGAGATAATTAAATTTCTTCAATAATGTTTCAGGAGTCATGTTTGTCTTTCTTGGCTTAATCACAATCTTCTTCACCAACGTCTTCTCATTTCTTGGAATAAGATCTACATAATAAGCTTCCTCTCGATATATTAACTGTTTATGACCACTTATGTGGTAATTAACGTTAAAATTATCATAGCTTGTTAAGGCGCTAGCGAGGTAGCCTAAATCATTTCTTAAACTTGGACTTAAACCAACAATCCAATCTTTCTCAACTACATGATGTACATAATTATAATCATCATTGTGCGGAGTAAATTGGACAATATGTTTACACGCTTTATTCAAGAAATCATATATAAACTTTTTACATGATAAGAGATCTTTCTTTGACCACTGTGGAATGTATACTCGGCACCCCTTTTCACATTGATAAGCAGCTGTACGCCTCATATTAATAGTCATCACCTCATGATCAAAAGTATAGACACAGTTGCTATAAACAAGTTGAGTGACACCCACTTCCCAATTCCCATTTAGCTGTTGTGCATGATCAATGGGAGTAGAAAAGAGTGCGGCTCGATTACTAGTAAATCTCTTTGTAGCCGCATTGCTAAGCAAAATATGATAAAACGACATTTTTATATTGCTAATCTGCAACTTTGCATAACATCATGAAGACTTGGATTTTGGACTCTCTACAATATATCAGAGTTGATCGTGATGGAAACGTACATTTCAAAAATTCTCATGGTCATACATCAAGAGGTATTACATTAACATGGCGACAATTTGTCAACCTCAATGATATCATGAGGGATTTGGAATATTTTGAAACATTAAGATTCATCTCCTTGGGTGATCAAGTTTGGCTTCAACATTACAGAAATGAAATTCAAATCTACCATTCTCATTCCGCAAACTGTTTCTCATTTCGCAAATACAATTGGGAGAAGTATAGAAGATACATACATCGCTCCATCATGACATTTATTCGTCGTGAGTTCATCGCCCTACTATGCAAATCTTAATCAGATATGATTACCACGCACCATGAGTTGGAAATTAGATTCCCTACAACGTATTGAAACGGATCATGATCGAAACGTCTATTTCAAAGATTCAACTGGAAATGTGAGAAGAGAGTTTGCTTTATCTTATCGTCATTTTCAATCTCTACATCATATCATGAAGGACTTGAAATACTTCTATATGAAAAGACATTCACGTATTGGAAATCGCATCTGGCTGCGCGTCAACAATCGGCGAATTCAACTCTATCATTCCCAACTTCATACTAACTTCACATTTCATCAAGGTAGTTGGGAAAAGTATAAAAGGAAGGTACATCGCTCAATTTACTCATTCTTTCATCATGAAGCGCCATCGCTACACCATCGTCAACATTCTCCGTCGCTTCAGACTCTACACCAAAATCGATCTCACAACATTACGCCAACAGCTTCCAAACAGCAAGTATTACCCGGGCCGTCCTCAAATGTTAGTGGTGAAGATGAACAATTCACGGAATCTTCAACTCTTCCCAAATGGGACTGTACAGATTCTCGGCGCCCTTTCTCATTCATCGGCGCAGTCAATGCGCTTAGAGCTACAAAGACTACTACGTCGGATATGGAAGAGGGAGAGGTGTGTGATGTCGAATCTGACTGTGGACAATATGGTGATCTCTACTCAATTGAGTGACAGTCTATCATTTTTGAAGATTCGTACCAGCAGTTACAGTTTGTGTTATGAACCCGAACTTTTTCCTGCAGCTCTCATTAGTTGTTGGTTGCCTGTGCATGTGGCAATCTTTCATAATAGTAAAGTGATCATTACTGGACTAAAATCTCATGAACAAGCAAATATGATCCTAGACTATCTCATTGAGTATGTACGTACCCAGCGGATTGTAAAATAAAAAACAATTTTTTCCAACATGATGTTTTTATTTCAAATCATGATAGAACTTACAAATCATTTTTTCATTAGAGGATGGATTACATGAAAAGTTTTGAATAATAGATGCAAATCGAGATACATGTAAACGTTTTAAGATGAAGTACAGTACAAAAGCACCACACGTTGATGAAAGTGGATGTTGTAGTATGCGTTCATTTCGCTGATATTGACGCGTATGTTTTCTCAACCACTGCTGTGTTGGTATATTTGGAGGTTGAGCAAGAGAGTCAAATAGTTCACCACGTCGGTCTTCTCCAATAAAGATCGCTTTCCAATGCTCACCGCCTAAATTCTGTGAATGAGTGTTTAGCACAATAAAGATGGGATAGTGATTTACTGCAGGTGGTAAGGTATCGAGTGAATAGACATTATCGAAAGCTTTCAACGTCGCTTCGTCTGCATTACGCTGCACTTTAGTCTTAATATCGTCAGCAGTCAACCAACTCATTAACGATTATACTGAAGAATCACGTCACGATACTTTGTAATTTCAATATTTGAATCGAAGACTGCATAAATTAATACATTGATCGTCTCAGGTAGTGTTCTTTTGAACGTCAAATCCAAACGAATATTATGAGGCACGTTCGCTTGACGATAGGGTGCACTAATATCGCTGTCAGCAGTTAAATCAAATGCATAAATAGTATATCCACTCTTAAACTCTTTCATAGTAAGTCCGTTGGTGTCATCCGTATTGTAAAAGCCAAAGACATCCATAAAATCAACATAACTGCGCATAAATTGATCTGAAGCAAAATCTGGTTTGTAGGGTGGACCAGGATGACTCACACCATTTACACGTAAAGCAATTTCACTTAACTGATTGTGTTTAAAATTGAAAGGATTCTTCTTTATATTACCATTAAATGCATCATTTTCAACCATTGCCACCATGAGGAGCTTCGGTGCTTCCGATGGAAAGAGGCCATCTTTCATGAAACTCTTTTGATCTTTCGGAATTGTAAAGGTGAGAAGCTTTGTATGCTGAATGGGGTAAATGGCATTTTGGCGGTTAAGGCCTTCAGCATGCCCTCTAATGACACTTGGATTCGGTACTACTCGACGAATGTAAAGTGCAATATCTTCCACATGAATTCTAAAATTGTCAACTTTAGCAAATGCATTCAGCGCAAATTCAGGCTTATTCAATGTCAGCTTGAGTCGCATGCTGGTATTACACAGTAAAAACTTTGACTGTCTAAAGAAGTCTAAATTCAGCGGACCATATAGCTGACATACTCTACTATCTTTAATCATAGCAGATCGCTTTACAAAGCCACTGTTTGTTTCAACATCAAATTTTCCTGCTTCATCTCTGTACCATCCCATGGCTTCCATATGACTTTTTTGTGCTGCTGGATGAAACTGTGATACATGATTGAAATATGATTTATAGGGATAATCGCTTTGACCACCTTCCACTTGCTGCTCTCCAATCGTTAGAGAAACATCACGAAGTAATGTAGTCAATGGTAAATTGTTCAGTCCAACTTTATGTGCATCGTCAATAGCAGTTCCATCTGCTTGCTGAATTCTAAACCTCAAATCAAGCATCGCATAACTCAAATCTATGTAGTCATCACTACCACCAGGAATAACAAATTCAATGGGGCCAGCATTCTCAGCTGTTCGAGGATGATAATCTACAATACTTGAACTAAGAATATCTGTCTGTATGGCTTGTTGATCGAACAAACAAAAACCGGAAGTTTTACACTCCATGATTAGAAGTTATAGCAGCGTCGTCGTTTAGCGCCTGATGAATGATTAGAGCCTCTGCGACGTTTGCGTGAATGCCTTTTGACTGAAGATCGCACCTTACCAGCTCCGCGATGTTTCCTCCTTCCTTTATTCATTCGTTTAGGTGATTTCTTTCCTTGAGTAACACCAGCAATGGTCTGCTTCAATGTTTTTAAACCGCGTTCCTTCCCACGATTCAACAAACTGCTCTTGAAACTTCTACCTCTGGAAAGATCACTAGCAACATCACCAGCAAAGCCAACGGCATTACTTAAAACATTTCGTTTTAAAGATCTACCGACATTGGATATGAGAGGTGCTACAACAGATTTCAGTGCACCAAGTATGCTACCTCCACGTTGGCGGCGAGCACCGATGTAAATTTGTCCTCCGCCACTTACATAGGAGGGTCGTGAATAAAATGAGGCAGTTGGATTCATAGCTCAAACCCTAAACATTGTTAGTTACAACTTTGCATGAATCACTGTCGATCACTTAGATGAAAGATGTCGGCACGACGCATCCAAGAGTTCATACTTGAAGGATAACCAGCCCATTTAACAAGACACCATTCTTCACCTTGCCGTTTTTTACATCGAATGATTTTCTCTACCAAATATGTTTCACTTTCAGTGACTACCTCAATCTCATCGCGGTAAAAGCTACCCTCAATTTCTTCATTATCGTAATCTTTCAACTTGTAGGTGGTCGGAGAGTCTTTTTGATTAATCCTTGATACTGTAAATACCTCCTCTGTCCAATTCGGAAGGTACCCTTTAGCAAAAACACTTTTCACTTTTGAGATACGAACTTTATCGCCAATTTTCACATCACTTTTCACATGAGTGCGTTTACGTTGGAATGATTCGCGCACTTTATCTACATTGTCAGCATTTACATCTACTGGTCTGAGTCCAATAGAACGATGGATAGAGTGATTGTAGGCATGGAGTGTATCTTGTAGAACCTTTGTCCAATTTTGTGTCAAGTTGGCAGTAAAATGTCGCCACAAGCGATTTTTTAATGTGCGATTAAAACGTTCAACGAGTGCAGCTTTATAAGCGCTCTTTACACTAAACAACTCAATGTCATGCCTCTCAAATAATCTTGTCACATGCTGATTTTCAAACTCTTTTCCTTGATCACTCTGAATTCTTTTTGGAATGCGACCTTCTCGAAAAATTGTTTGGAATGCTTTTGCTACTCCTTTCCCTTCTTTAGTTTTTAAAGGTTGAGCCCACGCATAACGCGAGAAAATATCAATGACGGTTAAAATAAAATTATTGCCCGAGTTATGTTTTGAAATGGAGGCAACATCGCACAAATCTGCTTGCCACTGTTCATCGATGTCATGAACAATATAATGGCGGGTGCGGTACTTCTTTTTCGCTTGTTTGTGGAGTGTATAGGTAGCCTGACCCTTTAACCATCGTTTCACTTGTGATTGTGGAAGACCACTCGCTTTTGATAATTTCTTGATAGATGCAAATCCTGCCGGATGTTTTACATCATAATAGATTGACTTCAAACGTTCAGTCGATGACGGCTGACTCTTTTTCCTCCTTCTCATCTTTTTTCTTTCTTGCCTTTCTACATTTACAACAACTGCAGCATTTAGCTTTAGCGGTTTTGCGATCGTGTTCACATTGCTTAGGGGTTTCATTATGAGAGCTGGCGCAGCAAGTGCAAGTGACAACGACATTCACCTCTGGCGGCTCATTACATGGCAAGCAACACATCTGCTTCATATTAATAGTCTGAGAACATGTATTTCCTAGGAGGAGCTGTTTTACGTTTTCCTTTTACCAGTTTTAGTGGCGATGTAGATCTACGTCGAGTTCTTCCTCTTGTTTGCTTAGTGAGTGTGGGAGGGGATGTAGCAGGTGACGTCTTAAACCAATTTGTTGGCATTTTCATCGCCTGAAGCATTGGAGTAGTAGCCACTGTTGAATCAAGTTCTTTCAATGTCTCATTATTTAAAGCAAATTTTGGCACATTATGCTTTTTCAATAGTTTAAGAAAGTATGACCAACCAGGTGGAACATAGCCCTGACGGCGCTTTCTACGTGTCGCATACTGAATCAAGTCTTCATAACGTGAAGCATCAATCACTTTATTTTCATCTGTAATGATTTCTCCTCTATCATTTACATTGAGATGGGGTTCAATACTGTTGAAAAGAGATATGGCATGTGCGCGAGATGCTAAAGGTGTAGCAGTCGATACAGAGTCACGCATCTTATTCTTCAAGTTTTTCAATTGCTCAACAGTTTCCGATTGTAATAATACAGCACGATGTGGATCTTTGATGTGAACATTTTGCTGATAATCTATTTCTTTCCTATACATTTGATTTGCAAGAGGTTGCTTTACTTGCTGCATGGCAGTCAATTGTACATATTCATCCTGAGGAATAACAATCATGCGAGAATAAGAACTCATAGTTTGTAGATAATCATGGGAGTTTTCAAAATATCACTTCGAAATCTAAATTCTTCCGGACACTCTTGCGTAAAGTCAATGAATAAGTAACCGTATGGTTTTTCAGTAGCTGCTTGAAAAATTTCAATTAAGGCTTTTGATCCTCTGGGTGCAACTTGTCGCGCTAAAATTTCAAATTGACTTTTATCTCGCGGATTCTTGAAAATAGCATAATAGTGTGTATTCAGGTTTCGTGTACGAGCTTCTTTTCCATCAGGAAACAAATTTTGTGTAATATAGATGATAAAACACCTTTTATGGTGTGCTGCGCGAGTGAACATATCTGTAACATCTTTTGAATTCTTACTTTCTTTTAATAAATCATCCAATACAACAACATCATTAGACTGAAGTTTATCCACTGGAATAATTCCTTCATGTCGAATAAAGTTGCGACTTTGCAATTCCTGAAACAGCGACGGTTGATAAATACCATAACACCAAATCACTCGATTGATAGGTTCCTTAAACAACTCCCTTCTTTTATCCAATAAATTCAGCGTGAAAACAGTTTTACCTGCATGAGATGGACCTGATACAGTCAGAACTTTATCACATTGAAGTCTGAAATCCATTTTATTACTTTGAGACTCAACATTTGCATAATTAACGCTTAGAGCCAAAGATATTTCCCAATAGGTTGCCCACGGCAGGAGCTATCATTGGAAGTATTGCTGAAAGGAAACCGCCCTTTTGTGTTAGAGTTTTCCTCTTTCTTTGAAGGGCGACTTTAGGATTGGAGATGAAACGCAATTTCGTAGCATATCGCTTAAGTAACTTTCGTTGTTTTGGTGCTAATTTCTTCGTCCTCAACTTCCTCACATGAGAAATAATTTCACAAATGAATTTATCGTTAGCATGTCGTATAGCATTGTATCGCTGATTTGCTTTCATTCGTCGGAGAGCTTGAATGGCTGAAGAAAACTTTTGACTTTTACGTTTCGTCATTTTACGTTTCGCCATTTTCCGTGTTAGTCTTTGCTAAAACCTATCTTTACCACATTTGCATAGGTACTAACTATTGCGACATAAGTGACACTCGAAATGAGCAATGTCACAGTGGTTACATTGGCAAAGTTGAATGCAATTACGTATGAAACAGCGTTGACAAAAAGCATGCTTACATCTCTTGAAGATGCGCTTTTCATTTCCATCCTTTCGCTTACATACATCGCAACACATAGTTTCACCGTTACTGATGTCTATAGCAAGTCTTTTTGAAGATATGAATTTGCTAGCCTTTTCTAAATAATAGACGCATGTACAGAAGGAATATACTTCGAGAGTGAGCAGACATAGCTCGAAAACCAGTTGTGCTACAATCAAGTACCACTGCATTTTCAATTTTTCTTTATGGAAAGTTGAATGTGAATATCTGAAATCGCTTCAATCACTAGACTGCTACCATGATGGTTAAATGCGTTAAGACGTTCAGCAATTTTTATCATATGTCTTTTAAAAAATTCTTCGGGGTGATCTACCACTTCCATTGAATAAGAAGCAAAATGGAAAGAGCGACTTTCCACCTCTTCCTTTCCAAAATGACTAAACTTAATTTTCGCAACTAATCGCGCCATGACAATGCTATCAGAGAATGTATTCATTAACTCTAGAAATAGAGTGCTAGCATCATCTACCACTGCTTCGATGTCGGTCTCATCTTTATGAAAATTTATCACATAATCTTGAACAGCTCCTTTTAAACTTTGCCTATGAAAACGTAATGTTCCGCAGTCGTTTGAGAAAGACATGATCGCCCTTTAACTAACCCATCCATTGCATGAAAACAACAACTCTTCTCATAGTAACATTTATTGAATAACGGTAACAAGCATGCATTATAAATCAATGGTTTGAAAGAGATAAAATAGATACAGCTGATAACTATCATACAGCGAGCAATGATAACCATACAGGACTTTGGCAGTGTTGAGGTAAGGAGGAAAGAAGCATTGGTTATGAACGTAGCTACTACAACGAACAGACAAAATAGGAACACACAAATCCTTAAAACGTTTCGTGACTTCATGATAATGTTGATTCACTCTACTATCCCAAGGCGGGAGCAAAATATCATCAATGATTAGATTGGGAAATACTTTCCTCTCCTTACCAGGATTATTACAAAAGATGCGTATAACATTGAAAGCAGCTAACCATCGTTTAAAGTCAATAAGAAGAGCACTCTCACAAGAAAAGCCATAGTCTTGCAAATATTTCAGATTAAGTCCATGAATGTGTTTTCTCGCCCATTGATCAACATTGGGATCACAGTTGGCATGTTGATGATAGACACTAACAATCTGATATGTCCAATTGTTCATAGCAATAGCACTGAGCTCCTGCACAGGTTCACCCTCACAATCCATAAAAATGATGATAGAAGCCTAAAACGGAAATTTACACATCTAAGGAAGCGTTCTATAACATATTACAAAATGAAGAATTACATCGATGCTTTTCACGACAAAATACACAAATGATATGATGGCAACGAAGAAGTAAAATGTATCTAATAAGACCACGTCTACGACACTCAAAGCACATAAGCGAATTGTCATAGGGTAGAGTTAGGAAAGGACTAGTAATTCTCCTTCTTTGATTTGCGTTTTGATGTAGCATTCTTCTCCGACTTGCGCTTCGTACCACTGCTGTTAAGGATTTGATCAATTATGTCGTCCACGTTGGGTGGTTTCGGAATATATAAAATGGATTCCATATGCATGGAGAGAGAGGCTATTTTATTATCCTTGTGTCGACCATAATATAGCCCATTCACTTTGAAAAGGATATCCCAAGTACCTTCTCCGAGCTCATCACATCTGATGGGTATTGAATGATCTCCATCCTTCTTATAGTAAGTACACCAATGTGATACCGGTAGGCAAATGTGATTACCATCCCAAATCTTTCTATAGGGAGTATCCTTGTCATCTCTCGCCTTCCACTCTTGAGCAAGAGGAGTAGGAATGTCCATATTTAATGTCACGTACTCCTCAATAATATCAAGTTGGTGGCGAATGTACGGACTCACGGGGATCAGTATGTAGTCCCCATACTGATTGTGCATTATCTTGACATCCGTGGAAGGGAGCATTCCCGTTTGGAGTACTACGCTATGATCATCATAACGCAAGGCTTGTTTAAATTTACGCTGTAGCGGTGTAGGATTATGTACCTTGGATGTTTCTTCCACTGGCCTCAGTTGTAGATGATCTGACCGTAGCGAACCTTGTAACGTTTGACCGCCATTTTGTCCTACTAGTGCAGCAGATGGAGTAGATGCCTGAAAATGAAAAAAGATTGTATTAAGTTTACGTTCAAGGGAGGAGAGGGAGGGAAGTAGCGACTTACCATTTTAGTTGGGTAATAGAACAGGGAACTAGAGAGAGAGAAAATGTGCGTCCGTCACTCGTGTGATTCAACGATGGAATGATTCTCACTGTGGAAGGCTCGCTATTTATAAAGAAATGCTTGATTCTCATTGGATGATGATCCTCATTGGACAATAACATCAAGCTGATTCCAAATCTGGTCTCTGTTTTCCAATCCGATGCTTCGTTTTGAAGCTAGAGTCCAAAACGTCCCAAATTCTAACTCTGTCGTTTTTCGCCAATGTCCCAAAATCTTAAATGGCGTCTCACATCTAAACGAAGACAGATAGGAACAAGCCGATTGTTTCACTGAATTTGTCTCACTCTTAGCTTTCAAACGAGCTATCGCACGACAAAATCCGTCCACTGGAAGCCAAAATCGAAGCAAGCTGTCCAGAGGGGGGGGGGGACGTCAGTGAAATTTCAAAATTTGATGAAAAATGTTTTGGTGACGGTCCCAGGTCGAAATTCCACACTTTGGAAAATTTTCAAATTTTTACCCATACAAAGTCACTCTGACACTTAGGATTTTTTCAGGTAAGCGAGCTCCGACCTAAAATCTTGTAACCGCTCTAACTTTTGAACGAAGACAGATAGGAACAAGCCGATTGTTTCACTGAATTTGTCTCACTCTTAGCTTTCAAACGAGCTATCGCACGACAAAATCCGTACACTGGAAGCCAAAATCGAAGCAAGCTGTCCAGAGGGGGGGGGGGGGACGTCAGTGAAAATTTTTTCTCTCCGATTTCGCTGGAAACATCCTTCCTAACCCAAAATTTCACGTAGATTCCGAATCTGGCCTCCGTTTTCTCATCCGATGCTTCGTTTGGGCGCTACACACCAAAACATCCCAAATTCTAACTCTGTCGTTTTTTCGAAAAATGTTGAAAATTTTTTCTCGCCGATTGACTTGAAACTCACTATACAGATAAAGAATTTCACGCTGATTCCAAATCTGAAATCCGTTTTCCAATCCGATGCTTCGTTTTGAAGCTACAGCCCAAAACGTCCCAAATTCTAACTCTGTCGTTTTTCACCAATGTCCCAAAATCTTAAATGGCGTCTCACATCTAAACGAAGACAGATAGGAACAAGCCGATTCTTTCACTGAATTTGTCTCACTCTTAGCTTTCAAACGAGCTATCGCACGACAAAATCCGTCCACTAGAAGCCAAAATCGAAGCAAGCTGTCCAGAGGGGGGGGGGGGGGACGTCAGCCGAAAATTTTTTCTCTCCGATTTCGCTGGAAACATCCTTCCTAACCCAAAATTTCACGTAGATTCCGAATCTGGACTCCGTTTTCTCATCCAACCACTCCTTCCACTCGAAACAACCCATTTACAACCCAACATTCAGCAGATTGCACCAAAAACATCACACACTATAGCCTCAACACTAATCCTGGCGGTCGCCCAAGTCCACCACGACACTCTATCGTTCCAGAGGGGGGGGGGGACTCAGACCCGAAGCACCACGGCGGCCGACCACGACACTCTGCCGTTCCAGAGGGGGGGGGGGCGCCGGTCGAGTGTTTGTCATTTGCTTACTACTATAATTTTCAATTTGAGTTAGAAAATAGTATATTGATGCAACAACATCTATTCCAACTCCTGAAATATGTGCTCAGGTTAATAGTGTGATTTTCACTAATTGCGCTCATTCAAAAATTACGAAGTCTAAGGCTATTACTTCAACAACAGTCAAAATGCCTATACTTTGTTGGTCCTCCCATGGCCATCAGGACAGCTTATGCGTTTCGGCACTGGATTCAATCAGCCTCTTGCAATACTCTTCGTTAATTTCGGTGGTCCACGCTACTATTACCGCGGTAATAGACGCGTCTTCTTGAGATCATTGAGAGAAGTGGGTTCCGTTGAGCAACTCGCTTCTTCACCACAGCCCAGCAGTTTTCGATGGTTTTCAAGTCAGGAGAACTACCGGGCCATGGTTCCAAGACTTCGATACCAGAATTTGATACTATTTTCTAACTCAAATTGGAAATTATGCCAATCAAATGGCCAATATGGCATGTAAAATGCCATTTTAAAGGTAGGCCTATAGTGAATGATCTGGTCTTAGGGATGCACAATATTTAATGTCTGAACCTGTGAACTGACTTTTACATGATGATAACTATGGGTATCAGTCATCCGTGCATGTTAGGGTGTGCTGAACATGGAAGTTTCAGACAATTCCTTCCAAGTCAATAAATATGTACCTCAACGCTGTATTTAGATAATTACTTTTTCCATGGGAAAGCTTATTCATTACTCTTACATACTATTTAACAACCATAGATCATCATTTTCAGATATTAATTCATTTTAATAAATGTTTCTTTTGCTGATTTCAAGTCCGCTATTCAAAGAGAGCTTGCAGCATATTAATTAGTAAATAACATTTGTATAGGCAATCGCGTATTTATGGGTTATCTCCCCACCTTTTCAAATTTGTCTAAAATCATCAGTATAAATGGATAAATCACAAAACTTCAGATACAAGTATTTGAGTATATTTTCTAACCACATGCAAACGTTTATGCAAATCGGACAAGTGCTTTTTGAATTAGAGAATAATGTGAAGTGTAGCGATTTCAGCGGCTTGATCAGTGCCTGACCTCATCGTCTGAGCACTGAGCAGATAGCACTACATGTAGGTCAACAAAGTTATGTCGCGTCATTTCTTGAAGTTATAATGATCCATACCACATCCTTCCATTTGACATATTTAACTTCAGAAATGTGTGGTAGGGTAGTGGTCATTGAAAGATTTTAGACAGCAATGATGAGACGAAGAGGGAGAGAGAACGATGCACACAACAATAATGCGTCGAACAGACGAAGTCAGATCAAGTTGCTGACATCGCTACACTTCAATTTGTCATCTAAAATTCAAAAGCAGCTGTCCAATTTGATAAAATTTTGCATGTGGGTAGAAAATAATCTCAAAAATTTGGAGCTGAAGTTGTGTGACGACTGATTCAATTCTAAGGATTTTAGACAAATTTGAAAACGTTGAAGGAGATGACCCACAAGTGCCGGCAACAGTGTGCCAAAATGCGAATAACCAGACAAATATTTTGGAATTGATTGAGAGAATTTGATAGATAAAAAGTGAAGATGGCGCGCTTTGTGAAAGATAGGGAATCATGGTCCCAAGACTACGGACTACTCGTCATGTTTTGCGGTAATTAATAGGTAGAGCGTTGCTTCAATGAGGTGACAGAATATTTGCATGGACGGTGAACAAAATACTGCGCTTTTTTGGTGAACTGGGGAATGCCGACTTCTTCCAACCCATTTTCATACTGAACACAAAAGTTGTGAATTTGAAATTATTATGCACCATATTTTGTGCGGCTGAATATTTAAAAAAAGCCTTTTTTCTGACCATTTAGTCGCTCCTGTGAAATTGCGAATAGTGTCTGGATTAAAGTGTTGAGAAATGTCGACAAAAGAAAGTATTGTGAGTATTGTATCTGTAGTCTTGTGAGAGCCTCCTTAACGAACTGACCGCAGTTTCGGTTAATTATACAGGCCTATCTTTTCATTTCACCGTTCCAAAGTTTCAATTAAACAATGATGGGAAAGCAATTATAGTTTCAGCAAACTCTATATGTGTAGCATTAAGTTTTTAAATGGTATAATATATGTATAACATGCACATTATGCATTATAAAGTTTGTTTTCATGAGCTTCATTAATTGCCCTGGTGAATTAGTTTTCCAGTTTTTCTTTTACATTTTTCCCTATCAAACTTCGATTTCTGAAGATTTTTTCAAGCTTAGTGAAGACAATGGTCCACATCTATCATTTGAGCTTATGTTTTTACTCGCATAAACACTATGCTTATCCGATAGCGGCATTACCTACTCAAGTTATCCATGTAGACGAGGATATAGTATTTCAATTGTAGGCTAGCTTCATTTCTTCGATAATTCAATTATCGAATTTCAGGCTGTTTCGACATCAGTGGTAGAGTGGTGGATTCACACTTTCTATCTGCTATTCCAACCAGCTTTTCTCAAGAATCCAGCAATTTAATTCATCTGCTAGGCCTGTAGACCTACTTGGGAATAGCTTGCTCGTACCAGATTAGCTGCTAAACAATTGATGAATTCTCCCTACTGATTAAGATCAAAATGCCTGTCAACATATCTAACGGATTGGATCATATTGATCTTGCTCAGTTGTTTTAACTGAAAAATTAGTGCTATACCCTGTTGGATGGATTCATCAGCTGTTTCTCAAGTATATAGTTGTTGAGTAAACTTCTCCAGTCTGTTTATGTCAAATAACATTTAGTCATCAGCTCGCTCATGTTAATAACAGCATCAAATTTAGTAGACTATATTCAGACCAATATCAACACATCGAAGTCTCGGTTAGGAAACGATCGCGCCGTTTATTTCATGTATAAGTCCATCTGAATAAAGATGACAAATGATGGGTTGCTTACATGTATTATTAGAATGTTTGGTTTTCATATATGTGTATGGACTTTTTTAGAAAGTTGATGCTAGCTTTGGCTGCGTTGGTACTATAGCGCCAAATTATTATGGATGAATAAACACAAAATACATTATCGTTGACAAATATTACAGATACTGTAGACAGACACTAACAAGCTGATTTAAGTCTAATAAATTTTAATAAGTTAGCTATGCACTAATAAAACGATTTAAATTAAATCAATGCAAAGATTCAAGCAAAAGTTCAGTGATACAATTCATGCATTGAATTTTTTTAATCAGCATTTACTGCTATTATAGATGATCAAATCCATATTTTTCCTTTTCTAATTGACTGACACCTCTTATCCTATATCCCCATTACGTGCCGCTTTGTAATCCATTCCATGTATTTTTGAATTTCAAACAATAAATGACTGAAAAATGTCTCTCCTTTGGTTACGACTAGGAATTCAAATTGTTGTGCTTAAGATAAAATCTCAACATGTTTCGTCCTGTGTACATTGTCAATGGTGCTGGCGCAGGGATCGCAATTTTACGGCTTTTCCGTTTTTCACGAAATTTGTCTAATGTAGATATTTCAAATTTATACATTCAAGCCCCGGTTTTTACCGATTCTGCGTTTTTTTTCTTAGGTGAATTGCGATCCCTATGCTGGCGGCTGTTAGAGAATTATACAAATTTATCATGTATTGCTGTGTAGTGGCAACTCATCAATTCATGACGGCGGTCAAGTTATAGCTTGATTAGCTTAATACCCAAAACAGCATAACGTCGTCATGAACTGATTGCGACTATGATAAATTGAAGTTCTCTATCAACCGCCAGCACCATTGACACTGTACACAGAACGAAGCATGTCGGGATTTTATCTCAAGTACGTCCATTTAATTTACTTATCGTAACCAAGGAAGCGACATTTTTCAGTCGTTTATTTTTTGAAATTCAAAATGAATTAAGAATTTCTCTCACCGACAGCCGTTGACATTCCTTGTCTGAACGAGCGACGGTTTTTGTTCAAATTTTCGAAATATGATATCGTCATTAAATAAATGAACCATGTTTATACTCGGAGGCATATTAGGCACGAAGCCTTTCATCAATATGGCCGAGTTGTCATCTATCCCACTCTGATTCTCTGAGAGCTGAGTATTTGGCAAGAATGCAGAGGGTGTACCTGTTTTAAAAGTCTTAGGTTTGATCCGACAAAAGTTTGAACCAAGGTCACCCGGAAACAGAGCAAACACTCCACCGCAAAGGCCAATGCGCCGGTGTCATGTCAAAATGAACATTTAAAGAGCATCATGTAATATTTTGGCAAATTTATAAGCAGAATTATTTAAAGCAGCTGGCATTAGGAAAAATGCTGTAGGCCTACATGTATATCATGAAGCACAAGATGTTAAAGGCAAGTATGTGCAGTCTAAGAGTGAAGTCCATAAATCGTAGGCTATAGCTCATCATGATTCAACTGTCTTTTCAGATCAGGGTTAGACCTTTTTATGTACAAAGCCTCCATCATATTTAAATCGAAGCTATTAAAGGCTTTGGTTAGGATACTGAACACTTCAGAATTCCAGCTGCACTGGCAGTTTGATCAATGGTCAGAGATAGCAGAAATTATCTGCAGACAGTTTAATCTGACCACTTACATTGAGCTGTATTCCTGAAAATATGAAAATTCTAGCTCAAGTCTCTAACAAACAGTTTTGTTTCAAATAATATTGAGACACTGTTCATAAAAACACAATTTGGACATACAGCTGAACCATGATGTTGCATTTTTTAGTCGTAGATGTATTCAACTGTTGTAAATGTCTCACTGTGTCACATGATTCTAACTGCATCTTGTAATCTTGTAACTGCATCCTATTTTCATTTATTCACCTTGCATGATGAAGAAATGTTTGAATTGAATAATATATGATAGCTGAGCTGTTAGGAAGCCTGATTCCGATACTTCCTAGTCTATAGTGTAGGAATTTCAATAATATCATAGTCATTCATCTATACTTATCAGAGATTGTCAATAATTGATTACAATTTAATTGGACAAGGAAATTGACTGAAATTGAAAAATATATCAATCAATTACTTGGAATTGAGAACCAATTAATTAATTGAAATTGGAAAATATATCAATCAATTAATTAGAATGGAAATTGTGAACCAATTAACTAATTGAAGTTGGAAAATGTATCAATCAAATGATTGTAGCTGGAATTGTGAACGAATCAATATTGAAAATGGAATCCAAAATTCGAGCTGTTTCTGTAACTTGAAAGTATTAATGATTAATTTACTTGATCCAAGATTTGTTTAGCTATGTACACGTTGCACAGCAATAAACAATCTCTTATATTTTTTAATGCTTAGTCAGGCCAATCAGACTAGCGATAATTTCCTTAGATTCGCTCTCATGCCTTCGGCATATAGTTTATAGAAGCGTTCGTGATTCTCTCCATTGTTTTCATCAGTGACGATTAAGTAGAGAAATTTCGCCTGCATTTTAGAGCTGCTTGGTCTACTCTGATTGAAACAAACATGAATTTAATTGTGACTACTCATGAATCTAAACGTTGTTGCTTCTTGCCAACCTGAAATGTCTACTATAATTGTAAATTGTGAAAAGTAAAAGAATACAGAGGCGAAATAATATATGCAATCTCGGCTACTAGCAGATAACAATTAAGCTTAATTGGTTAGAATTGGAAAATGCAGCAATCAATTGATTGAAATTCTACATTCTATCCAAATAATTAATTGAAATTGGTGCATCAACCAATCAATCAATTGGCTCCAATTAATTAAAATGTAATTGGGGTCAATTAATTTTGACAATCCTTGATGCTTATGTATGTGCATGGTTTATATTCAATTGTGTGGGATTTTGCCATCTTCATTATGAACAACAATTGCGAATAAAAGACCATCATAGTCTATTCTTACATGTTCTTCTCTATTTTCAGGAATTAATACATATTGGTGGAATATCTTCAGCCCCTCCGGAACTTCGTTAAACGGGGTCATTTCTGATACTGATGGCGCCAATATACGAGTATTCCTACGAAGACCGTCTACGAATCCTTAGAATTCCAACCCCTCAACGTCTTCGACTGACTCTCTGTGATTCCAGTACTTTCTTCAACTTGCGGTTGTGATTTGAAGCGTTTTCAAAATTTCTAAAGGTTCAGTCTCGTGAACATTCTTTCTCCCAGAGAGTCATTGTCGATTGGAATTTACTACCCCATCATGTTGTTTGATCGTCATCCCTACTGGACTTCAAGACAAACATGTTCAATGTTTTCATGCTGCAAAACTAACTTTGTGACATTTCTATTATCTGTATAGGTATGCAGGCTACAATTAGTTTGTTCATCTATTCGTTGTCAATCGCCATAGCTTTGTTTTTTTATGCTCCTATGGTGGCAATATAAGTACTCAATCATTATGAAGGACTCTGCAGACAATTGACGGCCTTGTTGTGCTCCAAGCATTCCCTCGAATACTGTCCAAACTCTTTTTCGTGTTGAATTGAATGATTTGAAATGCGACTAAAAACTGTGAACTTCAAAGCTCTATTGTACATTTCTATAAAAAATATTTTAACAATTGTCACGGTGTAATAAGACAGTTTTCAAGAATTTCCGTAACTAAATTTTCCATGACATTGACTGATTTGTTAAGAATTTTGCTGCAAACAAAAACATTTTAACTTACTGAATGCCTTTCACTGTATGTTTTTTTGACTCGCTCTGTATCTGACGACACGCTTTGTGAACGTAGAAAAATATTTCTGAACGTTTTGATTTTTATGTAGCCAGCATATGTCCTGGAGTTTTGCTAAGTATACTCGAATCGTATCATATAAATTATTCAGACTTGTCGATAAATTTGTTAATGCTTATGAAATCTGATGGTGCTTTATATATGCATCGATGTTGAATTGTTTGGATTCTCAAAAAATAATTCCCTTTGTGCATACTAGAAATCCAATTTTTTGCTTCTTATTCATTTGAAATTTAATACATACATGATCGAATTATAGAAACTGTTTTTCTTTCTTTTAATTCAGAATAATTAACGGAAGAGCATTTTACGATATAGTAATAAATAAGGGTAGGGATTATACTAATACCAGTAGCATGGAGAAGCTCTATTTCGCAAAGAGAAAAATTAGGCACCAATGGGCACGAACTTAGGCGCCAAGGCTTCGTGCCCACTCGTACCCGCTCGTTCCTTGTGTTGGTTAGAATTGATGCCTAAGTTTCGTGCCTAATTCAAGGGAAATTTCATGCCTTACAGTTTACAGTGTAGCACAATTGAAGAATCGAAGGTTTTAGTGTAGGCTTGGCCTAGATGGATATTCAACCCACTAACAAAAGCAGTCGAGGAAGCAATCGAATTTCTTCAATGCATTGACAATCAGATGCTGTATAGCCTCTGAGATATAAAGAAGTTGCCCGTCTTGTTGCTGGATAATTAAAAAAGTTTATTTTGTTCGAATGCACAGCTTATGGCTTCGATTCTAATTTCACTCTTTTTGACATAGATATGAAAAACTGCATACTACTTAAAATTTGAATAGCAGTAGCCTAATTAGTAAATTTGCTCTTCTAAAGAAATGAAATTCTCGAGTGCTTTACGATGAGTGATTCGAAAACTGAAACTAAGATAATAATAATATAAGGTATCAGCTTCCGCAAAGGCGGAAGCTAATTTTAATAAAGCAATTTTTCTTCGTCAACTATGCATTTTTTAACCTCTTGAGCCCCGATGACGTGCGGTGCACGTCATGTTGACACTTGCGAAGGTGTTCGACCAGCAGCTGATAACACTGGCCCAACTACCCATGACGTGCAGTGCACGTCATCGCTGTATTATGCTCCCATTGCTCACTCTGCATCAGGGGAGTTGCCGTTATGACCGAGGGACGTCCCAATGTAAAAATCATGGCGTAACGCCAATGATCAGACGCCAGCGCCACTAATGTCCCGTTTTTTTGCTGTCGTTATGCCAGCGTCTATCGTCCTCTTACCCCCCATGACGCGACCACTGCGCCATGACAACGCCACCATACCGCGATATCTGCGCCCTGCTAACGCTGCCACATGATAACGCCGTCAATGCGCGATATCTGCGCCATAATAACGCCGCCATCCTGAGATATCTGCGTCCTGGTAACGTCACCATCATGCTATCATTGCGCGCCATGATGACGCCGCCAATACGCGATATCTGCGCCATTATATAACGCTGCCATCATTCTGTTGTTAGGGAGTCTACATCGCCTTCATAATGCTACAGACCTGTGTCGATTGCATCGCCCGATGAGCTACTTATGCAAAATCTGCAATTATGTATGTGAAAATTTCAGTAAAACACAGTCAAATATGCAAATATGAAATAAAGCACAATTCTTTCATATTTTGCATTTAACAGAAATGCCGATCGAACCTCAAGCAGGCGTAACTCTAAATCCAGTGGGTCAGTGGCGGCTTTAGCGATCATGCCCTTCATCCTCAGCATGACGAAGTATTTTGTCTGATTTTCCTCCACACAAATCAACGATGTCAACCACAAGAAAGGGAAAGTTTTGAATCAACAAAAAAACTTCCAACATCATTTGATTACATTTGACAACATTTGATTACTATGTCAAATCATGTTGCTGTGACATTAAGGTCATACTCAATTAAGATTTATCAAGTAGCTAACTTGTTCTAAAAAATTCAGGGGAACGCGTCAATTCGAGCATACCTCATTTGTTATTGGCCGGATCATCTGACGGGAGAACAATAGCAAAATCTGCGGATGACGATTTTCATACTCCATCTCATGCCGTGGACGGGAAGCACAAATGATACGTATAGCTCGTTTCAACCAACTAACGGTAGCTGATTGGACGGCAATCTGCTGATTTTATCGGTGTAGTGAGATCATGAGATGTCTCGAGTCTCAGTTGCACGATTGAAACCCCATCGAATTGACTTCCTTTATAAGTTATTCAATATCTTCCAATGTTAATACAGCTTGTGATTTTGTGCGATTGACGGTGTTTTTACTATCTTAAATGCATGCTTCAAATAACTAGAACTTGAATATTATTTAATATACATTATCTGGTGATTAAATTTAGCCGTGGTCTTCTACATGCTTGCATTTGTAGATATGTCTAGGAGCAAATAGTATAATAGGCTATGCATGCATCAGATTATCATCGGATGTACTCAAACATACAAATCATGTAGCCTACGCCTGGAATTTTATTTTAAGCGTATTTTGGGTGATACAGTATGTAGATCATTAGAATTATGCCTAGCCCTACACCATATTCACTGGATTACCTGATGTGAAAAGTAGGCGGCTTGCATGTTTGAATTATAATTAGGAAAGGGCAAATGCAAATGGAATGAGATTAAAATTTTGTTCATCGAATTCGCAACTGTTTCTTAAGTTGCATGATATTAAGCTACATTATGCTACATCAGTTGCATGGTTAAAAATCCTCGTATGATAGCTGTCACACATACTTTTTTCCTCATGATGCGAAAAAATTGATGAGCATGACCTAACAGAAATCCATAGAGCCGCCACTGCAGTGGGTATATCGATGTCCATCAGGATTCAAAATTACCGAATTTGAGGTAATTAAGTATCTAAAAACAAAGAGGCGATTGCCAAAAATAGGCTAATGCAAAAACTTGCAAAACTTTGTAGGCAGGGACGCCGCCAAGGGTGCGTCCCACTACAAAAAGATTCACCGGAAAGACGTCGAAACGAAGTATGGTATAGTCGGGAAAAGGTCGGGAATTTTTTTTTGACCCTTGACATGCTAATTCTGACCTCATTTCTTTAAATTTATGCAGAAATTTTGATAAAAATGGTTTTTTTGATTGAATTAATTGTAGCATAGACATTGAAGACATGAAACGTGCGGATATGATTGTGATGACATTGATTACTCAAACAAGCTTCAGAAAGGTGACATGTATGGAAAGGGAAATATATAACACTTAATTCTTGATCAAATGACGTTTTCATGTAATTCCATAAACACTCTACTTGCTACATAGCAGCTGAGGCCTATAGGGTGTCTCTAATGAGGCTTCGGTTTTCGACGTCGTACTGACCATCGGCCATGCGGACATTCTGTTCCTCGGAACGAGTTTGTTTTCGACTTCGGACCGACGTATTTTTTTGTAGTGGGGTTGCACCGCATGCGTGCCCTCTGCATAAATCGCGGTAAACTTTATTTATCGGATTGATATGACCAAATCGCATTACCTATTCGGGTTGCCTGTCAACATCTTTTCGACACCAACTAAAATTCTATTGTGCTCGATATTCCCCAACATCGAAATCGTGTGCTAAACAGACTCTATTGATAATAAAATTTAACATAATAGATGTGCGAAGCTGCGAACAGTTAAACTTACAATCATAAAGACTTGTGGAGGCAACAAATGATGGAGTGTAAGAATTTAATCATTAAAATTTACTAATATAAGATTTGCTCTATTATATCGCATCATTATTTTTTATGCAACATTACATAAAAAAAGATATTAATTTTGTGCTGCTTGCATGAGTGTATATGTGCTTAATAAATTTTCTTATCATTGCTAGGAAAGCATGCGAATTGTGTAAAAGTCAATGTTGAAATTTCATTTTCAAATCAACGTCAAAAATGCAGAGTTTACATTCCGCAGAAAAGCATGCATGCTTTGTGTACATAAATGTATAGTGCACGCTTTACTTTTACTGGATATACAGGAAGAGTGAGTCTATTCAGAAAACCCGAACAACTTTCCATCAATTCGGATTGACGATGTCGGATGTCGGCGTCAATCGGATATCCGCTTAAGTTCAACGAATGACGTCGTCTTCCAGCACGCGCTTGTGCGAGATTGAGATAGATTCTTCAAAAATGACTTCCGTTTAGAAGACCATCCGTCTAAAATGAATTGAAGCAGATAATGCATGTCAGCAAAAAGGGCCTTCTTTGGGTCTTGCAACCATAGAGGAATTCCTCCATGTTTTGATCCATTTGATCGACGCCCCTATAGCAAAATTGTGATCTAAAGCGAATGAAGGCTTCTTCTTCACCAGAATGAGGAACTCAGCAGCATGACGTTTTTGTTCTTGGTCATTGGTAAAAATTGTCAACGAAACATGTCACTTTGTGTTCTTCAGTAAATTCAGAATCTCTCTTCGATGGTTTCGAATGGTTCCCAGCAGTGCTAGGCCTTTCTGAAGCAAATCACATGCTGAGGCGTGTGAAGTGATCAGGATGTCAATCACTACACAATACACATGTAGCCTATATGGGCAATTCCATTAGTAGTACGTTACATAAGAGTAGGGATGTAGGTAGAGTGTCGACTCAAAAAAGTATCTGTATACAGTGAAAATTTTTATATGAAAAGATTCAGTTTTTTGCGGAGATTACGTTCCCGTAGTCCAAAAAAATATTTGAGCACTTTTTTTTAAACAGTCAAAATTTTGCCAATTTAAATAACCGAGATGACTCATCGTTGTAAGTAGTATGCAACAAATTGGATATCAAAAGGAATGAATATTTGCTAATAATCATCCTATCTAAGGGGAAATTAAGCTGATTATCAAGGGAATTTCATGAATTGTATTATAATGAAAGTCTTCATGAAAAAGTCGCAATATTATTCGTGCTTTCTTGGCTGAAATGTCAAGTTTTTCATTCAATTTTCACCGGCATGATTTTGCGATTCATTAAATTCATGTTTTATTTCTTGAATCTGAATAGTGATGTGGACCCTTACATCTTTCAAAGTTAATTGAAATCATGGTCTTTGAATCTGTGATTTTGCCATGCCAGTGGCAGCTGTTGCCTGATCACGTTTAAGAAGATTCTCTTGAGGTTCAGCTGGAAAGCAATATAGCGCAGGTGATCGAGTTGCCAATTTAACAAACATTACATCTCCAAGGCTGTCAGACACGGACTATCTGTAGAATAGTATCATTTCCTTCTGCTTTACGCTATCATGATCAGTCAATTCCGTCGTAATTTCTGCAAAACTGCACAAATGAGCATATCTCACATTTGGAAACAATTCCGACTGTATGTCCCTTGAGTTAATTTAATAAAATCGAAAGTGTATACACATCGGGGATTTAATAAATGCGGAGTTACCACTCTACCTAATATACCTACTCTATGGTACGTTATATTTTGCAACATATTTCTGTGTGTATATTTTGATAGAAGAAGGATATTTATCAGCAGCTGCTACCATGCACCGGCAAAACTTTTGCAGTTAATACGTGCAGACTTGATTCTTTCGAATACATATTTATCATAGAGAAAAAAATGTTCAAAGTCACCGTTCGTCCGTTTCACTCGGCGGACATGAAAAACACTTACTATTATGCTATGAAAATTTTCTCCTCTCCTACAATCTATAGAAAGCCAATATTTCCCAGAAATATAATTGATGATCCACTTTACTACGTGAATGCATAGTTATTATGATCAAGCAACTGGATGAGCTTCACGATGCATTTAAAAAAACATTCATACGTTACATAGTGAAGATAATCATTTCAGCACTATCCCTAAATAATTATTAATAGCATCCCGAAAAAGCATTGGTCGCATTCCCAAACAAGCATACACATTCACAGAATTAAATTTTTGTTTATCTGCTTCGGTTTGCTAGAAGTGTGATTAATACGAAACTGACGGCACATCGAAGAACCTATTAAGTGGGCAAAAAGGAATTCCTAATACCTTACAGAGATAGGAAAAAAAGTCGTGCGTCGCTTGCGGATTAATGTGAGTTCCAGCTGAGTGCTTCGATTGCCAAAATTCCTTCAGATTTGAAGAATTCAGATCATTGCGCACAAGTTTTCTCCATAATGTTGGCCCCTCAGATGATTATTGAAGGAACTAGCAGGCGTACGAAAATTAGTTCACTTGATGTTTTCACATCCTCTCCTCGGTATTTCTCACTGTATAGTGCATACATTGAATCGAAGCCAAGACAGGGATGTGTGTTTTGGTGTGTGCGAAGCGATATCACAGCACGCACGCATCTCTCACTGGCTGGTGTCCTCTGCTGACAGCTTATTGTTGGCCATTTCCAATAGCAAGCGATACACAAATTATCCATTCGAGAAGGAGCAAGTTGTCTAATTCTGTGATGTTCCATTTCGATATTAAGGCTATATATACAATTCTTCCTTTCTAGGAAACCGAAGCCCCCGCAGATGAATCTAATTCTGTGTATGCACTACTTAAGCATTATTTAACATCATCTTACATCTGTAGCACCTATAGAAACCACGGATGCGGAGTCGGAGTCCCCGAGTCCTATCATTTTTGCTGGAGTCGGAGTCCTATCAAATGATAAGACTCCAGACTCCGGCCTATAACTAGACCCGAAACATAATACAAGCAAATTATTTATTCTCGTGCATAGCTGTCACTGTCTTGATGTCAACTTTCTCCGTCAAACAAAAGTACAGAGACAGCAGTACATGCAAAGCTTGAAATAGTTGAGGGAATGAACCGTGATAGTGAAAATGTCTTTTCACTCGGTGATTTAGTAGAGAAGACAAACCTTCCTAGCCTCGATCACACCTACGCGCCATAGGTCACATCAGAGACAAAAATGAAATACTAGTTTGTTTGAGAACATTACCTCTTATCCTCACGTTAATCGTGTGTGATGGCTCCTCTAAAGCGCATATTACAATCGAAGGTGCAATCTTATTTTTTTGGAGAAGGACGGGGATTTCCTGCCTGCTAGAGACTGGAGAAAAACCGTGTGAAGCACACATCAAGAAGATGGGAGGAGCCGAGTCGTATGCATCAAACTTAAAGCAACATTTGATAAACGTTCATCGAAAATGATTGATAATTAATACAACAATGATCACTAAATATAGGTTCAGGTAAGCCTATATAATGATCTATGATGTAGGCTACCAGTTAATTTTTCAAAAAAGGCTTTACACCCAGAGTCGGAGTCCTATCAAAATGATAGGACTCCGCATCCCTGATAGAAACACTCGACCGAGTAGGCCTATTTCTCAACATCACGCATGTGCATTACAGCATTTAGCAAATGTTCTCATACATGAGCAACACCCCAGCAGGCATTGGATTCTTTGAGAATCTCTGAACATGTTGCGGATGAAATTTGCAGAGATTCCAAAATCCTATTTCGAACAATTCTTATTGTCATCCACCAGCATCCAAAGGCGCAATTCAAACTTCAAATTGGTTGCGCTGTGAAGTTGGCGCAACCAATTTTTGCGACTTTCATGATATCAGTGCATCCGGCAACAACACCCATTACAATAACGATGAATTATTCATGTCTAATTATGTACGTGCCACGCAAAAAATTTATCAAAATAATCAATCTTCATGTAAAAAGTCAAGTTTCAAAAATTTATTATAACAAGATGTGAAGTTGGCGCAACCAAACTCCAAAACAATATTATTCAGCACCCAGGCAGATATGTATCGCATAAATAACGCCAGCGGGTGTACCAGATCAATATTCATCAGAATCAATCAACAGTCGAACCTCTTATTGCAACCTCTTGCAACCTCTCATGTTGCAACAAAATGTCTCGGTCCCAATTTTGTTCCTATCTTTACCATAGTCATGCAAATGCAACTTCTCTTATTGCAAAACCTGTCTTATTTCAATAAATTTTCACGGTCCCTTCGAAGGTCCTTTTCATATTGCCAAAACACTCAATCTGCAATAAACAAATTTGAGGGCGTGTCAGATAAAGCATGAATCCTTGCTCAGGGTGAAAGTCGTCATGCACTGTACATTTTTATCCGCATTTTATCAACCCGACGGCTGAAATTTTGCTCAAATTCTCTTCTTTACTCTCCATCCACCGGGTTCTTCCTGCTTACGGCTCTCGACCATTTGCTGTTGAGGTTCACATCTGTAGGAAAATGGTAAACGGACATTGCCTTCTTCGTGGACAGTGAGTCGCCTTTTATAGGCTCATACATAGTTGCTTCTGTAATTAGGCACACAACATATGTTTACCATGATGACACCAGTAAGGATTTAACAGAGCGCTTTGAGTCGAGATGGAGAGACGCTGTAGACGGTATGAGAAACGGAGAAACTCGATAGTACGGTACATTTGTTTTACGCCGATTCATTGTACAAGCTACGTACACAAATCGATGCAGCCGAGGCCCTCAAAGTAATTGGTCAATTGTGTGACTTCTGCCAGTAGTAAGCAAAACTCCACTTCTGGACCGCGCAAGATGGCGGCCATCGCTGCGTCCCCCCCCCCTCTGGCACGGCAGAGTGTCGTGGTCGGCCGCCGTGGTGCTTCGTGTCTGAGTCCCCCCCCCCTCTGGAACGACAGAGGTTGTGGTCTGTCGTGGTGTGCCGGCCAGGTGGGTCCACGTTCACAACATGTTCGCTGACGTCCCCCCCTCTGCAACGACAGAGTGTGAGACTCGGGTGAGTTGGTCCGACCGCCTGGTTGACGTGGGCGACCGTCTAGGTTGACGTGGGCGACCGCCAGGATTAGTCTTGAGGCTATAGTGTGTGATGTTTTTGGTGTGTAGCGTCCAAACGAAGCATCGGATGAGAAAACGGAGGCCAGATTCGGAATCTACGTGAAATTTTGGGTTAGGAAGGATGTTTCCAGCGAAATCTGAGAGAAAAAATTTTCGGCTGACGTCCCCCCCCCTGGACAGCTTGCTTCCAGTGGACGGATTTTGTCGTGCGATAGCTCGTTTGAAAGCTAAGAGTGAGACAAATTCAGTGAAAGAATCGGCTTGTTCGTATCTGCCTTCGTTTAGATGTGAGACGCCATTTAAGATTTTGGGACATTGGTGAAAAACGACAGAGTTAGAATTTGGGACGTTTTGGGCTGTAGCTTCAAAACGAACTATCGGATTGGTAAACGGATGCCAGATTTGGAATCAACTTGATGTTATTGTCCAATGAGGATCATCATCCAATGAGAATCAAGCATTTCTTTATAAATAGCGAGCCTTCCACAGTGAGAATCATTCCATCGTTGAATCACACGAGTGACGGACGCACATTTTCTCTCTCTCTAGTTCCCTGTTCTATTATCCAACTAAAATGGTAAGTCGCTACTTCCCTCCCTCTCCTCCCTTGAACGTAAACTTAATACAATCTTTTTTCATTTTCAGGCATCTACTCCATCTGCTGCACTAGTAGGACAAAATGGCGGTCAAACGTTACAAGGTTCGCTACGGTCAGATCATCTACAACTGAGGCCAGTGGAAGAAACATCCAAGGTACATAATCCTACACCGCTACAGCGTAAATTTAAACAAGCCTTGCGTTATGATGATCATAGCGTAGTACTCCAAACGGGAATGCTCCCTTCCACGGATGTCAAGATAATGCACAATCAGTATGGGGACTACATACTGATCCCCGTGAGTCCATACATTCGCCACCAACTTGATATTATTGAGGAGTACGTGACATTAAATATGGACATTCCTACTCCTCTTGCTCAAGAGTGGAAGGCGAGAGATGACAAGGATACTCCCTATAGAAAGATTTGGGATGGTAATCACATTTGCCTACCGGTATCACATTGGTGTACTTACTATAAGAAGGAGGGAGATCATTCAATACCCATCAGATGTGATGAGCTCGGAGAAGGTACTTGGGATATCCTTTTCAAAGTGAATGGGCTATATTATGGTCGACACAAGGATAATAAAATAGCCTCTCTCTCCATGCATATGGAATCCATCCTATATATTCCGAAACCACCCAACGTGGACGACATAATTGATCAAATCCTTAACAGCAGTGGTACGAAGCGCAAGTCGGAGAAGAATGCTACATCAAAACGCAAATCAAAGAAGGAGAATTACTAGTCCTTTCCTAACTCTACCCTATGACAATTCGCTTATGTGCTTTGAGTGTCGTAGACGTGGTTTTATTAGATACATTTTACTTCTTCGTTGCCATCATATCATTTGTGTATTTTGTCGTGAAAAGCATCGATGTAATTCTTCATTTTGTAATATGTTATAGAACGTTTCCTTAGATGTGTAAATTTCCGTTTTAGGCTTCTATCATCATTTTTATGGATTGTGAGGGTGAACCTGTACAGGAGCTCAGTGCTATTGCTATGAACAATTGGACATATCAGATTGTTAGTGTCTATCATCAACATGCCAACTGCGATCCCAATGTTGATCAATGGGCGAGAAAACACATTCATGGACTTAATCTGAAATATTTGCAAGACTATGGCTTTTCTTGTGAGAGTGCTCTTCTTATTGACTTTAAACGATGGTTAGCTGCTTTCAATGTTATACGCATCTTTTGTAATAATCCTGGTAAGGAGAGGAAAGTATTTCCCAATCTAATCATTGATGATATTTTGCTCCCACCTTGGGATAGTAGAGTGAATCAACATTATCATGAAGTCACAAAACGTTTTAAGGATTTGTGTGTTCCTATTTTGTCTGTTCGTTGTAGTAGCTACGTTCATAACCAATGCTTCTTTCCTCCTTACCTCAACACTGCCAAAGTCCTGTATGGTTATCATTGCTCGCTGTATGATAGTTACCAGCTGTATCTATTTTATATCTTTCAAACCATTGATTTATAATGCATGCTTGTTACCATTATTCAATAAATGTTACTATGAGAAGAGTTGTTGTTTTCATGCAATGGATGGGTTAGATAAAGGGCGATCATGTCTTTCTCAAACGACTGCGGAACATTACGTTTTCATAGGCAAAGTTTAAAAGGAGCTGTTCAAGATTATGTGATAAAATTTCATAAAGATGAGACCGACATCGAAGCAGTGGTCGATGATGCTAGCACTCTATTTCTAGAGTTAATGAATACATTCTCTGATAGCATTATCATGGCGCGATTAGTTGCGAAAATTAAGTTTAGTCATTTTGGAAAGGAAGAGGTGGAAAGTCGCTCTTTCCATTTTGCTTCTTATTCAATGGAAGTGGTAGATCACCCCCAAGAATTTTTTAAAAGACATATGATAAAAATTGCTGAACGTCTTAACGCATTTAACCATCATGGTAGCAGTCTAGTGATTGAAGCGATTTCAGATATTCACATTCAACTTTCCATAAAGAAAAATTGAAAATGCAGTGGTACTTGATTGTAGCACAACTGGTTTTCGAGCTATGTCTGCTCACTCTCGAAGTATATTCCTTCTGTACATGCGTCTATTATTTAGAAAAGGCTAGCAAATTCATATCTTCAAAAAGACTTGCTATAGACATCAGTAACGGTGAAACTATGTGTTGCGATGTATGTAAGCGAAAGGATGGAAATGAAAAGCGCATCTTCAAGAGATGTAAGCATGCTTTTTGTCAACGCTGTTTCATACGTAATTGCATTCAACTTTGCCAATGTAACCACTGTGACATTGCTCATTTCGAGTGTCACTTATGTCGCAATAGTTAGTACCTATGCAAATGTGGTAAAGATAGGTTTTAGCAAAGACTAACACGGAAAATGGCGAAACGTAAAATGACGAAACGTAAAAGTCAAAAGTTTTCTTCAGCCATTCAAGCTCTCCGACGAATGAAAGCAAATCAGCGATACAATGCTATACGACATGCTAACGATAAATTCATTTGTGAAATTATTTCTCATGTGAGGAAGTTGAGGACGAAGAAATTAGCGCCAAAACAACGAAAGTTACTTAAGCGATATGCTACGAAATTGCGTTTCATCTCCAATCCTAAAGTCGCCCTTCAAAGAAAGAGGAAAACTCTAACACAAAAGGGCGGTTTCCTTTCAGCAATACTTCCAATGATAGCTCCTGCCGTGGGCAACCTATTGGGAAATATCTTTGGCTCTAAGCGTTAATTATGCAAATGTTGAGTCTCAAAGTAATAAAATGGATTTCAGACTTCAATGTGATAAAGTTCTGACTGTATCAGGTCCATCTCATGCAGGTAAAACTGTTTTCACGCTGAATTTATTGGATAAAAGAAGGGAGTTGTTTAAGGAACCTATCAATCGAGTGATTTGGTGTTATGGTATTTATCAACCGTCGCTGTTTCAGGAATTGCAAAGTCGCAACTTTATTCGACATGAAGGAATTATTCCAGTGGATAAACTTCAGTCTAATGATGTTGTTGTATTGGATGATTTATTAAAAGAAAGTAAGAATTCAAAAGATGTTACAGATATGTTCACTCGCGCAGCACACCATAAAAGGTGTTTTATCATCTATATTACACAAAATTTGTTTCCTGATGGAAAAGAAGCTCGTACACGAAACCTGAATACACACTATTATGCTATTTTCAAGAATCCGCGAGATAAAAGTCAATTTGAAATTTTAGCGCGACAAGTTGCACCCAGAGGATCAAAAGCCTTAATTGAAATTTTTCAAGCAGCTACTGAAAAACCATACGGTTACTTATTCATTGACTTTACGCAAGAGTGTCCGGAAGAATTTAGATTTCGAAGTGATATTTTGAAAACTCCCATGATTATCTACAAACTATGAGTTCTTATTCTCGCATGATTGTTATTCCTCAGGATGAATATGTACAATTGACTGCCATGCAGCAAGTAAAGCAACCTCTTGCAAATCAAATGTATAGGAAAGAAATAGATTATCAGCAAAATGTTCACATCAAAGATCCACATCGTGCTGTATTATTACAATCGGAAACTGTTGAGCAATTGAAAAACTTGAAGAATAAGATGCGTGACTCTGTATCGACTGCTACACCTTTAGCATCTCGTGCACATGCCATATCTCTTTTCAACAGTATTGAACCCCATCTCAATGTAAATGATAGAGGAGAAATCATTACAGATGAAAATAAAGTGATTGATGCTTCACGTTATGAAGACTTGATTCAGTATGCGACACGTAGAAAGCGCCGTCAGGGCTATGTTCCACCTGGTTGGTCATACTTTCTTAAAACTATTGAAAAAGCATAATGTGCCAAAATTTGCTTTAAATAATGAGACATTGAAAGAACTTGATTCAACAGTGGCTACTACTCCAATGCTTCAGGCGATGAAAATGCCAACAAATTGGTTTAAGACGTCACCTGCTACATCCCCTCCCACACTCACTAAGCAAACAAGAGGAAGAACTCGACGTAGATCTACATCGCCACTAAAACTGGTAAAAGGAAAACGTAAAACAGCTCCTCCTAGGAAATACATGTTCTCAGACTATTAATATGAAGCAGATGTGTTGCTTGCCATGTAATGAGCCGCCAGAGGTGAATGTCGTTGTCACTTGCACTTGCTGCGCCAGCTCTCATAATGAAAACCCCTAAGCAATGTGAACACGATCGCAAAACCGCTAAAGCTAAATGCTGCAGTTGTTGTAAATGTAGAAAGGCAAAGAAAGAAAAAAAAGATGAGAAGGAGGAAAAAGAGTCAGCCGTCATCGACTGAAACGTTTGAAGTCAATCTATTATGATGTAAAACATCCGGCAGGATTTGCATCTATCAAGAAATTATCAAAAGCGATTGGTCTTCCACAATCACAAGTGAAACGATGGTTAAAGGGTCAGGCTACCTATACACTCCACAAACAAGCGAAAAAGAAGTACCGCACCCGCCATTATATTGTTCATGACATCGATGAACAGTGGCAAGCAGATTTGTGCGATGTTGCCTCCATTTCAAAACATAACTCGGGCAATAATTTTATTTTAACCGTCATTGATATTTTCTCGCGTTATGCGTGGGCTCAACCTTTAAAAACTAAAGAAGGGAAAGGAGTAGCAAAAGCATTCCAAACAATTTTTCGAGAAGGTCGCATTCCAAAAAGAATTCAGAGTGATCAAGGAAAAGAGTTTGAAAATCAGCATGTGACAAGATTATTTGAGAGGCATGACATTGAGTTGTTTAGTGTAAAGAGCGCTTATAAAGCAGCACTCGTTGAACGTTTTAATCGCACATTAAAAAATCGTTTGTGGCGACATTTTACTGCCAACTTGACACAAAATTGGACAAAGGTTCTACAAGATACACTCCATGCCTACAATCACTCTATCCATCGTTCTATTGGACTCAGACCAGTAGATGTAAATGCTAACAATGTAGATAAAGTGCGCGAATCATTCCAACGTAAACGCACTCATGTGAAAAAGTGATGTGAAAATTGGCGATAAAGTTCGTATCTCAAAAGTGAAAAGTGTTTTTGCTAAAGGGTACCTCCCGAATTGGACAGAGGAGGTATTTACAGTATCAAGGATTAATCAAAAAGACTCTCCGACCACCTACAAGTTGAAAGATTACGATAATGAAGAAATTGAGGGTAGCTTTTACCGCGATGAGATTGAGGTAGTCACTGAAAGTGAAACATATTTGGTAGAGAAAATCATTCGATGTAAAAAACGGCAAGGTGAAGAATGGTGTCTTGTTAAATGGACTGGTTATCCTTCAAGTATGAACTCTTGGATGCGTCGTGCCGACATCTTTCATCTAAGTGATCGACAGTGATTCATGCAAAGTTGTAACTAACAATGTTTAGGGTTTGAGCTATGAATCCAACTGCCTCATTTTATTCACGACCCTCCTACGTAAGTGGTGGAGGACAAATTTACATCGGTGCTCGCCGCCAACGTGGAGGTAGCATACTTGGTGCACTGAAATCTGTTGTAGCACCTCTCATATCCAATGTCGGTAGATCTTTAAAACGAAATGTTTTAAGTAATGCCGTTGGCTTTGCTGGTGATGTTGCTAGTGATCTTTCCAGAGGTAGAAGTTTCAAGAGCAGTTTGTTGAATCGTGGGAAGGAACGCGGTTTAAAAACATTGAAGCAGACCATTGCTGGTGTTACTCAAGGAAAGAAATCACCTAAACGAATGAGAAAAGGAAGGAGGAAACATCGCGGAGCTGGTAAGGTGCAATCTTCAGTCAAAAGGCATTCACGCAAACGTCGCAGAGGCTCTAATCATTCATCAGGCGCTAAACGACGACGCTGCTATAACTTCTAATCATGGAGTGTAAAACTTCCGGTTTTTGTTTGTTCGATCAACAAGCCATACAGACAGATATTCTTAGTTCAAGTATTGTAGATTATCATCCTCGAACAGCTGAGAATGCTGGCCCCATTGAATTTGTTATTCCTGGTGGTAGTGATGACTACATAGATTTGAGTTATGCGATGCTTGATTTGAGGTTTAGAATTCAGCAAGCAGATGGAACTGCTATTGACGATGCACATAAAGTTGGACTGAACAATTTACCATTGACTACATTACTTCGCGATGTTTCTCTAACGATTGGAGAGCAGCAGGTGGAAGGTGGTCAAAGCGATTATCCTATAAATCATATTTCAATCATGTATCGCAGTTTCATCCAGCAGCACAAAAAAGTCATATGGAAGCCATGGGATGGTACAGAGATGAAGCAGGAAAATTTGATGTTGAAACAAACAGTGGCTTTGTAAAGCGATCTGCTATGATTAAAGATAGTAGAGTATGTCAGCTATATGGTCCGCTGAATTTAGACTTCTTTAGACAGTCAAAGTTTTTACTCTGTAATACCAGCATGCGACTCAAGCTGACATTGAATAAGCCTGAATTTGCGCTGAATGCATTTGCTAAAGTTGACAATTTTAGAATTCATGTGGAAGATATTGCACTTTACATTCGTCGAGTAGTACCGAATCCAAGTGTCATTAGAGGGCATGCTGAAGGTCTTAACCGCCAAAATGCCATTTACCCCGTTCAGCATACAAAGCTTCTCACCTTTACAATTCCGAAAGATCAAAAGAGTTTCATGAAAGATGGCCTCTTTCCATCGGAAGCACCGAAGCTCCTCATGGTGGCAATGGTTGAAAATGATGCATTTAATGGTAATATAAAGAAGAATCCTTTCAATTTTAAACACAATCAGTTAAGTGAAATTGCTTTACGTGTTAATGGTGTGAGTCATCCTGGTCCACCCTACAAACCAGATTTTGCTTCGGATCAATTTATGCGCAGTTATGTTGATTTTATGGATGTCTTTGGCTTTTACAATACGGATGATACCAACGGACTGACTATGAAAGAGTTTAAGAGTGGATATACTATTTATGCATTTGATTTGACTGCTGACAGCGATATTAGTGCACCCTATCGTCAAGCGAACGTGCCTCATAATATTCGTTTGGATTTGACGTTCAAAAGAACACTACCTGAGACGATCAATGTATTAATTTATGCAGTCTTCGATTCAAATATTGAAATTACAAAGTATCGTGACGTGATTCTTCAGTATAATCGTTAATGAGTTGGTTGACTGCTGACGATATTAAGACTAAAGTGCAGCGTAATGCAGACGAAGCGACGTTGAAAGCTTTCGATAATGTCTATTCACTCGATACCTTACCACCTGCAGTAAATCACTATCCCATCTTTATTGTGCTAAACACTCATTCACAGAATTTAGGCGGTGAGCATTGGAAAGCGATCTTTATTGGAGAAGACCGACGTGGTGAACTATTTGACTCTCTTGCTCAACCTCCAAATATACCAACACAGCAGTGGTTGAGAAAACATACGCGTCAATATCAGCGAAATGAACGCATACTACAACATCCACTTTCATCAACGTGTGGTGCTTTTGTACTGTACTTCATCTTAAAACGTTTACATGTATCTCGATTTGCATCTGTTATTCAAAACTTTTCATGTAATCCATCCTCTAATGAAAAAATGATTTGTAAGTTCTATCATGATTTGAAATAAAAACATCATGTTGGAAAAAATTGTTTTTTATTTTACAATCCGCTGGGTACGTACATACTCAATGAGATAGTCTAGGATCATATTTGCTTGTTCATGAGATTTTAGTCCAGTAATGATCACTTTACTATTATGAAAGATTGCCACATGCACAGGCAACCAACAACTAATGAGAGCTGCAGGAAAAAGTTCGGGTTCATAACACAAACTGTAACTGCTGGTACGAATCTTCAAAAATGATAGACTGTCACTCAATTGAGTAGAGATCACCATATTGTCCACAGTCAGATTCGACATCACACACCTCTCCCTCTTCCATATCCGACGTAGTAGTCTCTGTAGCTCTAAGCGCATTGACTGCGCCGATGAATGAGAAAGGGCGCCGAGAATCTGTACAGTCCCATTTGGGAAGAGTTGAAGATTCCGTGAATTGTTCATCTTCACCACTAACATTTGAGGACGGCCCGGGTAATACTTGCTGTTTGGAAGCTGTTGGCGTAATGTTGTGAGATCGATTTTGGTGTAGAGTCTGAAGCGACGGAGAATGTTGACGATGGTGTAGCGATGGCGCTTCATGATGAAAGAATGAGTAAATTGAGCGATGTACCTTCCTTTTATACTTTTCCCAACTACCTTGATGAAATGTGAAGTTAGTATGAAGTTGGGAATGATAGAGTTGAATTCGCCGATTGTTGACGCGCAGCCAGATGCGATTTCCAATACGTGAATGTCTTTTCATATAGAAGTATTTCAAGTCCTTCATGATATGATGTAGAGATTGAAAATGACGATAAGATAAAACAAACTCTCTTCTCACATTTCCAGTTGAATCTTTGAAATAGACGTTTCGATCATGATCCGTTTCAATACGTTGTAGGGAATCTAATTTCCAACTCATGGTGCGTGGTAATCATATCTGATTAAGATTTGCATAGTAGGGCGATGAACTCACGACGAATAAATGTCATGATGGAGCGATGTATGTATCTTCTATACTTCTCCCAATTGTATTTGCGAAATGAGAAACAGTTTGCGGAATGAGAATGGTAGATTTGAATTTCATTTCTGTAATGTTGAAGCCAAACTTGATCACCCAAGGAGATGAATCTTAATGTTTCAAAATATTCCAAATCCCTCATGATATCATTGAGGTTGACAAATTGTCGTCATGTTAATGTAATTCCTCTTGATGTATGACCATGAGAATTTTTGAAATGTACGTTTCCATCACGATCAACTCTGATATATTGTAGAGAGTCCAAAATCCAAGTCTTCATGATGTTATGCAAAGTTGCAGATTAGCAATATAAAAATGTCGTTTTATCATATTTTGCTTAGCAATGCGGCTACAAAGAGATTTACTAGCAATCGAGCCGCACTCTTTTCTACTCCCATTGATCATGCACAACAGCTAAATGGGAATTGGGAAGTGGGTGTCACTCAACTTGTTTATAGCAACTGTGTCTATACTTTTGATCATGAGGTGATGACTATTAATATGAGGCGTACAGCTGCTTATCAATGTGAAAAGGGGTGCCGAATATACATTCCACAGTGGCCAAAGAAAGATCTCTTATCATGTAAAAAGTTTATATATGATTTCTTGAATAAAGCGTGTAAACATATTGTCCAATTTACTCCGCACAATGATGATTATAATTATGTACATCATGTAGTTGAGAAAGATTGGATTGTTGGTTTAAGTCCAAGTTTAAGAAATGATTTAGGCTACCTCGCTAGCGCCTTAACAAGCTATGATAATTTTAACGTTAATTACCACATAAGTGGTCATAAACAGTTAATATATCGAGAGGAAGCTTATTATGTAGATCTTATTCCAAGAAATGAGAAGACGTTGGTGAAGAAGATTGTGATTAAGCCAAGAAAGACAAACATGACTCCTGAAACATTATTGAAGAAATTTAATTATCTCCTTCGAGTTGATGACAAACAAGTGGCAACATTGACTTATATTAAATCATCTAATCATATTGCAATAAGCAAATTAAATGATGATGATCTAGTATTAGTTTGTTCAAAAGATTTTCATCAGTTCTTACGACATCGTTCTGCAGCTGTTCATGGAAAATCTGATATGCAACATTTACCATGTGAAAGGTCAAATCAATTTGATACAGAATGGGCCGTATCTTTATACAGAAAGTGTGTAGAGCCTTTTGGTGGTTTCTTACATGAAACAAGAGTGTTGATGCCTCGCATTATTACTTCGGTTAAATTGGTTGTAGATTATTTAAATGAAGTGATTAATGAGCAACATATTTCATTTTCTGAAAAAGAAGGTACTTTGTCTCTCACTATAAATGGAAAAGGTATTGAACTAATTATGGATAAAACTCTAATGGACATTTTGGGTTTTGATCAAAATATCTTTAAAAGTGGTACTGTAACCAAAGCTAGCGCAGACATGTCGCTATCGCGTCGTATTAACTATTTTCAGATATATTCCAATATTGGTGAAGATGTACGTGTGGGAGATGTTGAAGCTCCATTGCTAGCAATGATACCATACCAGCCAAAAAGCTGCAGTATTTTATCTGAGCATACTTTCAAGAAAGTGCATTATACAAAGCTGAAATCAAACTACATCCCACAAATTGATATTGCCATTTATGATGATGCTGGTGCGTTGATTCCTTTTCATAAAGATGCTGTGACAAGTATTACACTCCATTTCCGAATGAAGAGTTAATGCAAAAGTATGCTAATATATTTTTCCAATGTGAATAATATGGAAAGTGAAAATAAGGACTCGTTTCTAATCTACTTGCCCAGTAATGCTTCTATGAATAAATTTCCCAAAAATAAACCATCAGACTATCGAGTAGAATTAAATCGGCCACTGCATTTAGAAGGTGAATGGGAAGTTGGCGTTTCTAGTATTTGCTATGATAGCAATATTCAGAATGTGAATGATTTGGAAGAAATGATATTGACTCCTCGCACCCATGATGGAATAACGATGAATAATGCATTTCAGTTCCCATACAATTTAACATCAGATGGAAAGTGGAACTATGAATGGATTCAGATAAAATCAGATTCTTATGAGCCATTTGGGAATGAGAAAATTATTAAGGCATTCAACAGTGGTAATACTTCCATCATGAAGAATAAAAATCAGAAAGCTTATGAGTTTACTATCTATCATTGGAGTGGGAGACAGTTCCTCCGCTTTCATTCTTTTACTAAAGGTCTTACGCTGAGGTTGGATAGTGAATTCTATCCACATCTTGGTTTTGGTCATGGACTACATCTAACGTCAATTGCTACTGCAAATGTTAAAAAAGTTTATTCAACTCGAATCAACAAATTTCATTATAGATTTAAAATATTTGATGAAGATGTTGTAGAATGCGAAGAACGCATCATTTTGAAAAAGCGTGGTGTTCAACCTTTATCACTTATTGAGTTAGTAAAACGATGGAATGAGACTGTGGGTAAGAAGTATGGAGAGAAAATTATGGCGGACAAAAATAAGTTGGTTATTCAGAAATATAATGACAAACTTACAGTTTATTTCTCTCCAACCTTGCGTCATTTTGTAAGACATTATACGCCTATTATTGGAAGCGGTGTGGTGTATGGTTCTCATGAATATCACACTAAAGCTGATTCAGTTAATGATGAATGGTGGGTGGACATCTATGGCGATCGCATCAAGAAAATTTACCAGTCTTATGAAGAATCTAAAGTTGCTATCAATATAATGCCGCGTCTATATCATACAGTTGAAAGCTTCATTCATGTAGTAAATCCTTATATACAACAGAAGTTGAAGCATGTGATGAAAAGTAAATATGATGTAAAGACACACCACATTTCGTTTTCAATTGAAAAACAACGCGTTGTTCTGAAACTGGGTGATGACATTCAATGTCAATTGAGTAAAAATTTGAAAAAACTCTTTGGCTTTTCAATGCTACAAACTGTGTTTGCTGCTGCGCATACGATTGGTATAGAAACACCAATGACACTTGATAAACATGAACAACACCTTTACATTCAAAGTGATTTGATTTTACCTATTTCTGTTGGCGAGAAAAAAGAATACATTTTACGTGATTTCATTCATGATAAAGACGCTTCATATGGAATAGTCGAGAAGATGTTTGAATCTATTTTCTATCATCCCGTCGTCAAACAAACTATACCCTCTATTGCTATCAAAATTACCAATGGTTTACAAGAGTGTATCCATGTGAAAGATACTAAATCCCTCGTAACTTTAGTGTTTCGGAAAACAAAGTGAAGTCATTGTGATATGTTTATTGAAATAAAAATATGTATATGAAAAAGTCTTTTCACAGATATAGGGGGAATGGGCTGACTGTAGGCATATATTCACAAGGAAGAAACGATCTCATGCGATACATAAAACAACCATGTATATCTACAAAAAGCAACATCAAAATACTGAGTTAAAGTTGATTATGTCAATACATCTCCTGAATGTGGTAGCGTGAGTTTTATTCTTTTGGGTGGAGGTATGTTTGTGTCAGGATGTCCATGTGGAAGAGATGTGTTATGTCCTATCCAACACCTCTTATCCTCCCATGCTGAAAGTGCTCGTTTCTTGAACGTGTACGTTTTCACAGTATGAACTTGAGATTTTAAGATTGTCATATTGACAAACGTTATAGTTTTATTTTTATAGGCCTTCTTATAGGACCGATGTTTCATTTTATGAACAATGGATTTTGATATACCTTTAGCACGCTTAATACTATCTGCACATTCTTTTAGTTTCATGGAATACATTTTAGGACGGAGGAGAATCATTTCATCTATTTCCTTTCCTGCTGTTTCATCCTTAAAACAACCAAGTTTGGCTTTATTCTGTATGGAATAGAGTGGATGAGTGGGATTGTAGTTAGATGTATCGAAATATTTTTCTAATGACTTACCTACTTCATTAAAATTTAAATCTTTTTGAGTGGTAATTCCTAAAAAGAAACTATCTGTATCACCACCCAGCAAGCGAACCTCTTTTACGAGAGGGCATGGTTTTAATATTTTGTAGAAGAGTTGATACATTTCAAGCTTGGAATCATCTAAAACGGCTTGCCCAATATAGATGGGTTTGCACAACTCAACTTCTGATTTAATCATTTTAACACCTACAAGATCCTCATCGATGATGTCTCTATCAATGAAAAGAGGTGATGAGGTCAATTTGTGATATTTTTGTTCATCAACGACTAGTTTGTAATTCATACGTTTTCTAACATCCTCCATGGTCTTTCCGAATAGACTATTATTCTTATATTTATAAAAATCCTTTTCAAAATTATTTTGGGCGAGTGCACGTTTTTGACTGTTACTATCTATGTAGGGTTTGAGGAAGGCTTTCTGTCTAAATTTGATAATGCGGTGAACTGACTTTAGAAGCATGCCCATTTCTAAATAGAATTTTAATATGCAGAAGTGTACGAGATAATTTTTCTTATCATATTGGGTGAGTAAAAGTTTGCGGCATGGTTTGTACCTTGGCTGTCCACACTCTGTTAAGTTATTATGAAATTGTGACATGAATGGTGAAAACATATCTTCAGTCACTTCGCCAGATTCAGGTGCGAGTGGGAAATCAGCAGTTTTATTTTTAATACTATTTGGATAAATCAAATCCACTTCAAAATAATATCCCCAATCACCTTCATCTGGAATATTCAGTATGTTTGAAGGGTTGGAGTAATACTCAAGCTCATTTTGATTTAACCAACTAAACTCGGAATGAGGTAGTGGTTTAGACAGTGAACTGCCATATAAATTATTTTGGTCATAGTACTTTAGGTGGATATGATCATCACCTACTGTTTCAGATTTTATATGATGTTTATTTACAAATGTGAGACCACCGCGTATTCCGCGCTCAAATATATTATACATCTCCGGGTCTTGTAAGAGATGAATGGTCTCACCAGTCATTTTAAAGGCTGATTTAAAGGACATGGCTGGTAGACTGACAAAGTGGATAGGATCTAATTTGTCTTCTTCTAATGCCACTCGTCGAAACTCCTGAAAGACATCAGCCAGCAAAATGACATCTAATTCTAAGTAAGCGATCATATAATCGCCAAACGTTTTACAATTAAATTTTAACCATGCCTCTTGAGCATGTTCATAGTCCTCTACTGGACAATCTTCACCCGTCAAATCGTTTTTGAATTTGTCAATGGAAGGAAGGGTTGTTTCATTTAGTTTAGACATTGAGCTAAAATACGCATAAGGAAAGACTCCTTTGCGAGTGATTATTTCATCCGTTAAGTTTGGATAGTGTTTCTTCAAAGTTTGACTATGGGGAAGAAACTTGAGATTACGAACGAGAGAAGCTAGTGACGCTGACATGAATTGAAATGAATCTAAAAATTTTATTTCGAAGAAGACTGTCTTATTTTCTTTAGTTTTATCTACTGGTACTTTTGCTGTCATTGCCATGAATTTTTCTCTCGTTTGTGCTATTACATTAAACTGCCACGATTTCATCTGGCTCAACCCTCCTTTTATGAGCATATGACTGTCATAGCCCTTAAAGTTATGAAAAATGACGGGTAGTACACGACGTCTCAACCTAAGTGAAAAGTTACATTTGGAGCAGAGTGCGTTTCTAAATTTACCAGTGATGTGATCATGATCACGCACTTTCTTAATTTTATCGTCATCAAACGTTTTATGACATTTAGGACAGGATGTGCAACTTTCAAATTTTTGTTTGTCTTCATCTGACATATGTAGTGACTTACGCTGCAATTGGGAATCATATGATTGTTGAAATTTTGCAGCTTTATCGAGAAATTCTAGAAATTTTGAAATGCAATCTTCACCTTGCCAAGTATGCATTTTGTTTTGTCTATTCCTAAAGTGGTCATGCCATACTTCATAGCAGGATATGGCTGCTGGCTTGTGGATGATATCATCAATGTAGCATTCTATGTCTGCGTAAATGACACGCAGGGGACTTAATTCGTCACCATTATCCCTATGTGAAAATATTTTATCTTTGGGCATGCGTTCCATTTGTAATTTACCTCGCTTGCACCATTCATAGTGAGTTTCAAATTTATCTTTACTCCAAAATGAGCGGATGCAGCGGTCGCATACAAAATGTTCACCTCTTTTAGAGTGCCCCAAGTGAGTGTACAAGCGAGAGATTTTGGGAATACCACAGTAGTGCCATTCCTCGCTATCATCTTGTTTTACTAATAAGAGGTTGACTACACGTTCATAACAAGTTGAACGTGAATTATAGCGGGCACCCTTCAACCCCTTCTCCCACACGTGAACGACAATTTTAATCTTATTATGTTTTTCGAACGTTTCTACATCTTTGATTTTCATGTTGTTACTATCACAACCTTCAAAGTCTAGTTCATCCTCCCACTGTCTATAGCTATAGGTGCGATCTCGATGCGCGTTGATATCATTATAGTGAAGGATGGATAGGACTGCATATTTGAAACACTGTGATTTACAATCAACATTGATGACAGCTTTCTTATTATACAACGTTTTTGGAAGTTTAAATGTGCCTCGAGCTGCATGACTTTCTAATAGGGAAATTTTGAATATGGCTGAGTCCACACCATCAAAAATGAGAGCGCTGTCGCGTTGATTGAATTTATCTACATTTGATTTTAAACATTGAATGTGAAAATTTAGCCAAGACTCGCAGTCTACAACTTCGGTTGCGGAAGAGGAAGGAATATGAAACTGTATTCTCTCCGTCACTTGACCCGTTTGAAAATCTATTTTAATATATTTTAGTTTAAGGTAGATGAGCGCCTTCATTCTAAAATTGTCTAAATTATTGAAGAGCGCTTCGATAATGTTAGAATTTTGAAGGAGCCACTCAGGAAAATCTACAATTTGAGTATTGGACTCCATGCAGTAGTCGCGTACTAAATTATTATGTGAAACATTAATGAGGGAGATGGTAGAGGTACCGTTGGTGTAGTGATCATTTGCATGCGTGTGTTGAAGTCTGTGCGAAGATCGCTGAAAGTGACTATCAAAAGAAAGAGGGCACAAATCGCAAGGAAAGGAGATGTCATCGTCAGAATCAACTTCACCTCCGGAGATTGACGCCGCTTTGCGTTGACACACACGTTGTTTGATGTGTCGAAGGAGACTGTGCTTCCTTGTAAACATATGTCCGCAGTCGGCACATTCCCACTCGTTGCCTTGCCGCGAGAGTCCTGAGCTGGAACTCACATCACCTGAAAGAGAAATCATTCTTTCATCTCTGTTCAAGCCTCAGTGTAGTGTTACAACCTACCTTGACTCAATAACTCTAAACTTTCCTCGAGAAGAGAGGGCGTTGGTGATGAAGTTGATGCCTGAAATTGAGGAAGATGCTATTAGTCACACGTTTGAGGGAGATGAGAGGAAATTTTCAACTTACCATTTCAACGAAATCAAGTTTAAGGTTGATACTTCTACAAGATAGAGACTTCACTCAAATAATAGTCAAAGAGAGAGATCGTGCGTTCGTCACTTGTATGATTCACAGATTAAATGAAATGACCTGAATGTCACTTTGCTTATATACTTTCATCCTCTTCATTCATTGGATGTTCATTCTGATTGGCTGCTTGTGTATACTTAAGAATTAGAAAAATGTTAAAGTTATCATTATTCAAAGTCAGCATTTCAAAGACAACATGACAAGTCCTCCAACAACACCAAATACCGCATTGGAGTTCTCCTCTCCATATACATCAGCAAAGGTGCTCGTTACACCAAATGCACCAAGAAAGGCGAAGGTGGAGAAGACATACAATCTCGACAATATACGAAAGTTATCATTATCGGAGGAGGATGAAGAGGAGTTGCCCGACCTAACAGGCATACGGTGGAAATATTTACAATATGATGCCGAAGGGGTGATGGAGATGACCAGCAAGTCGCACTTGCATCAAATATGGGAGTGGTACACCCCTAACTCCCAACCGCGAACCGTGGCGGAGTGGGCGTACATTGAGAAAGTGAGGGACGCTGCAGAAGAACGTTTAAAGCAGCTCAACTGTTTTTGTAATCTATGTGAAGCCAGACTCTGGGACGATATTGACGATGAAGACCTTTTGAAATACATGCCATAATAAATGTTTATTTCGTATTATCTTTGCTTTCATACTGACTTACTTGAATGGGGTTTTAGTGAATAATTTAACCATGTATACTTTTTCATTTGGAAATAGTAGCACGCTTAGTTTAACTTGTAAATCTTATAACATTTCATATGGACGATGATGGTAGATGAAATAGTGTCAAATAAATTAAGATAGCTTACACTTCTGATACAGGGATAGCAATCGACTGCGATCCATGTGTAAAGAGCTTGTTAGACTACGGATGGGCTTAAGTGGATGATTTAACCATGTATACTTTTTCATTTGGAAATAGTAGCACGCTTAGTCTAACTTGTAAATCTAAAAACATTTCATATGGACGATGATGGTAGATAAAATAGTGTCAAATAAATTAAGATAGCTTACACTTCTGATACAGGGATAGCAATCGACTGCGATCCATGTGTAAAGAGCTTGTTAGACTACGGAAGAGAGAAGTGTGTTATGTTGCGTGTGGCGCGTGAGTGTCCTCCCATTTCATTCCATTCATCAATTCGTCTCATTGATAGAGACAGGTAGAACTCATGGTTCTCATAACGTATGCAATGGAAAGTTTTAGGCAACCTTCGACAGTTGGCTAAATGTCGCCCTGACGCGAATGCATGCTACGTTGAGACAGAGGCAATCACTTGCAAACATGACGCAGAGAGGTTTAACAAGATTGACCATTGCCGAATGTCCCTTGCGGTATACATAGCTACGGGTTTCACCGCCGCCCTTTACAGGAACGCCCGTCGAAAGGAAGTATTACACCGAACTTCATTTGCAACGTTCAAGTTGACTGATAGCAGATTCAACTTAATGATAGTATTCGCCAGTCCGAAGACTGCCCAGGGCAAACCGCGAGGAGGTTCTATCATGTCTTGCCACATGGTGGCCCTTAAGAGAGCCGATGGTTCGTTCTCGGGAGTAACAAGATGACTATTGGCTTGAATAGTCAATAGGTATGACGGTTAGGTTCTCGTATACCCTATACCGCCTAAGCCGTGGTGGTGCATCTGGCACCTTTCGGATGCGGGTGGTATTTGGAGTCCACACCTCATCCGTCCAAACGATCCTCTTGATATTCCCCTTCTTCTCATCCTCATCCCACTCGTCGAGGATGACGAACTCGGGAATGCCGTTGTCTTCATCAGTGAAGACGGGAATATTGTCGGCAGATGTCGCTTCCATCGTGACTTCAAATTGAATGAGAAGCGCTACAATCTTCTGGCTTATATAGGGTTTTCAACAATGAATTGCTCAACAGCGAATCAGAATGCTTCAGGGATAGCAATCGACTGCATAATGTTCAAGTTGACTGATAGCAGATTCAACTTAATGATAGTATTCGCCAGTCCGAAGACTGCCCAGGGCAAACCGCGAGGAGGTTCTATCATGTCTTGCCCCATGGTGGCCCTTAAGAGAGCCGATGGTTCGTTCTCGGGAGTCGTCATCCTACAGCCTACCAATTCTGCTGAGAGAGTCAAAGACTCTCTCTTTGGTAGCACTGTCGACTTCCACACTAACTGGCATGTGAGTATAGAGTGGAATGTAGCACCATTCCGTTGGATTGACAGCAGTTGCTGTCATCGGATTGCCAATCCGAGCAAGATTGTTGTGGACTCTGTCTTGCTCCTCTAGCCTGACAAACTCCTCAAATAAATTTCGCGGCCTTATCTGCGGTCCGCGAGGAGAGCTAACTTGACTGTTCGGCGTCTGCATGATTGAAATGAAATGAAATGAGAGGCAGTGGTTTATATACCCCTCTAACGCGACGCAACGTTCAAGTTGACTGATAGCAGATTCAACTTAATGATAGTATTCGCCAGTCCGAAGACTGCCCAGGGCAAACCGCGTGGAGGTTCTATCATGTCTTGCCCCTAGGTGGCCCTTAAGAGAGCCGATGGTTCGTTCTCGGGAGTGACGTGATGGGGTGGTGAAGGCGGGCAAAGATCTGCAATGAAAATGATATGTATTAGAATAGGATATACTATCTTATTTACTTTTTCACTTACCAAGTTAGTCATCCTTAGGTAGTCTCGCGCGTTTCCGAATCGAAAATTTGTGGAGATGGCCGCGCATTCGTAAGCTGGCGTGGAGGCATTTTTTCGTGGGATGACCATTGTAGCATAGGATGGATTCGTCTAAATTCTGGTTTACGAGTACTTCGCCGGCCAAATGATTGTCCCGAATAGGGATGTGAAATTCAAACAAACGATCCTCATTCACACGTTCCCACTCATCCCTCATGCGCTCCAACTTCTCACACGCCTGCCTCTCATCACCCCGCCGAGCCACAGTCCTCTCCAACTCAACATTCCTCGCTCTCAACACACTCATCTCCTTCATCATCTCCTCAAACTTCGCCTCTGCATCTCTCATTCTTCTCTCCGCAGCACTCGCCCTCTTCTCACACGCATCATTCTTCTCTTCCAACTCTCGCGTCTTATTCTTCAAATCAGTCACACAACGCCTCATTCTAATGTTTTCATCCGCCACCTCCTTCGACTTCAAATCCTTCTTTTTCAACTCATCCAACTCCTTCACAACTTCATCCTTCACTTTCTTCAAACTCTCAAACTTATTCACTAACAACTCATGCGCCATCTGCTGCGAAACATGCCTCTTCTCTTCATCCTTCAACCACCTCGCCGACTGCATACGAATCCCACCACTCTTCACTTTTGGGGAAGATGAGCTCTTCGGGGGGTCGGTGATGACGATGTTGGACACCTCCGATGACGAAGAGCTCAACTTCCTCACACGCTTCCTCACACGCTCCCTATCTAAATCCACATCATCCTCATCATCACTCTCAAGCACTCTCTTCCGCTGCTCAATCTCACCCTCCAACGACGCAACCGCTCTCGCCAACTCATCATTCTCAACAACATTCTCAACAACATTCTCAACAACATTCGCAACATTCGCCAACATTCGCTCCCTCTCTTCCACAATCAACTGCGTAAATCTCAAATCAGTCACTAAACCACCACTACAGTCAGCATGCACTCTGTAAAAACGCACCTCATCCTCATCACCCTTCAGCACTCTACACTTTACGCAAGCAACCCTATTCAAGACAATCATGTGGCCGGTGCCCGCCTTCTTCACATGAGCTTTGGCGTCCGCACTGCGATTAACTCGCCCACAAGAGCACATTTTGATGTGATATTTACGATTTTTGTCATTGGCCATGTTAGATTTTATTGTGAACTGTAAGATAATGAAATTTGTATAAGTTTGGAATCATGTAGTACAGTCATATTCCTAAAGAGTGTAGTGAGTGGCACTCGATCCCGTCGACAGCCCGAAGGCCTTGTACCGATCACTAGGGAAGTGAGAGATCTTCCCGATACCCGCTCTTTACAGCTGAAGACATCATTGTCACTGCCCCGAAGTGGTAACAGGAACGCCGAGTCAAAGGTAGTGATCAGTAGCTGGGATCTAACCCCTCAAAGCTGCCTTAGACTTAGTTAAATTTCAAATCTGATAGCATATTTGAACTCAGGATACTTGAAAACCTTAGTCTATATGTTAAAACTTTGAAAAAAGTGAAAATTAAGAATTTTTAAAAAATTCCGCATTTTACTACTCATACTACTTTTAAAAAATTTTATCAGTAGTAAAGACACTATCAAACTCTATCATACAAACTTTGAAGTAGCAAGATAGCTTGCCTACTTCAAAAGATAGAGTCCTTTGCACCCGATATCGGGAGCTCAGAGCGACGACCGTCGCTTACCTCGTCTTTCGATGAAGTGATCAGACTTACGTTGTCGGGGGTTTATATATGCTCGGAAGAAAACTTAAAATGGCTCTATCTCCGAAAGTATTCATCGTAGCGACATGCGGTTTGTTGCAAACGATTTGTCTCATCATTCTTTACAATATGACACCTGAACCATTCTCATATGACCACGGGAAGTTGGTCCACCAGCACATGTCCATGTAACATGCCACAAGTGAAAAAATTCCTAAGTGTGAGAGCTCCAGTGTGGTGAAAATTTTGAAAAATTTAAAACTTCCGAATTTCAACCTGGGACCTTAACCAAAACATTTTTCATCAAATTTCACTGACCTCCCCCCCTCGTTCAGAGAAATTTGATGAAAAATGTTTTGGTGACGGTCCCAGGTCGAAATTCCACACTTTGGAAAATTTTCAAAATTTTACCCATACAAAGTCACTCTGACACTTAGGATTTTTTCAGGTGAGTGAGCTCCGACCTAAAATCTTGTAACCGCTCTAACTTTTGAACGAAGACAGATAGGAACAAGCCGATTCTTTCACTGAATTTGTCTCACTCTTAGCTTTCAAACGAGCTATTGCACGACAAAATCCGTCCACTAGAAGCCAAGATAGAAGCTAGCTGTCCGGGGGGGGGAGGTCAGTGAAATTTGATGAAAAATGTTTTGGTGGCGGTCCTAGGTCGAAATTCCACACTTTGGAAAATTTTCAAAATTTTACCCATACAAAGTCACTCTGACACTTAGGATTTTTTCAGGTGAGCGAGCTCCGACCTAAAATCTTGTAACCGCTCTAACTTTTGAACGAAGACAGATAGGAACAAGCCGATTCCTTCACTGAATTTGTCTCACTCTTAGCTTTCAAACGAGCTATCGCACGACAAAATCCGTCCACTAGAAGCCAAGATAGAAGCTAGCTGTCCGGGGGGGGGAGGTCAGTGAAGTTTGATGAAAAATGTTTTGGTGGCGGTCCTAGGTCGAAATTCCACACTTTGGAAAATTTTCAAAATTTTACCCATACAAAGTCACTCTGACACTTAGGATTTTTTCAGGTGAGCGAGCTCCGACCTAAAATCTTGTAACCGCTCTAACTTTTGAACGAAGACAGATAGGAACAAGCCGATTCTTTCACTGAATTTGTCTCACTCTTAGCTTTCAAACGAGCTATCGCACGACAAAATCCGTCCACTAGAAGCCAAGATAGAAGCTAGCTGTCCGGGGGGGGAGGTCAGTGAAATTTGATGAAAAATGTTTTGGTGGCGGTCCTAGGTCGAAATTCCACACTTTGGAAAATTTTCAAAATTTTACCCATACAAAGTCACTCTGACACTTAGGATTTTTTCAGGTGAGCGAGCTCCGACCTAAAATCTTGTAACCGCTCTAACTTGTGAACGGCTGGTCCGATTGACTCGCAACAAAAAATGTTGTCGAGCAGTTTTTTCTCCTCTTTCAAACGAGTAGCTGTAAGACAAAATCCGTCCACTAGAACCAAAGTTAGAAGATTGCTGTCGGGGGGGGGGGTCAGTGAAATTTGATGAAAAATGTTTTGGTGACGGACCCAGGTCGAAATTCCACACTTTGGAAAATTTTCAAAATTTTACCCATACAAAGTCACTCTGACACTTAGGATTTTTTCAGGTGAGCGAGCTCCGACCTAAAATCTTGTAACCGCTCTAACTTGTGAACGGCTGGTCCGATTGACTCGCAACAAAAAATGTTGTCGAGCAGTTTTTTCTCCTCTTTCAAACGAGTAGCTGTAAGACAAAATCCGTCCACTAGAACCAAAGTTAGAAGATTGCTGTCGGGGGGGGGGGTCAGTGAAATTTGATGAAAAATGTTTTGGTGACGGTCCCAGGTCGAAATTCCACACTTTGGAAAATTTTCAAAATTTTACCCATACAAAGTCACTCTGACACTTAGGATTTTTTCAGGTGAGCGAGCTCCGACCTAAAATCTTGTAACCGCTCTAACTTTTGAACGAAGACAGATAGGAACAAGCCGATTCTTTCACTGAATTTGTCTCACTCTTAGCTTTCAAACGAGCTATCGCACGACAAAATCCGTCCACTGGAAGCAAGCTGTCCAGGGGGGGGGGACGTCAGCCGAAAATTTTTTCTCTCCGATTTCGCTGGAAACATCCTTCCTAACCCAAAATTTCACGTAGATTCCGAATCTGGCCTCCGTTTTCTCATCCGATGCTTCGTTTGGGCGCTACACACCAAAACGTCCCAAATTCTAACTCTGTCGTTTTTCGAAAAATGTTGAAAATTTTTTCTCACCGATTGCCTTGAAACTCACCCTACCGATGCAGAATTTCACGCTGAATCCGAATCTGACCTCCGTTTTCTCATCCGACCACTCCTTCCACTCGAAACAACCCATTTTACAACCCAACATTCAGCAGATTGCACCAAAAACATCACACACTATAGCCTCAAGACTAATCCTGGCGGTCGCCCACGTCAACCTAGACGGTCGCCCACGTTAACCAGGCGGTCGGACCAACTCACCCGAGTCTCACACTCTGTCGTTGCAGAGGGGGGGGGACTCAGACACGAAGCACCACGGCGGCCGACCACGACACTCTGCCGTGCCAGAGGGGGGGGGACGCAGCGATGGCCGCCATCTTGCGCGGTCCAGAAGTGGAGTTTTGCTTACTACTTCTGCCTTCGATCGGGATGTACTGAAGGACAATTCCACGTAAGAGTTAGCACCTAGAGTAAAAAATGAAATTGATTCTCTAGATTTTTTGACTAACGATCTTATATGTGATACATAGCAGTTTCATAACTTATTGTCAGTTTCCGCTTCTTCGTTTATTTAATCGTGTATAAGCGTATTCAAATAATCTTGAATTTTTTGAAAAAAAATGCAAAATTCATCGATATGGGGGAGACACCCCTATAATGGGCCGGGCTGCTATAACGAGCCAGCAGGATTTCTCCGCTCAGCGATAAGTTGTTCAGCAGCCAATGCGTTCACCTCGAGGAGACGGGTCAGTGACTTGCGTTGCCAAGTTACAGCTCGATCGATGCAGTTAGCGGGAAGCTACAGCCAACAATCACTTTTTCATGAAATCCTTGTCATGGTGAGTGTTGTGAATTTTGCCGCCTGTGTATACAGATGTAGATAAATTATCAAATTGATTATACATAGAGAAGCATCGGACCCTCTGCTAACATTTACAAGCGATTAGTTTATCTGAAGTTGAATATGATAGACTACGTGAGATGTTTTTTGTAACATGGCCAAAAATGCTATAATGAGCCACCTGATTGATCCTATAATGGGCCGCTGGCCCATTATAGGATGCCAAACGTGAATTTGCAAGTTTTTATGAGAATGACTATGGACTATACATGCTTTGATAACAAAGTTTTTCATGGACATTTTTGGCATTAGCTAACAATATTAGCTACCCAACCTACCGGTTAATCGATGCAAAATTCGTATTTTAGATGAGTAGTCGATGGAAGAGGCGGTCAAATCGCTTGAATTGGTCAAGCGACAACATGCGTTTGGCAATTGAGGATGTTCGGCATGAAGGTGTATCTGTACGACGGGCAGCAAAGGACCGAAATATACCTAGAGCAACTCTACAACGGCGTATAAATGGTGGAAACTCAATAGCAACTGAAGACAATTAGAAGATGAGTTCTGAAAAATAGGCCTAGAACTTTTTTGTCGCGTTGTGTTAGAACTTAGGTGCTGGTTTAATTAGCCTAACCTAATGTGGCAGTTTAGGCTGTAGGTCAATCTCTATATATTGATCAAATTCCTCAGTAGGCTGTTGTCCATCAGGAAAGAGTCAAAGCTTTCACAACCAAATTTGTTTGGTGCCTCCGTATTATTTCATCAATCAGGTAAATTACGGCATGAGATTAAAAAAAATGTAGGGTAGTTGAAAGTCTGTATAATTTCATACAATTTCCAAGTTTCCCGGTCCAGGTGACCGTTCTTCAGACAACAATTACACATGCATATAGCAGTGTTGAACATTGACGCTGCTAATTTAGAATATTGACGCTGACGGTGTCAATTTGAAAAACCGTTGACGCTGACTCCGCCAATATTTTCTGCTGACGCTTTGAAGCTGAAGGCGTCAAATTTTTTCGTTAACGCGTGCAACACTGGATTGTAGATTTGTGTAGCCGCATTGATATTTTAACTTTCCTTGCAATGTTGGGAATCCATTGATGTTTTCCTTTAAGTTGTTGTTGACATGTTCTTAATGAGAATTAAATTTTCAGGCTTTCGTCGGAGGATTCCTACCAATTTTCAACAATAAACAAGAGGAGGAACTGGTGAAGCTGATTCTTGATATGGAAACGAAATTCTATGGACTAACTGGCTACGACGTGAGAATACTGGCCTATCAACTCGCTGAGCGGAATGGCATCAGACATCGCTAATGCTGAGGCTGGAGTGGCCGGGAAGCGCTAGTTGTCATGCTTCATTGAACGACATTCCGAAATCTCAATTCGCTCACCAGAACCAACATCGCTAGCAAGGGCCAAGGGCTTCAACAAATCAAGCGTGCTAAAGTTCTACGATATTCTTGATTCACTGCCCCAATTCCCACCCTGCCGCATCTTCAACGTCGACGAGACTGGTGTAACAACGACTGGAAAAGTACCTTCCAAGATCTTGGCTAGAAAGGGCAAAAAGCAAGTTGGAATACTGTCGTCGGCTGAGCGCGGTGAATTGTCAACATGTCAGTTGTAGTTGCCTGCATGTCTGCCGGAGGCAATTGCATTCCACCTCTCATGATTCTGCCGAGAGCTCGTCAAAACCTTGACCTAACCGATGGAGCACCCCCCGGAACCAAATTCGTGTTTCATCGTAGCGGTTGGATGCAGGCGGAGATCTTCACAGAATGGTTTGATCATTTCTTGCTTCACACTAAGCCCAGTGAACTTGATCCTGTCCTTCTAATCCTTGACGGCCACAACTCCCATACAAGGAATCTTGACTTCTTGAAGAAAGCCAAAGAAAATCATGTCACAGTAGTCAGCATACCACCACATTGCAGTCATCGATTGCAGCCGCTAAATGTCAGCTTCATGAAGCCCTTGAGCACGGCTTATTCAAGAAGCATCAAATTATTCCTGCGCAACAACCCTGGTCGTGCAGTGGCATTGCACCAAGTTGCGAAGCTATTTGGTGAAGCCAATCTGAAGGCGGCACACCATCAAATGCAATAGCTGAATTTTCAGCAACCGGCATTTGTCCTCGAAGTGACGTTGTTCTACAGAAACATGATTTGATAGATCAAGCTGATTATGAAAGAAAAGAAAACATGGAACCTTCACTTACACCTGTGTCTCTCTCAGCACAGATCGCACAGAGGCAAGATCCAGAAGAAGAATTTCCAATTGAATCAAGCAGCAGATCAGTGGAGTTGCCTGCGTCATATGTTGACATTACCAGCGCCATCCAACCAGCATCAGATCAAATTGACCTGGACCAGGAATATCCTCATTGTTCTCCAAAACAAATCCTCGAAGAGTCTTTCAGCGAGCGAGACCTGCCACTTCAAAAGAAAAGAAGAAAGAATAAGTCCAGAGTCAGCACTGTATTTACATCACCAGAACATTTGAATGAATTGGAGCAATGCAAGGAAGGTCAATCAAAACCTGCAGTCAAAATCCCTTGCAGACGCAAAGCAAATGCGAGGGACAAGAAGAATGTCCCTGACAAGAAGTGTGCTTTTGACAATGAGTGCTTATACTGCGGCGAATCATTCGATAATAGTGTCCCTCGAGAGAAGTGGATCTGCTGCGGAATGTGTGATGACTGGGCACACGTTGACTGTACCGCCCAAGACAGTGCTGAGAACTTTGTTTGTGAGTTTTGCGCATGAATGAACAAGATTGTGTTTCAATAGTGTTTTATAATCGACTCATCTGTTTTATAATCAATTCTTCTCTGTTCTATAGTGATTTATAATCTAATCATCTCTGTTTTTTAATCGACTCATCCCTGCATCTTCTATAATCGATTCTTCTCTGTTCTATAGTGATTTATAATCGATTCATCTCTGTTTTGTAATCGACTCATACCTGCATCTATTATAATCGACACATCTGTTTTATAATCGATTCATCCCTGTTCTATAGTGCTTTAAAAATCTGATAATCTATTTGTAATCGATTCATCTTTGTTTTATAGTGTTTTATAATCGTTTCATCTCAATTTTTGATGCCCTATGGAAAAGTTGATTGTGAACTGTCACTGATTGTTTTGATGGTTTTGCGCGTTTTGGGGCGTAAGGAATCATAGCCCTATTGCCATGATATGAAGAGTAGGCCAGCTGTTCAAGTAGGTTGCCGAAATATCTTTTAATCAAATTAGAATTGTAGCATCGCAAAAGTGTCTTGGGTCATGACAACTAGGTTGGGAATTTGGTGCGTCGAAACAATGATCATGGGATCATGGGCACTGCAACCATCTACCAGTAATTAAAAAAATACTTAAAAAGATATCTATCTATTTTGCATGTGCTAGGGGCCTACAAGTAGATTGATTTTTTCAATAATAAATGGAAACTAAATACTGATAATCTACTTGAAACTTCCTAACATAGACCATAATAGAGAAGTTCTCCTTTAAACGAGAAGTGGCTCATTATAGGCGACCAGTTGCCTATAATGAGCCAATCGGAACATCTCACAAAAGTCAATGTGGTGACCATAGCATTTAGAATAGGCTCTCATAACTTTGCAATATGTAACTCGATACCCGCCTTCATCTTCTGGTCGAATTTGAAGTCAAAACAAGCAATTCTTCCATGTCTAATTCATCCATGAAGTTAAGTGGCCCGTTATGGGGTGTCTCCCCTATTACGTAATTTTTTTGGAAGACTTTTTGTAGAAGTATTTTCAATTTTTTTCGCTCTAATTATAAATTTTGGCATGCTTAATAAATTCCTTTTTGAGTTGAGTCGCTATCTTTAAATATTATCATCTTGTTACTGCACAGTTTCATCGTTATAAACGATTTACGACCGTTACCAAAATGAACTATATTTCTATGCCCTACTTCAGCAATTTCAGTAGACGTAATCATGTTTATATATTTCAAACAATGGACATGTAGCAACATTATGGTGGTGTTGTAATTCCTATTGTATTGCACAGAAGCATGAAAACTTGCCTCAAAATCGTTTACGACCGTCACCATCTACAGACGTGGAAAAAAAGTTTATGATAATCTTACCAGAAAGCTGATTTTTGACATAATTTTGCTATGGAAAGCTTTTGAGCTAGTTTCTCAAATTGATTCATTATCAAACATGCATGACATCAAATTTAGATAATATCTGGATGTTCCTTTCAATTAGCATTTTGCCATCTGCAAGTATAATTATGTTATGCGAGAATAAGTTGGTGAAGATATGACTACTAATTTACATCCTCCCCTTAAACATTTAACGGTTGTGATGAAGAACTTACTTTGAGGACAATACTTATACACTTCACACACTGATTTATGGACTAGAAACTATGTTAGGAAAATCTGTTAAGGTGGAGAGTTGTCAGCAAATATAAGAAATTATACATCTCCATTTTGTAAACATCTTGATAGCAATATTACAGCGGTATTACCTGGTAATAATTTAATAGAGTTAATGAAAGAGTCTAATCAGTTACAAGACAAGAATGATCTTTGTAAAGAAATTGAACATAAAAACTTTCAGAACAAACAAAATGAATCTTTTAATGGCTTTGATGCAACATCTTTATATCCATCAGCTAATGTATGACGAACATTCATACCCTAAAGAAGACTCAGCTAGAAAATTTAGACAAGATGAAGAACAGCAATTATTATAGCAATTTAATACTCAATCATTTCGTCCTAAAACTGGCATATCACAGTTGGTTTTATTATCCTGTTGATATAGTTTTTCCAACCAGTTCCTGCGAAAGATAAGGTAAAAAAATGAACAGACAATTGCAATCAAGAAAATAATAAGGTTTAGGGAATGGACTGTGTTATGATGTATTAACTTCTGTAGAAATACAGGAAATTGGTTAGGAGGTTGGTGGTAAAAATATGAGCTATTGCAGATGGTATAATTCTATGAAGAAAATCCAATCACGTTTCACCCATTCGAAACAATACATGAAAAGCTCTTCA
>CAJQUW010000864.1:0-11372 GCA_907163375.1 Prostheceraeus crozeri
CCCATCCGATGCTTCGTTTTGGCTCTACAGCCCACAGCCATCGCAAAAATTCTAACTCGTTTTTTCGAAAAAATCTTGTGAAGAAAAATTTTTTCTCTCCGATTGACTTGAAACTCACCATGTTGATGGAGAAATTGACGCGCTGATTCCAAATCTGAAATCCTCGTGCCCCCTCCGAGGCTTCGTTTTTTTGGCAGCTACAGCCCAAAACGTCCAAAATTCTAACTCTGTCGTTTTTCGCCAATCTCCCAAAATCTTAAATGGCGTCTCACATCTAAACGAAGACAGATATGAACAAGCCGTTTGTTTCAGTGAATTTGTCTCACTCTTAGCTTTCAAACGAGCTATTGCACGACTTTCTACGATCACTAGAAGCAAAATTGGAAGATCGGTGCCGAGGGGGGGGGGACGTCAGCGAAACTTTTTTTCTCCGATTGCTTTCAAATTCACCATACAGATGCAGCGTTTTCCCATCCGATGCCTCGTTTTGACGCTACAGCCCAAAACCAACCCACATTCTAACTCTGTCGTTTTTCCGAAGTTGAACATTTTTTCTCGCCGATTGAGCTGGAAATCACACCACAGATGCAGAATTTGACGCTGAGTCCAAAAATCACAGTTGCAAAGTTCTCCGAGCACTGCTTCCACTCGAAACATCCCATTTTCACCCCAAAATTCATTCATGTTTACGAAAATCCTAACACACTATAGCACCAAGTCAAAGCTGGTCGGTTTCGCCCAAGTCACCCACGACACCACGACTTGTCGTTTATCGAATGGAGGGGGGGGGACGTTCATCGGTCCTTTCTTCTCTCCGATTTGCTGTCAACGATGGGAGCGGCCAACCGCTCGGCCGGACACCACGCCAGCCTGGCCGGCACACCACGAGCAGACCGCAACCTCTCACGTTCCAGAGGGGGTTCGCCAATGTCCCAAAATCTTAAATGGCGTCTCACATCTAAACGAAGACAGATATGAACAAGCCGATTCTTTCAGTGAATTTGTCTCGCTCTTAGCTTTCAAACGAGCTATGGCACGACTAAATCCGTCCACTGGAAGCCAAGATCGAAGCAAGCTCTCCAGAGGGGGGGGGACGTCAGCGAAAATTTTTCTCTCCGATGGCGTTCAAATTCACCATACCGATGCAGAATTTCACGCTGAATCCGAATCTGGCCTCCGTTTTCTCATCCGATGCTTCGTTTTGGCTCCACAGTAGGCAGCCATCGCAAAAATTCTAACTCTGTCGTTTTTTCGAAAAATGTTGAAATTTTTTCTCTCCGATTGACTTCAAAATCTCCGATTGACTTGAAACTCACCATACAGATAGAGAATTTCACGCTGATTCCAAATCTGAAATCCGTTTTCCAATCCGATGCTTCGTTTTGAAGCTACAGCCCAAAACGTCCCAAATTCTAACTCTGTCGTTTTTCGCCAATGTTCCAAAATCTTAAATGGCGTCTCACATCTAAACGAAGACAGATATGAACAAGCCGATTCTTTCAGTGAATTTGTCTCGCTCTTAGCTTTCAAACGAGCTATGGCACGACTAAATCCGTCTACTGGAAGCCAAGATCGAAGCGAGCTCTCCCGAGGGGGGGGAGTCAGCGAAAATTTTTCTCTCCGATTGACTTGAAACTCACCATACCGATGCAGAATTTCACGCTGAATCCGAATCTGGCCTCCGTTTTCACATCCGAGCACTCCTTCCACTCGAAACAGCCCATTTTACAACCCAACATTCATCAGATTGCACGAAAAACATCACACACTATAGCCTCAAGACAAATCCTGGCGGTCGCCCAACACCACCACGACACTCTGCCGTTCCAGAGGGGGGGGAGTCAGCGAACATGTTGTGAACGTGAACCAACCTGGCCGGCACACCACGACAGACCACAACCTCTGTCGTTCCAGAGGGGGGGGAGTCAGACCCGAAGCACCACGGCGGCCGACCACGACACTCTGCCGTTCCAGAGGGGGGAGGGGGAGGGGGCGCGCCGGTCGAGTGTTCGCCGTTTTCTTACTACTGACATTTTACATGCTAGTTGAGGTTCATGGAATTAATCAACTCAACGACTTCGACCTATCATATGCATGGTAAAATCCAGTAAAAGTGCTCCCTTTTTTGTCCACTCAAAAAATTCTCAAAAATTTGATTTCTTTTGCTCCAGATATTTGTATCTGGTTTTTGTAAGATGCGCCATATGTGATAAATCACAATATAATTACTATTAGGAGATCTGCTTCGAGTTTCTGATATGAGGGCGTCTGATGACGCTGATGCGTTGATGTGATCACCGAAAGTTATATCTTTATATGCATTTTTTGTTTATTTATTCAGATCAATATTCTACTGAGGATATGTACCTAAAATTTGACATCTCGCAGTATTCATGATGAATACAGTAAGCTGACAATCTAGACACAGTGTGCATTGTAAGTATGCCTAAATAGTCTACAAAAGAAACTATTCTAAATTCAAATTTCGAAACTTTTTCAACTGCTGTCATACACATAATTCTATCACAAGAGTCAAGCTGAAAGCAGCATGAATGCATTAACTTTCATACTTTATGGCTATTCTCCTATATTCACATAACAACATCATGAATTGGAGTAGGCCTAGAATAGGTCTAATTGAAATAATTAACCAGATTAGTATCAATATCAAATAGAGGGGACACAACTGCCTCCATTCATCTAATCCCTTACGTAGATTTATACTGGCATGCATGTATTTATGCTTGATAATAAATTTATGGTGCATTACAATTCGTTTTATTGACTTTTCAAGTCTTTTACTAAAGTTGTCGTACCGGTAGACTGTATGAGGTTTTTGACAGGACTCATTTTTTTTTGAAGCTTGAAAGTCATAGGTTTATCAAGTTTTAGTTTAGGATGGGCATGGATATCCATGAATAAGTGCTATGACTATAGATATAGGTGGGATCCTTTTAGACCACATCGACTTCGAATTCCTATCATCCTATCATGCGGTTTATGCGAAAATTAATGAAAATTAGGTTTGGGTTATTAGTTTTAATAGAATTTATTTAGAATTGGTTCAGGAGAAGTTTTCGATTGCTTTTGGTTTGATATTAGGTTTTGGTCAGTGTTTATCTTAGTAGCATATGTATAATGGACCGTTTAGCGTGATTGCTTTATAAGGCAGAGTAGTGACATGTCGCCTACAAAGCATTCAACGTATAAGACTCATCAAAGTTCTGCCGACGAGATTGTTAACATTTTTTAGATAATTTGATGATAGAGAATCAATAAAGACTTGAATTCAAGTGTGCTTGATGAGACAGATGCAAAATTTTTGCTTGTGCAGTGGCCTGATCGACTTCAGTTCTAGGTTGCGGAAATTGGGGTGGCCTTACCTCAGTCGATGCATTGAGAGGAGAGTTGATGGGCCATATGGTTGAATATTAATGGAAAACCAAGAAGAAGAGGTGCGGAGAAGAGGGTCAATTGGAACAAGAGAACATCATTATAGATCAACTCAGAGAAATCATGTCAATGTTTTATGTATATGATTGTTATCTTTACAAGTTAAGTTTCACACGATGAATTTTGCATCATCAATTTTTCTTCTCGATTCTTAATTATTATATTTTTTTTGATGAAAATTTGTTTAGTCAATTTGAATTGGTTATTTTTTTGTTGTGACTCCTGTCGCGCCTGTTATCAATGGAAGGATCATGTCGTAAATGTAAATGTAATAACAAAGAATTTTTGGTTGTAAAATTTTGTTGGTGTTTAGTTGTTAAGGTTAGTGAATTGATATATTTGTCCATGCACAATGTATGTATGTGTTACGATAGGATCGGTAAAACAAAATGCGGCTTTATAATTTAGGTAGTAAGGAATTAACAAAATGGTTTAAGAAAAGTTAGATGGTAGTAGTATAGCATGTTTTGAAATAGATATTTGCGAAAAAATTTTTGTGAGTCATATGAGGAAGATAGTTACTTTGAAAAATTGGTTATTACAAGAAAGCATTCCGGAGATTGCACAAGAATTTTAAAAAATCCAGTTTGTCGAAGATTTTGGCGTTGGTAAGTTTGATGTAGAGCGGAGTTTTACTTCATAATCCTGAATATGATCCTTATAATTTGTGTTATTAGTAGGCCTGCGAAAATTTTGTTAGAGTGGAAAAATGGAAAAATCTTCTGCGGACCCTGATCTTTAGCTCAAACGTGAGAGAAATTAAGTGCATGAATTTTTTATTTGGAATTTTTGATTTTAGGTAATTGTGTAATATGTTTCTGTAAATGTGGTAAAATTTAAGTTGATCAGTCTGTTCTTCATCCATTCTTTGTAGATGGTTGTTTTTCATTATGGATTCTTCAATTACATTGGATAGTTTAGGGCTTTTCTGGCGCTCATTTAAGTGGTCTCGTTATTAGGTAAGTAGCAATTATTATGATCATTTACAGGATTTTGTGTGGCTGAGTTGAAGGTGGTCGTTTTGGATAAATGTATTCCAATTACATGGGAGTTTTAATTGGTGTTCTGAGTTTGGCATCATTTTACTGTATAATAAGTATGTATAAAAGAGGATCATTTCAAATTTGTGGCTGTTTGAGGATGGGATAGGTTATTCTTTTTTCTGCAGCTTAGAAATTCTAAAGTGTACTGACTTTTTATTAGTTAGATTTAGAAGATATAAAAGGAGTTAAGCATATTGATAGATATAAAGAGTGGTTATATCATGAACTAGAAATAAGATGAAATAAAGATATTTAAGTCTCGAAATTGCCCGATGATGTGATATATCAAAATTTGTTGTTCAGAACGGTCAGGGGACGAGAAAAATTTGAGAAAGAATATATTTACAATCAGAAGTCGGCTATTATCGATTTTTAAAAAACGTAGGTGTTTATGCGGAAAATTAAAAGATTATTTGAAAATGATATTTTATTCAGCTAAATTTGGTCCATTTAACAATAAAGAATTGTTAATGATCCGGTGTGTCCGAAATTTGAAGAGATCAAGTGTGAATTTTTGGAAAAATCTGGTATACTAGTTTGTATCATATTATTTATAAAGTGTGGACTTAATCAGTAAAAGTCAACCATCAAATGTCAATTTTGATGTAAGCCTCCCCCCCTATTTGACGTCAATTTCAAACAGCCCTACAATGGTTTTAAAAATAACAAAATTTTTTGTTTCGTTGCAGGTGGGTTAATGCTCGTGTGTGATCTCCACATTTGATGCTTTACATTCCTTTGTCATCGATAAACTTTTCGGTTTACCTCGTTGCTGATCACTGTGTCAATAGTGTGCAATTGGATTTGATTATCTGTGGTTGATCTTTCAATATTTTCGTGCGAATTTTATGGGATGAATACTGCGAAATAATCTTTGTGTTTTTGGTTCCATTGAGTTTATGCATGTCATACTTGTGTGTCAGAATCTACGACATCAAACGTGGTTATCGTTTTATTACTCTTAACATATATGGCCCTTGAAGTGTCAGTGGCTCGGAAGCGCGGTCGATTGACTTGCCTTATTAACTTGATATTATCGTCTTTTTGTCAGTAGACGTGCAACAAAAGTGTTTTCTTTTCACAATGACTTAATAGCAAACACCACTTCTGTTTTTATGATGCTAAATTATATCCGATGATCTTACTGATAATCATTACATCTGTTCGTGTATATGCACTTTTTCAAGTCTTGCAATGTCAGAACGTTTATGTAACCATGATTTATCGTGAATGCTTCGTGAATTTGTGTCTATGAATGTATTGCACATTTCATATACATGTATATTAAACCCAGTATAACATGGATTATACAGTGAGATTATATCAACTTTCATAATACAAGCATGTGTCCTTAGCGTATCTATCATTTCCGTGTGTAAATTCCAGTTCATTAGAATCCTAGAGAGCCAAGCTAACAGGTCTCTTAAAGGCGAATTAGATGTAATTTTTCTGTTGGATACTGACAATTTAATGCTGCTTTTTAATTAAGTTACAAATTTTGTTATTAGGAGTAAATCCCAGAACTTTGAATTGGCTGCTGCTGGCTGTGCCTGGGATAAAATATTGTAAAACAATTCAATTTTAATTTTTTGAATTGACTCTTTTGAATAGCTTTGTTCTGTTTTTTTTTTATGCAAGCTTAATTTAGCGTTTTATTATCCAACTTCAGAAGAATCTCAATGTTTGTAAAGAGGGGAAAAGACATAGCGAAAAAGTTCGTTATATGAAGTGAAGTTCTTTTTTCGTTATGTTTTTCAGCCTCCATGTTTACACTGATTAATTGTTTTTTTGTTATAGATAAAATTTATTCATACCATAATGACCTATGTATTATTTTTCTTTTTTTCTTAATATGTGAATTTCAGGTATGTTCTAGCATGCAAATCAGATGTGATTTACCATGCAATTGAAGAAAACGTAATGGCGGTCAGGTTGGTGAAATTCATTTTTTGAACGCGCATGATCGATCCAGAATGAATTGAATAGAAATAATGTATATGTGAAAAACCCATTTGTGATTACGATCACCCCAGTCGGCAACTAGCTGTGCAAGTGCAATGAATCATTGCATATTTCTAACACGAACTGGTTCATTCCACACTCTGTTGGAGAATTCAATTCTGTATCGATCGTGCTGTTTAAAAGCGCACTCCACCTTCCTGGGGACCATGCGGTCAACTTCATGAAGTGCATCGTAAAATCATGCATGATTTTTTGAGCAACATCAAATGTCACATTGATAAATCATTGATACTTAATGGATAAATCATGGATAATATTCATGCATGAATCTGTGGTGTTTCGTTGTTTATTCTTATCAATAATTGCCATTTTAGTAGAGTCTGTGTTTATATGCAAGTAATTACAAATAAACGAAAGTATCAGAAGCGTACCGTGTTCTACCTCGTTATTAAGCATTGTTGAAATACAACATATGGCGACGATATGAACCTACGAGCTAACTACGAGTGATTTGATTACGAAAATTACGGACTAATGGCTTCTACTATTTGTGCTCCCATTCTGCCTGCAAATCCAAAGTCTGGTGACTTTACTTACTTTGTCCGACTGTTCGAAAATTACGTCGAAATTGTTGAGGCAAAAGATGCTACAAAATTGCCTTTACTGCTGAATTGCCTTGGTAGAGATGGATATCCATATACGATGGACTTAAAAGGATCCTAATTCTAAGTAGACGATGCGAAAGATGCGCCTGCTGGAATAATTTCTCCGGTTAAAAATCGTCCATTTTGTTGTGGCGAAAACAATTTTTTGAGGTGCGCGTCAGGGTTCTCAAGAATCAGTAACTGACTTTGCATGTCGACTTCGTCGTCTAGTGAAGCATTGTGGTTTCAAAGGACTAACAGGAGACTGCTGCGCGATATTTTCACTATTGGTGCGAGTCTACAAACGATGCTCTTGGTGAGAAGTTGGCTGACTACAGAGGACGGCTTCTACACTAACTTTTGATGCTGCTGTATGTCGAGCCCGAAACGGTTGAGCGTGCGATGTGCGACCCGTGCTAAAGTTCAGTATCTTCGGATCTAAACCGTGTTAAACCTTCCCAGCAATTCAATGTCAGAGTAGCAAAACCGACTTGGAAAAGGTTATAGGCCGTACTGTCCGGTACGTCTACCGCATCGAAAACTGGTAACAAAACGTGACATCTACGAGTGAGAAAGGAAGGTGCCTACAGATGTGGTGACCCCTCCCACTTTGCGAATGACCCCAAGATGGTACGCGGCCAGAAGCAAGATCTGCAGCTTTTGTCATGTGACGTGTGTTCATTTTGGCTCGGATGTGTTCAAAGAAGGAGTCGAGTGAGTCTGGTGGAGTTGTTCGAGAAGTATACCGGATCGAAAGAAGTGATCACAGGCGCCCATCCCACCCCCAGTGGTGCATCATGTGTATTCCGTTGACGTCGATGAGAAGGATTGCGTGAGTTGTTGCTCTCCAATGGTAAATCTACAATGTGTCTTAGCTGACACAGGAGCGAAGGCGTGCGTAATTCCTGAACAAGTACTTACCGCCTGAATGCTGAGAAGTGATTCCTACAAGTGTCAAGTTGAGTGCATACGGTGGATTTTCATTAATTGTGATTGGTACATGTTTTTTATCTGTGTCTTATGAGTCAGAAGACGCTGTAAACCGTTGTTTTACGTAGTAAGTGCTGATGAAATTCCTCCTTTTGTCACGTGAAACATGCTTTCTTTGGGTATTTTGAGACCTGGGATAGAATAACATTGATGTACATGCAAATGCGTTGTCATGTGAAAGTGATATTTTTTCTGAATTTTCTAATTTGTTCTCTGGTGTCGGAAATGTGATCGGTGTTGATTATGAGTTGACTGTGAAGAGTGATGCTAAACCCGAGACATATTCCTCCGAGGCGTGTCCTCCTGCTATGATTGAAGGCATTAAAAAAGAACTGGATAGAATGATGAGTGATGGCAGTATTATTCCTGCGGACACTTCACAATGGAGTTCGCCGAGTGTACCTGTTTTGAAAAAGAATAGTGAGATTCGAAAATTTGTGACTGATTTCAGATACGTAAACAGTGTGATTGATGGGGGGCGAAAGTATTTTCAGATACGCTACTCTTGAAAGAGATACTAGATGCAGTTGAATGGTGCTAAAAATTTTTCTCTTGTTTAGATGCTAGATGTGGCTATTCATCACAAATTTCTTGTTAGTAAGAGTTCTCAAAGTTCTGGTTTTTAGTACTCCAGTTGGAAGTTTTCAATATACTCGTCTCTTCCGTTCCGGAATTTTCCCACTGGTCCGAAGAAATTTTTCAGAAAGTTATACAGCACTTGGTGATAGATCTTCAAGGAGTTGTGATCTGTATATTTTGATGATATCTTGATTTTTGCTTGAGACTGAGGAAGACATCAAAAAGAAGGCTTTATGCTGTTTTCAACAGACTGAGAATGAGAAAGGTTTGAGATTGAATGGTGAGAAATGCCTAGTTTCACAAAAAGCGAAATAGAGTTTCTAGGTCACAATTTGACAGCTGAAGGAGTGAAACCCAGCTTGAAGAAAGCAAAATCGCTGCGATTCTGGAAGTTTCCCAAACCTGTTAATGAGTCTGAGTTCGTCAATCTGTTTTTTATTATTGGGTCTAGGAACTGAGAATTATGCTGCTCACCAGCTTTGTAACCCAACTTCTCAAGTTATTGCAGGCTCCTCTGTTAATGACATGTTGAAACTGAAGGAATTTTCTTGGACTGATGATTAAGTAAGGCTTTCAATAAGATTAAAGCAAGTTGTCCAAAGCATTGAACCTTTGAAATTTTTTTAACTTGTCTGAGAAGTCTGTAGTCAGAAAACTGATGCATCCGGTGTTGGATTAGGTGCCGTGTTACTCCAAGGTGACAAGCCCATTCTTTTTGCGTCTAGAAAGCTCACTGACGTGGAAAAGCGTTATTCTCAATTAGAGCGTGAATTTTTTATTGGAATTCTCTTTGCTGTTACGCGTTTCAGGACTTTCCTTTTTGGAAGCAAGTGTCGTAGTGGGAGGAGACCAGACAACAAACCAGATATTGTTTCGTTTTTTGAGAAGGATGTTGATAAATTGCCGTTACGGGTACAACGTGGATTTTACATCTACAGTCTTATCACTATCGATGTTCATACATATACCTGCGAGTGAGAATAAAATTGCTGATATTCTGTCCATGATGTCCGTCTGACACCCCAAGTTCTTGTCTTGAGGATACCTCATTGTAGTACTGTTTGCTTGATTTTGAAAAACCTGCCTGCTGTTACAAACAGATGATCATTGTGCTCGCAAACTGAAAAAAGATGCCGAAATTGATCGAAATTAAATCAAAATTGCAAAAAAAAGGCTGATTGGGGTAGGAACTCATCCATAAATTTGCGTTCAGTAAGTCCTTCCATATTCGGACATGAGCTGTATGTTTCTGATGAAGGCTTAGTTGGATGCATGGAAACAGAATAATTGTTGTGCCACCAAGCACTCAGAGACAGAATTATTGCTCCAAGCTTCATGAAGGAACATGTAGGTTCAACGGAAAATGAGGAAGTTCTCCCGTTCTTATTTTTATTGGCCTAAGATGACCAAGGACAATTGATGAAAAGTCAAGAGTTGTGTTGAACATTGCAGTCAAGTTTTTCCAACTGTAATACGCCTGCTCCGATGGTTTCTGTAGCTGAACAAGTAAATGGTATTTGGGATGTGGTCGCTATTGACTTCGTAGGGCCTTCTTCAAGAACTTCATGGCAAAACGCTATCTTTCTAGTCATAGATGCATGTTCTCGTTTTCCGTTCTTGATTGAAGTGACTTCCACATTCGGCTTCGCAAACTATTAGTGGAACTGAGATCTTTGTTCTCTACTGTGGGACTTCCCAAAGTTATCCTGAGTGACAATGTGTATCCGTTCGGCATTTCACCAGCCAAGAATTTGATGATTTCTTGTCAAAATGTGGGATTCATCCACAAAGCGGTTCAAGGCCGCAATATTACCCACAAGGTAATGTATAATAGAGCGATTTCATGTGTAGTGACGTTTGAAGAAACGACTCGACAAGCTCTTAGATGAAGGAGAGTGTTGTATTCTGGCTGCCTTGCAGCAAGTGATGTTTGACATACGAAGTACTCCTAACGAATCGACAGGGAAGCCTCCATTTACTTTGTTCTACAATCGTGAAATGTCTACTAAGTGGAGTTTGATTAGTGAGACTCTGCAGTCAGGACTAAACCTAGATGTTTGTTCTGATCAGTATGAAAAGAAGTCAAAAGCGAGTAGGATGTGGTTTTTTAGGGTTTGACGTTGGTGAAAGAGTTGTGCTGAGAAGAGGAAGATACAAGCAAATTTTACTATTCCATGCTGTTGTTATAGGGAAGAAAGGACATGGTGGCGTAATGAATGCAAGATTTGTAGTGATGGTAGATTGACTGTGGTGAATCAGAGATTTATGAAACGCATGAAGTTGAGTAATGCACTGAACACTGATTTTGATCGGTTATGGGAATATAGTCGAAACCAGGCAGGGCATATCCGAGAGTGTTTCTTTAATATTGTAATTCAGTGAAGTCTCGCCGCAGTTTATCCAATGATTTATTACGGAACAATGAGCATCACTCAAGAAATCTCAACGTGATTTTAATCTTCGACCTAAGCGAACTGATCCTGCGAAATACCGTGTGTGATTCTATTTGAAATATGTATGTCATGTGATTGTAATTCACCAGCGGAGAGAATGTGGTGTTTCCGTTGTTTATTCTTATCACTATAATTGCGCCATTTTAGTTAGAGTCTGTGTTTTATAATGCAAAGTAATTACAAATAAACGAAAGTATCAGAAGCGTATGTGTTCTACCTTCGTTATTAAGCATTGTTGAAATACAACA
>CAJQUW010000866.1:0-73467 GCA_907163375.1 Prostheceraeus crozeri
CAAAGACGGGTGGATGTGTGCGAGGAACTCCTGGAACATGTCAACGGTGATCCAACTTTCATGTCGAGAGTGATCACAGCCGACGAGAGTTGGATTTACGGGTATGATCCTGAAACGAAACAGCAGTCATCCCAGAGTCCTCAATCTCCGAGGGCTCGAAAGGCCCCACAATTTCGCAGTGCAACAAAGACAATGTTGATTGTTTTCTTTGACCAGAAGGACATCGTTCATCGTGAATTTGTTCACCGGGGGTGGGCAGTGAACTCGGATTTTTACTGTGACGTCTTCCGACGATTGAGAGAGGCGGTTAGACCTGACTTTTGGAAGAACCGCAATTGGCTGCTCCATCACGACAACGCACCTACGCATTCCTCCCTGAAAACAACCAAATTTTTTGACCGATCACGGCATGACCATCGTTCCACATCCTCCATGCTCCACTGACATCGTCCCACGTCGCTTTTCTTTCTTCCCAAAACTGAGACTACGATTAAGAGGACGTCGCTTCCAGACTGTTGAAGAAATCCAAACAGAGACAGACGCTGTTTTCAGAAATTTTAAGACGGAATTTTTCAACAAAACTTTCGAGGAATGAAAGCGCCGCTGGAATCGCTGCGATCGTGCACGTGGCGAAATCTTCGAAGGCGATAACTCGATTTTATTTGATGATACTGAGTGATGCAATTATTTTGTAATTCTTATTACATTTTTCATTCCTGGAATACATCTCTTGCTTTGATTTATATACATGTAGCACACGAAAAAAGTACAGCATTAGTCCGGGAACTTTCCGATCAACCCACGCATAATACATTTGACAAAATCAGACCATGCATCGACACAATCTTACAAAATCAAAAATTGTGACAACAGCTCCGGTCTCCCCTGTCATAATCGCTTTAATACAGGAGGCTTTGAGTGATTCTTGATATTCTTCGTAGGTAGGCCCACCAACCAGGTCAATTTTCGTCGCTACACGTGTAGTTACTAACATACTGCATTCGTCCATTTTGAATATCACAAGTCCGATTAGAATACTTCCCTAAACCCAAGAAGTTCTTCGAAGTCATCATTTCATGCAAACATTCCATTACAAAACCAAGCAGTGAAACCACAATTTCTAATGCATAATCAAAACGTCCACTTCTTAATTCGTGTATTATCATAAACAAGAATAAAACGTTATTGCTATTGGAAGAGCACTAAATACCAACACGCAACATGAAATTGTTCCATCAATTAGACGCAATCAGTGTTAGTGTTTGAAATTTTCAACAAAGAACACCGAAGAAACCATGAAGTCGCATAAAAGTCCTTAGCAAAATCCGCACTCCTTACGGCATCTTTTCTCCAACAATTCCGTATACATTTGGTTGTTGCAATAGCCATCATCCTTTACTTTTTTACAATTCTCGGTGGGCCATGTATTCCTGCAGGCGGGTCCTGAAATCAGAATGCGACAATGTCAATTTGATGATGATGAGAATTTTTTACAAAACGATGACAACAATGAAGACAGAATTTATCAATTATATCCAATTAATATCAACGACTTTGTGACTGAGATTAGAAACACGCGTTCCTGCAGAATTTTTCCTTTATTCCGGAAAAGAGATGTGATCACTGATCGTGATTCTGCACTCAATACATTAGAATAACTGATATCATCAATGACATGAATGCCAGAAACGGCTTTTCTAAATAACAACCTTTTAACGAAAGAATTCACCGACATGAATGACCTGCTGCTGTTCTTTGTCTGTATTTTTATTCCTATTAAACAACGGGCCTATTTAGATGCTGGTTGTGATGTCGAAATTGTGCCTACCGGTACTAAATATTGACAAAGCCCGGAATTTTAGGCAAATTAATGCCATGAATGACTTCCTATTAAAACTGTCTTTTTCTCCATATAATGGAAATGCCTTTTTTATGCCTTTCACTGATTTTGTTGTAGCTTAATGTTACTTAAGATTCCATTCCATATGCCGTGCATTCCTGATTATTTCATGAAGTCATAACCAAACACTTTGGCGGAATAGGGGCTGCTTTTGTTGATTAACCATACCTCTAAACCTTTCGGAATTTGTAGCTATTTAACTTGGCAGCTCACCGATCGAGGGCAAAGCACAAATGCAGTGAAAGCTCGAGACTGCTGCTAGACCTATTAAAACTACCTGGCTACCTGCGATAACACTGCGCTTGAAGTTCACTTCTTGAAGAAGTGAAATTGTGTGATGCCACCAAAGAGGAAGTATCAAAAGCTCCCGGCGTAACTGTCGACTCTGCACAGCAGAAATGTAATCAAGAAATTTCTGCCAATCAAGATCTCCATCAGGTAAGAAACATTGGGCTCGGCTTGCCAGGAGAGGCGGTTTCATTTTGAAAATTTCCCATTATGTTTCTGACCGGTTTCTGATGTATTTTGGCATGAAAATGTCGAAAATCAAAGTCTAAAAATCACACGATTAGTCCATCTCGAGAAAATTACGAAAATGAAAAATGGCGGACAGCAAAACCGAAGCTGCATTCTGAGGATCGACCAAAAAAGTTCCCAAGCATTTTGTCAGCAGTTTCCTAACTCTTGGTGTCATGGTTGATGACGATGCACGGGAGATGATAAATTAACTTCATATTTCGAGCATAAAGCGAAAGCACTCACTCTTTTTTATAATCGCCTATTGGCAAAAGTTAAAATAAAATATCGTTACAGTGCCCTGACGTTTCGTCCTGCAAGGACTTGTTCACAGGTTTGACAAAGCCATGTACGGGGTTTGAAATTGGCTTATAAATACGAATGACCACTCGTCAGCTCCTGTTTGCGATTAATGCAAGGTTGATGAATGCTAATAAGCTTAGCTTCAGCAATACGGGTAGAAACTGGATCATTAAGACATTGCATAATAATGATGTCAAAATCATCAACAGTTAAAATCGACCAATAATGGTCTTCCTTCGCATGTTCGGAGAGGGCACTCTTGCTGTCCTGATTATGCAAACTACGTTTGCTTAAGGATCATAAAGACAAAAATGACGGGAATTTCTCATTGAGACCCATTGCCTCATCGATAGGAACCCCAACTGAAAAGGTTGATTGGTTATTAAGCAAAATTCTCAATAATCTAGTCCCAAAAGTCATTAGTAACATAAAAAGCACTGACGAGCTCATCGAGCATCTGAGAAACATTTCGTTACCTAGAAAAAACAACCTAACATTCATTTCCTTAGATGTGAAAAATTTATATACTAGTATACCTCTTCTCCATGGTATCGAAACCGTCATAAAATTTGTTAAAGAACACGAAAACACTTTCGATAGTTACGGGTTCTCAAATAGTGAAATTGAGAAATGTTTAAAATTTATAAGATTCAACAACGAAGTATATTACAATAATAAAACGTATCTCCAAATTCAAGGCTGCCCTATGGGTTCTCACTATGCTCCAGCCTTTGCCATTATTTATATGAATCACATTGAAAACATGGCGTTGAATAAATTAAGCTCTTGTCACAATATACAACCATGTCTATATAAGAGGTATATAGACGACATTATTATGGGACCATTCCCAAATGAACCTAGCATTTTGAATAGTATCCTCGACATTTTCAATTCGGTATCAGCGAATATAAAATTTTCCATAGACGTACCTATGAACAACGTTCTTAATTCTTTGGATATCAGCATCAGCATAGCCAATAACCAGATAAAGTATGAATTATATAGAAAAGACTGCCATTCTGGTAATACCCTTCACTATAATAGTTGGGTCCCCTCACATGTGAAGACCAATTTTATTAAAAATAGTTACACGTATGTTGAAAAGCGTTGTTCTACGCATGAGTCAGTACGTAAGAATAAAAACAAAATGACTAAAAGATTGAGGAGGAATGGCTTCAATCAAAGTTACTCGAAGCATACCAGTAGTGATAATACTACGAAAATAGGCAACAAAAATAAGAATAAAAATAGTGTCAATTTGAAATTGGATTACATCAGCTATAGTACCAATCGTAAACTAAACAGATTAGCCGATAAATATGATTTGCCTATTAATCTTGTCAGTAAACCTGGCAGACAAATTAGCTCATGCTTCAACTATCGCAATAATTTACACAACTGTAATTGTAATCTCTGTGGTATGATTGGCAAACCTAACATATGTAACTTAAAATATGTTGTATATAAGTTCATTTGCAAACATTGAGGCAAAAACTACATTGGCTCTACGAATCGCACTCTAAGTGCAAGATATTCGGAACACAAACGTAGTTTGCATAATCAGGACAGCAAGAGTGCCCTCTCTGAACATGCGAAGGAAGACCATTATTGGTCGATTTTAACTATTGATGATTTTGACATCATTATTATGCAATGTCTTAATGATCCAGTTTCTACCCGTATTGCTGAAGCTAAGCTTATTAGCATTCATCAACCTTGCATTAATCGCAAACAGGAGCTGACGAGTGGTCATTCGTATTTATAAGCCAATTTCAAACCCCGTACATGGCTTTGTCAAACCTGTGAACAAGTCCTTGCAGGACGAAACGTCAGGGCACTGTAACGATATTTTATTTTAACTTTTACCAATAGACGATTATAAAAAAGAGTGAGTGCTTTCGCTTTATGCTCGAAATATGAAGATAATCTTGGTGTCATGGTGCTGATTGAATCGGAGTTGAACATTTTCTTTTGGAATCGAAGTTGTTTGATTTTCTGTTAATATTTACCCTGATAGCAGTCTAGTCAAAAAGACAGCATTATCAAGCATTTTTGGTAACAATGAAAGCTACGAATACGACTGGCAGGCGTGGTGGAACCGGGGGAACGTGTCCCCCCTAAAAAATTAACAACTTTTCATGCCTGTCTCCCTATAATTCAATTGATGTTCAAAATTTTCAGACATCTCATTTATTTGACAAAACCAAAGATTGCCGATGAAATGCCAAGTTATCATTTTCCACTCTTATCTGCTATCGTTAGGTGAAAGAACGTTTTCAGTCCAGCGAAGAATAAGGACTTATATGAGAAGCCGACTGTCACAGAAAGGATCAACAATTTACTTCTACTAAACATCTCTGAACAAAGAACAGACAATCTCAACTCAACAGACATCATGAAACCATTCATTCAAAACCAGCCACGACGACAAAATTTTTGGGAAAGTTTTGGCTGACTTTATTTTGATTGGCCTATGAACTAAAATTTTCAAGAAGAAGTCTAGTTGATTTAAATGTACGGAATATTTGAATGGCTGCACTTTACGTACTTAAATATACGATTTCCGATTAATGTGATTAATGAATAAAACAGAAGTTGAAAGGAAATGACTGGAAAATTCTGCCGCTTCTTAAAACTTATCTAATAAATACGCGCCTGATATGGTATGGCATATGTATGACATACATGTATTTACGAACACCCAAATTAAATTTTCAATGTCAGCAGCATTTTGGAATATATTACATAGTTATACTATGGTCGAAAAACTCAGGCACAAAAAGTGGTCTTTTGATTTGGTGACCCCTACCCCTTTCATCGTCCTCCGCGTCCCTGACAACTGTGCGTGATGAAATCACAGAATTAGATATTTTGTTGATCTGCTTCGGTTTGCTAGAAGTGTGATTTATTCGAAATCGCCGGCACATCACGGAACTTAGTAAGTGGGCAAAAAGGAATTCCTAATACTTTACGGAGATGGGGAAAAAGTCGCAAGTCGCTTGCGGATTGCTCTGAATTCTATCAAAGTGCTTCGATTGCCACGATTCCCTCAGATTCGAAGAATTCAGATCATTGCGCACAAGTTTTCTTCATAATGTTAACCCTTCCTATCATTATTTTAAAAAAATGGCAGGCATGAGAAAATAAGTTCACTTGATGATTTCACCATCTTCTTCTCAGCATTCCTCATTGCATAGTGCATGCACTGAATGTTAGCCAGACAGCGTTGTGTATTTTGGTGTGTGTGAAGCATGGATGCGGAGTCGAAGCCCCGGAGTCCAATCATTTTTGCTGGAGTCGGAGTCGGAGTCCTATCAAATGATAGGACTCCAGACTCCGGCCTATAACTAGAGCCGAAATATAATACAAACAAATTATTTATCCTCTTGCATAGCTGTCATTGTCTTGATGTCAACTTTCTCCGTCAAACAAAGGTACAGAGACACTGCTGGATGCAAAGTTTGCAATAGTTGAGAGAGTGAACAGTGATAGTGAAAAAAGGTTTGTCTTTTCACTCGGTTGATTTAGTAGAGAAGACGAGCCTTCCTAGCCTTGATCGCACCAACGGTCACATCAGAAACAAAAATAAAATACTAGTTTGTTTGAGAACATTACCTCTTACCCTCACGTTAATCGTGTGTGATTTCTCCTCCAAAGCGCATATTAAAATCGAAAGTGTACTCATATTTTTTTGAAGAAGGATGGGGGATTTTCCTGCCTGGTGGAGACTGGAGAAAAACCATGTAGGGCACAAATCAACAAGATGGGAGGAGCCGAGTCGCATGCATCCAACTTAAAGTGACATTTGATAAACTTTCATCTAAAATGATTGATGATTGATACAGCAATGATCACTAAAGATAGTTTCAGATAAGCCTACTGTATATTGATCTATGAAGCAGGTTACCAGTTTTTTTTTCAAAAAAATAGGCTATATATACTTGCCACCCGGAGTCGGAGTCCTATCAAAATGATAGGACTCCGCATCCCTGGTGCGACGTGATATCACAGCACGCAGAAGGAGCAAGTTGTCTAGTTCTGTGATGTACCATTTCGATATTTAGGTTAGATAAGATTCTTTAATTCTGGAAGAAGGGCGCGCGGATGAATCTAATTCTGTGGATGCAATGGTAGATTGCTGTGAATTTCAGCACAGAAGTCATTGCATCAAGACCAACAATGTGCAGTAGTTACAATGCTTGCGACTTCAGAGATCCGTTTCCAACAACCGATAACCATATCAAAGATGCTACTTGAGATATCACTGTGCTACCCGTGGAGAAATGCCCGGTCGTTTGCAAAACTCACACTGATTTCATAGAAAGCCCAAAAAAGCACATTTAGGGGTTAGCTAACAGAATCACTTCTAAGGCCTCAACCACACTGAAAGCACACGAGCAAACGTATGTCCGTAAGACATAAATCGCTCGCGTTTGCTTTGCTCGCAGTGTGGCTGAGGCCTTAGGTTCAAGTTTGCGAGTGTAAACAGGAACTTACTGCAAAATTTACATCCTCCTCTGCAATGGAGTACGGTGTCAGTAAAATACTCGTTTTCTTCGTTAGGCTTGCACATTCCTTTCCGCACCCGATTGATACATCCTTTCTCCATGGGATCCTCACATGATTCTGAGAAACAATAAATATGATTGTGGTTCACTTCATCGACAGGTCGATACATCAATCATGAAAATTGGAAAAGCAGGTTCTCTCCCAATTTTTACGACGTTTCATTGATTAAATAAAAGAGCGAGTCACCCGACCCGACGCGTTTCGTCTATACAAAGACAGTATCAAGGGTTGATGTTGTTCATAGACGTTTCATCAATGTCTATGTCCAGAGTCAGAAGACATTGTAGTCCTTGATAAAGCTCAAAGACATCATTGCTTCATGCCTATGAATTATTGTGTTTATTTATGTCTTTAACTATCTATGGATGCATGATACTCTTGAGCGAATATCATCCACCTGTCGATGAAATGAACCACAGTCCACCACCATTATAGCAATGTTAATACGATGTCTATACGAGATTGAAAATGTAGAACAAGCGGAGCGAGTTTATCATATTCACAATTTTTCATTTTCATTAAAAAATATTTTAAAAAAAACAAAACACAAAAAATAGCAGACACGTGTCATACAAAGACTTGTCATAAAATCACGCCAAAACCTCATGAGCTTTTGCATTAACTTAATTTTGTGGATACTTCTATTTCTATGCTTGCAGACAGATATTTCTCTGTCAATTTCTATGCGCATTCTATTACTATGCCTTGCCTGCCTGCAGACAATCCCGTTGCTTTTGACTTGCATTGCCTTACGACTGTCTGGTTCCCATTTTTAAAAATGTGTTTGTCATTGATTTCACGTCAAAATTGTACAATCCTGTTCGTTTGTTGCTGTCTGTCCAACTGATGATGGATACAACGATATTTGACACAGTACACATGAAATTATATGACATTATTCCATTATTGACAATTTCCATTATTCATGAGTCACGATAATGGTTTTCACGTTTATCTGGAATTCTTTTGTTCAGTAATGTGCTGTCAATTTATAACAGACCTATGACATGACATATGAATGTATCTGAAGGCATATTACTTACGATATGAAAAACTTACTCTCACAAGTTAAACCAGTCGATCCTTCTTCACATCTGCATTCGCAAGCATTTTGGTCGAATGTTCCATTGTTCCTAGAACATTGTTCTTTGTCAACAGTGCAATCTGCAGACCAAAAAATGTGCTTCAATTAGAAAGAAGTGATTTGTATCGTCGTTCCTAAGAGATGAAATGCCATTAAACAGTGAATCAACATACATTCCGAAAATTGCTTAAGAATTCTTCACATCATTTAGTGAAACAAACACATGGTTAAAAATTTAACTTGCATGCAGGAATAATACAGGAAACAATGCAGGAGATTCGGTCTATAAAACAATTCACTTCACAGTATATTGATTTCATTAAGCGGCACTCATTTGATTAAACAAGAACGATAACCATTAAACAAACGCACAACAATGCAAGAAGCGATGAAAAAAATACTAGGATGTGGTTTCATTCTCAAGAGAAGACGGAAACTATTTTCTAGTGCGCTTGAATTGATTTTTTTTAATTTTCATGCATTCCTGGCGCGTGATCTGCAGTGGATTATGGCGTGTCGATTTTTCAGGTGCAATATTGCATGCCATCGAGCAGCATGTGGGTTGTAGGGACCTGTTTTTTATGCATATACAGTGTTGTGTAGCAACATTGCCAACCCAATCAAATTTTTTAAAACGTACGATTATCTTCATTACATATTTATTAATGCAAATCAATACTGAACAAGCATCTTAGTCTCGTGAGAATGGTCAGAAACATGCAAAAAAGAAGCAAAACTAAAAAGCGTGTGTAGCCACCACTAGGTGACATGCCACGCTCAATCACGCGTAATTACACATGACCCCAAACATCCGTGGCTATGCGGGATATTGCTGCAATATCTGTTATATAAGTTAGTATAGTTGGCAGTCCTGTTATATAGACTTTGCGTCTCATGTGTCTGCATGTATCAGAGGCTAAACAATGTGATAGGACCTCAATTCATGATCAGGGAAGACAGAGCATGCTTAGCGGTTCATCTTAGTGGTCCAAGCGGCAGCGCAGACAACCGTAGACGACGCGCAAACTATAAACGCTCGCCCGCGCATATTCATAAACATTTCCCATGTTTTAACAGCATCAGATCAAGTGATTTCTGACTCTTAGTGCAGCGTGTATGTACGCGGGTAGAAGAATAGAATGTCCTTAACCACGGATGTTTGGGGTGTTCCGTAGTTACGCGTGGCATTTCACCTAGTGACCTCTAGCTAGAGCACTGTATTTCTTGTACAATTAACAGGAGTGGACAATTTTGCTGCACAACACTATAAATATGAAAAAATTGCCTATATGCGAGTATGTGCCCATGCGTTCTTCTCCGCATTATGTATTATCACTCTAGAAAAAGTAAAAACTTTGTATTGGCAACTTCAATACAATAATCAAAGGAAAAAGCGAAAAAATATAGAAAATTGCGTTTTTGTTTTCATCATCATATAGGCTATCTTCATAAATGCAGATGACAACAGTAAATAAATCACGAATCATCATGATCATTGACTTCCTGAATGATAAGCTACTGAACAACATAAAATCGCATCAAAAATTATACTAAGAAATTGCTGAAATTAGTACTTACTGCAGTTCTCTTTATTTCTACACACCGTAGAAGAGGTACAAAGGGAACCATCGATGCAATACCCGAAGTGAGCAGGACAATACGAGCACGGACTACCTTTTGAGAATGGAGGTATTCCGCGCACATTTCCACTGCAAATGAATATGAAATAATGTGAGCCATGGAGTAAGTATATTAGGTAGAGTAGCAACTCAGGATTTATTAAATCCCAATGTGTATACATACAGTTTCGATTTTATTAAATGAACTCGAGGTGAACACAGGTGGCATTGTTACCAAATGTGAGATATGCAAATTTTTGCAGTTTTCAAGAAATTACCACGGAACTGACTGATCATGATAGTAATACAGAAGGAAGTGATATTATTTTACAGATCCTCCGTGTCATGACAGCCTTGGAGAGGCAATGTTTGCTAAATTAGCAATTCGATGGGTTGCTATCACTTTCATGCTCAACATCAAGACTGTTTTCTTAAGCGTGATCATATCACAGGCAGCGTGCCACTAGTAGGGCAAAATCACATAATCAAAGACAATAATTTCAATCAGCTTGAAAGATGTAAATGGGTCCACATCACTATTCAGATTCAAGAAATGAAACACAAATTTAGTAAATCATAAAATCATGCCGATGGAAATTGAATTAAAAACATGAAATTTCAGCCAAGAAAGCACAATAGAATCTCGACTTTTTCATGAAGACTTCCATTATAATGCGGTTCATGAATTCACTTGATCATCGCATAATTTCCCCTCAGTTAAGATGCTTGTTAGCAAATATTCTTTCCCTTTGATATCCAACTTGCTTCATACTGCTTGTTAGAAAATTAAGGACAAAGTTGTTTCATGTCGGCAGTATATAAATATAAAAAATTGGTTTTTGCACTTTTAGACTGTAGGAACGCAATTTCCGACGAAAACTGAATTTTTTCAAATAAAAATTTTCACTGTAAAAAAATAAAATTCATTTTATGAATGACATAAAATCCTAGAGAAAGCTGAAATTCTCACCTAATATAAAAATTGCATACCAGTCGACCAAATGTATGACCAACACATTTGTTTGCTCCACATCCAATTCGTGTTGTAAATGAAGTCACCATCTGAAAAACTTGTGACGCTGGACGCTTTGATGACTAACAATGAGCATGAGTCAATGATGAGACATGGCTTGTCTTGAAACAATTTTTTTCGTTAGATTTGAAAAGTTTACAAGTTTTAATATAAGTTCTTCGTTGAGGTTCAGATTGATTCTTCATTGTGCATTCATGAAATAGTGGCAGACTTCATAGCAAGACACAAGAAGCTTAGCAACACAAAATTACCTCATTTTGTAGTTTTCTAAATGAAATAAAATGATTCCTCTATTGTGAATTGAATAGTTGCATTGTCAAGGGAGCTAAAATAACTGTTTAAAACCATGTATCAAAATTGGTATTGAAGCCAGGTAGTGAAGCATCGTTATTTATTATCGTGCTTATGTATGACATTAAAACTGACTTTTCTCTTCTTGAGACCGATTTTGTAAACAGCTTTTATATCAGCATTTTTGCAATGTTTTTCGCAGTGCAAGGAGAGGTGGATTAAATTGGATAGGATATTTTATGTATTCAAGTTTAAGCCCTTCCGAAACGAAGTGGGCTTATAATTCGGAGCTCTAATTACGTGTTCCTTTAAATTTGAGATATACACGTTTGACGCAGATTTGTAATGAACGGCGAACTGACTGAAATAAGAAAAAAACGTCAAATAAATGAGGGACTTGGTGAACTAAAAACCTCACTTGAATGAACTGATAGCCACTCAATGACCAAGCGACTGATCACGGTCAAGGGAAGCCAACAATTTAATTATCACCTTCTTCTATGTATTGTCGAGGATGTCGCCAACAGATTTCCACCGTTTTTCTTACATTGATATCTTGTAACGATGCAGATTCGTCACAATATTCTTGTTATAATTAATTAATTACATTAAGCAACATTCATCATATTAAGTTCATTATCATATTGTTATCGAACAAAGGAACACATTTGAATTCAGAAATTCTTATTTTCACAGGTTTTGCAATAACGGGGCGGTGGTTACAAGTCTTTGAGGTTCAGTTCTTTCATCGGTCAGCAATTTACAGCGGTACATTTTTGCACCATACGTGTAATTATATGCTTTCCACTCAAGCAGTTTCTTCAAGACGTTTAAGAAAAAGCTGCGATTTCTGCAAAATTTCGTCTTTATTTTAATTCACTATTCATGGTGCCAAACTTTGGCAGTCATATGTTGGTGAAGTGTTTCAATCTTAAATAGACTCAGAAGGATATTCCAGATCTGCATAATATCTTGCTACACTACGACACGATGGCAAATGCTTGACTCTTTTTGCAGCCTACAACATTGAGTTATAGTTCATGATGCCGTCGAGAGCAAAAATTATATCATCTACTACATGCTTGTAGTAATTAAAAGAAGGAAAACTTAAAAGCCAGCCAAATTAATGAATGCAGCTATCAAAGAACAACTGCAATCTGAAGTTCATAAATCAAAATATTAATTTTCGCCACATAGACTAATGGCTTTCTAAAAATTGAATTGTAGTAATTTAATCTGCTTAACATATGGTAGGTGCAATGACGAATTACACAGATCCTCGTATACAATCCGTCTATGATAGGCCAATTTGTACATATGAGGAGCAGAAAGGGCTACCAGAAGTTCCAAGGAACGCAGAAGGCTTGCAGAAAGCCCTCATTTATGATTCGATATGTATTGCACTTAAAATAGAACGGTACGAGATCTATTCATAAGTACAAATGATCGAATCATGATCAATGTACAAAATGAATAAATAAATAAAGGCTTTCTACCCAGCCCTGCTGGCTCCTTCGAAGTTGGAAATGATTATCAAATCGATCTTTAAATCTCTCAGATCAGTGCTTCCCAACAGCTAAGTCGCCACCCAAAAAATGGTCGCCAAAAAAATTATAATGGATCGTTGATGAATTAGAAATATAAGTCTCGAATTCTGATGATTGCTTTTTATCAGATTTGTCGTTTCATGATTGAAATTTCCAAATCAAGATGCAACAGACATACTAATTTCCGGCATAAACGCTTCAAGTGCCAATTAGATGGTGTAATTTGTTGAATGTTTGAGAAACGTTCCCTTAAAAGCTGTTTGATGTCTTTTTGCCTGAAATATTCTCAAACAAAACATCCACCCAAATCATCAAATTATTGTTGTATTAAACTAAATTATTTCATTATATTTGCATTTATATTTTTTGTATTATTATTGCTAAATTATTGTTATAACTATATTGTAACTTAATTATAACCACTTGTGATTTTATATTTGCATGGTGGTCTCCGTGGCACAGCGGTTAGGTGCTTGGCCTAGCGATCTTTTGGTCCAAAGATCGAGTGCGGAAAGTATCATCGAAGTCGTCAGGAAGGGCATTCGGACTAATAGTACCACAACGCTACAGAAAAAATCTGACTATCTGACTATGTCAGCACCGTCCAAGCCTGCAAAAAGGGGGGGTAGTGATGCGATTCATATAGGCCTACTTTAGAGTCCAAATAAAGTTAGCAAATTAATATATAAGTTAAAAAAGGTTACAAGATGTTTTTTTTACAAAAACTAATTTGAGAAACAATGCACAATCACATTCATCATTATCTATTATACACGTACATTTCGACATCCTCACCAACACACATCCTAACTGCGCGAAAAATACAGATCTACATCTTACTTGCGTGTAGTGTCCAGCAGAACCAGGTTCTTCCCCGTATGTGTACTGTGGGTATTCTTTATCAAACCAACTTTCAAATGCACTGAAATAGAAATAAAGTTCTTGATGATATTTTCCATCTACCGTTGATCGAAAATATTTACAAACAGTTGACACTCACAACAATTTGTATTGATACTTATTACGTGTAGTCAGCATGACACAACATTTGACACAAAGTAAGTAATCAAAGTAAAAACACTTTGATTTGACGCATACAAGATACCTGCGGAGAAGAACCTTCCTCTCAAATTTAGCCTTCAACATCTCGTAACCAAACAAATCGGCTGTCAAAAAAGCGAAAGTAAAATAATCTCAGAACGCTGCTCAGACTAAATCACAAAAGATCATCGCATGCATCTTTTTGACGGAATGCTGGAAATGAATAATTGCCAAAATGATCTTACCAACGAGTCGAAAAGAGAACAAAACAAGAAATCATACATAAAGGAACAAAAGCATGTGTTGCTTTAGATTGCTGCATATATTATAAAGATTCAGCAGAAATATCGGACAAATTAAAAAAAGAAAACGTCAATGTGAGTGTTGTTCAAAGATCAAGAGCGCCTACAAGAGGACTCAATAAGCACAAAGAAGAAAACTAGGCATGCCAACTTGCAAGGTGGCCTCACGACAGTAAAAGGAATGCATTCCTGTTCTAACATAAAGCGATGAATTTCCCCCTCATCTTCCCTTGACCTTTTCTGCAAATCCTCCAATATTCGACGCTGCTGTGCTTGGACTTTTACCTCATCTTTGATTTCATTTTCGTTTTTCTCCAGGTTTTGCTCCAAATCCGACATTTTTTTGTTTGTTTTCTTGGCAGCTTATACATCTGTGAGAATGTCCATTTCAAGCTTCTTTTGTTGAGCAGCTTTTGCTGTTTTCTCCTCATCACGGATACATCTCTTAATGTACGATGCATGAGCATTCAAACATTACTAAAGGAATACTTCTCGCAGTCCAGTTGTTTGTCATCAATCAAGACCGGCGGACCAATAACGCCTTCACCGCATAAGGAACAAGGCTGCTCCTTTTCTTAGTGACTACATCAGACAGGTTGATAAACAACCGTTCCACTTCAGCGTTTCCTTCAGCGTTCTATCGAAATGATTTTAGGTACACTAACCCAGTTTGCGGCTTCCCTCCGGCAAAAATAGGAATTTCACTGGGTAAGAATTCGTGCATCCATCTAAAATTTCGTGCATTCGTGCATACTTCCTAAAATTCGTGCAATGCACGAATTCGTGCATGAATCCAACCACTGAGTCTTATGTAGAATTCACCAGTTCCGTACATGCTCACCTTCGAGAACAGAGGAAAGTGTCCTCTATTAAGTATTTAATATTAAGTATTTCTAAATGGGCCCCTACAAAATTCACCCAACAAAATAACATTGGAATTTGAATCAATAATTGTCAAGTATTTTCGAACATACATTAATGAAGATTTCTTGTTTTCACAATCGCAAGTCTCATTGAGGTAATTATTCACCATACTACACTCCGTATTTATCAAAATTGTCTTCTTGCTCCTTGCGGGTAGTTGGCTAAAGAACTTTTCACTCTAATAAATAGAATGAAAAGTCGGAAACGTGAATATTGAATCGAGGACTTGATAGAAAATGGGGAGAATTTGTAAAACTATGAAGATAGGAGACATGAAATGAAAGGCGATTAGATTAATCAGAGCACCCGAGTTGAGACTATGAAACACTTTAAAAGTTAAAATCATAAATTTGGATAAATGAAACAATTGAAATGTTCACGACCAAAACCGCATTTCGTTGGATTATACTTCAAATGAACTTACGAAACGAAAATATTGGATCTATCTGAGGCGGCGGCGTAATTTTGTCCCTCTCCATATTCCTTGTGATTGCCATGCGGAGGACCATCACACTTGTCAGCCCAAACTTGAGCATGCTCAGCAACAGCATCGCTCCATACCTGCCGATTGCATGGTTGAATATAACATCGGAAGCAAATAAGTAGCATGCAAATGCAGAGAGTGGATTGGAACATGCATAGAGCAGATTTGTAGCTCTTCCAAAAAATCACCAAAATCTCTAAATACTTAATTTCTACTATACTGTATAAATGTTAGTACGATCTCCGTCCGTGGCACAGTGTTTAAGTGTTTGCGGCACAGTGCAATGACTGCGAATGTTGCACATTAGACTTACCAAATAAGTCAGATCCGACGCTTCAGGCTGTCCAGGCACATGACCTTTGGCTTGCTTAGCGCGTAAGCGATTGTGCTCATCGAGCAATGTCTTCTTCTCCGAATCAGTCAATCCTCTTTCCATTGAGAGTCCATTATGAACCAGAATTCCTACAATAAAAAGGTGGAAAATGAGCCTTGGCTAACGTCTGCTCATTTCTCTCACTATTAACAACAGCATGAAATGAAATAAATGATAGATCAAATTGCCATGCAAAAGATGTGGGGCTGGTAGGATTCGAAACTACGGCCAAGGTTAACTATACATGTGCTCTAACAACTGAGCTCGAGCCACTTATGCGACTGTGTCAATCGACAGGATCAAACCCTCACCACCGCACATCAGTTGTCATAGCAATTATAATCAATGATAAATAATCTATGATATTGCATGTGAATGTATCTGAAGGCATGCTACTTGCAAGGTTGGGTCCCAAGATTGGACCCAAGAGTGGCTACTTCTCTAATGAAGTGGAACAACAATTTCCAGAACATGTTTGGAATTTTGATTGAGATTTGAAATTGCATGAGGATATTTTGAATCATACCATATTGTACATATTGCTATCCAATTAATATGTATTTAATGTTCATATTAATTACTATTTATTACATGAATTTGTTATTGCGGAATTGAGGCGATATTAATATTCAGCTAAAAGTTTTAATTATCGGCATAGGTTATCTGTGGGTTTATTATCATCAACCCTGTTTACGTCTACAGCCTAATAATTTCCTAATTAGAACAACATGCATGACTAAGCTACTTTCCTTGCAACATGTCTGATCGAGAAACGAAACACACATAACATAGGCCTCGTATAGGATGAAAATAGCACAAATGTAGATATAGCGATATTTTCACTAATCGTAAGAAGCAATCATCAAAGAATGTCACTGGATTAAATGATACCAATATCTTTCAATTTCTAATACATGTAGCCTAATAGTAGAATAAGCAATATAGGCCGAAGTTTTTAACTTTCAAGGCAAGAGGCTAAATGAAGCAAGTTATCTATGAATTGTTGTAGGCTACCAATTTAGCAGCATAAGCATTATACAGGTATTGGTTTAATGCGTCGCATTTTTTTCATGTATTATCTGTTTTATTTCACGCAAAATGATATATACAAAATTCTGTCTAACACAATGCATTGCATCTAGCTTAATGGATTAAATTCACAAGGAAGCCATAGGTAATCAAAGCACAGTTTAAAAAGTTTATTAAACAAACTATCAGATACACGTTTACGGTAGGTCTATATCAAAGTTGGTGATAGCACAGCTTTATCATAGAAAGACCAATCGTGTGGTTGAAAAGGGTTACACATTTACATGCACATACATGTAAACTTACATGTAGATGACTTGCTATGACATGATGTGGTCATATACTTAGGCAGAATTTTTCTCCAAGAAAACGGCAAATGATCATTCATGGTCAATTTCTTTACTCTTGGGTTCTTACTCTTGGGGGTACCCAAGCTCTTGGGTCCGCACCCCAAAGTTCTTGGGTACCCCCCAAGACCACCCAAAACCCAAGAGTGAACCCAAGACCCAACCTTGCTACTTGCGATATGAAAAACTTACTCTTACAAGTTAAACCAGTCGATCCTTCTTCACATCTGCATTCACAAGCAGCTTGGTCGAATGTTCCATTGTTCCTAGAACATTGTGCTTTCTCAATAGTGCAGTCTGCAGACCAAAAAATGTGCTTCAATTAGAAAGAAGTGATTTGTCTCGTCTCGAACATTCAAATGTCATCCGAGCTTTTACATTAATCTAAGCCGCAAAGTGATGTCGAAGACCAGCCGTTACGGCAGCTCATTTATCAAATACGCTTGACGTGTACTTCTTTCACATTGTGATGTAATGCCATGTCCGAATATGTCTGATATGCAATAAAGCTATTATTATTATTATTAAGTTGGTGGATATTTCTATTTCTATGTTTGCAGACAGATATTTCTCTTTCAATTTCAATGCGCGGCTCATTCTATTAATGCCTTCCCTGCCTACAGGCAATCCTTGACTTGCATACAGGTCTTCCCTTCCTACAGGTCACTTTTGATTTGCATTGCCTTGAGACTGTCTGGTTCCCTATCTTTAAAATGTGTTTGTTATTGACTTCATGTCAAAATTGTACAATCCTGTTCGTTTGTTGCTGTCTGTCGAGCTGATGATGGATGCCACGACATTTGATACGGTGCACATGAAGTTACATGACATCGTTCCATTACTGACAATTTCCATTATTCATGAGTCATGATAATGGTTTTCACGTATGGAATGTATTCAGAATGTGGCTTGTAGGGACCTGTCATCTGGCATCGTCTTTTTATGCATATACAGTGTTGTGTAGCAACATTGCCAACCCAATCAAACTTTTTAAAACGTACGATTATCTTCATTACACATTTATTAATGCAAATCAATCTTGAACAAGCATTTTAATCTTCTAAGAATGGTCCGAAACATGCAAAAAGAAGGAAAACTAAAAAGCGTGTGTAGCTACCTCGAAGGGCACTGAATTTTTTGTATAATTAACAGGAGTGGACAATTTTGCTGCACAACACTACATATATGAAAAAATTCCCTATATGAGAGTATGTGCCCATGCGTTCTTCTCCTTATTATGCACTATCACTCTAGCAAAAGCAAAAACTTTGTATCGGCAACTTCAATGCAATTATCAAAAGAAAAATATAGAAAATATAGAAAATTGCGTTTTTGTTTTCATCATCATATATTGCATTTTCATATATTACCAATCAGTAGGAAAACAGGCTATCTTCATAAATGCAGATGACAACAGTAAATAAATCATGAATCATCATGACCATTGACATCCTGAATGACAAGCTACTGAACAACATAAAATCGCATCAAAAATTATACTAAGAAATTGCTGAAATTAGTACTCACTGCAGTTCTCTTTATTTCTACACACCGTAGAAGAGGTACAAAGGGAACCATCGATGCAATACCCGAAGTGAGCAGGACAATTCGAGCACGGACTACCTTTTGAGAATGGAGGTATTCCGCGCACATTGCCACTGCAAATGAATATGAAATAATGAGTGCTGAATAAGAAGCATTTGACATGATGAATCAAACGAATGTATAACACCTTATACAACGAACACCTTATCACATATTTACAACTAGATCCATAAGTAAAATAGAGATTACGTTTAGAATAGGCAATGCGTTGCCTGCCGGCCACTTGGTGGCACGCCGCGACATATTGGGTGGCCCGCCACCGCTTCTCATATCTTAAGTGACCCACGGACATTATTTGAATCGATGATGCGAAAATGACTCACTCCGACTTCGATCTTTGGGAGGTGCATTTGGGGTGAGGGATCCTCTTTAGAATTTGCAAAACCATCAATTAACAACTAAATGATGGCACAAAAAACAAAAATTGACATTGCAATTATCCAACCATGCTTCTTTTGTAATGAGTATCTTCTCGTATAAGCGCAAAATGGTCATCACCTGCGCGAGCGAGTTTGTGCTAAGTCACATAGTATTCGATGCCCTGCTGAGCATGTTTTTCTATGTAATGAACCATGCCCTAATGAACCTTGAAAGAAGCTATATTAATTAGACCTTGACTACGAATGGAGGAATCCAACTGCAAGATTTTGACAGGCCAACATTTGTTTCAAATATTCTTGCTGAATTTCATTAGTATACTACTACACTAATACATATTTCGTATACTCGATCTGCATTAGCACACGACTACTTTTTGTGGAGCCCATGCACAGTTTTGAAAGCCGTAGATGTTTGGGTGACATATGTGCACGCATGTACATGTTGCATGATCAGCAAGTAGCAAAATCAATTTTATCTTGTGCGGCTTTCAGGCATATAGTTGCACTGCACTTACAGAACGTTGTTTTTTCGATGAAATAGGGTAATGTGAATGTCGGTTAAATCACTAAAGAAGTCATTGCCGTTTAATTACACAAAAGAAAAGCTTCCATGATTTGTTATTGGCCTATTTGCTCTTCAATACTCACATGAATTGTCGAAAGTGAATTATGATTCCTTAATATTAAACAAATATGTTACGTGCAAGTATACATTTGCATGTAAAATTTTTTTATTTAATACGACCACTATATATGCACGCACGGTACATCAGCCTATATACGCACTTTAAAGTGCGGAATAAAAGAAGTTTAAGCCTATACCACTGCCATTTAAAATTGGTGGCCAGCTATCCCAACTTGGTTGCCTACCAAATGATTATCCATTAATGTAATTATTTAATCAAATTCACAAATTTCTATCATAGGAGGAATCTGACGAGGTGTCCAAGCTGTGAGCTGCGTATATTCTTATGCAGGTATTCTTCATGCAGGTATCAGTGAATGCGAGTCAATTTACATAATAGTCTCTACACTTAAAAATTTAAAATGTCAACCACGACGATGCGTCGGAAGTTAAACATCTAATAAACTGAGTTACAAACATTTTCAAGCTAGTGCTGAGTGGCATCCCTGTGGGAACGCATCTTGCTAATATCAACAGATTATCTGGCGAGGTAGCGATTTTGTGGATAATTTTTTTTTTAAAGGTTCATTTTCGTGTAAAAACTATCTCCGCATGTGAAAATGGTCATAATTTATCCAAAAACATGTGTAAAATTAAAAAACGACAGGTGGCGAAAAAGTTGCTATAATTAGTTGGTAGATATTTGTTGACTAATGCAAGCTGATTTTTCGCCAACCGGCGAAATCGTGGATATTGTAGCAACTAATTAGTGGTAAGTAGTAATGTTCGTATATTACCTTCACATGAAAATATATTGTATACTCAGTCTGATCTGATAAAAAGGGATCTTTTTTAATTCACGAAGGCTTAAACTAAAAAAGTATTTGTCTTCCATAAATGTCGCAGTAAATACTATGATATTATTCAAATATTTGTCATTGTTGTAAATTATTGAATGTCAAGAGATGTCATGAAAATTGATATATGCGGATTCTCTACGTTCTTATCATTATCATAGAATGATTGACTTATTTCTTAGATAGATTAGTCATATGTGGGGGATAGTGAGGAGGTGAGGGAGAGAATAGAGCCTCGGCTGTAGAGGCGGATTACTAAAGAAAATAAGAGCGAAAGTCAAAAGTAAAAGGTGACATATAGAGCGTGAATTGTCACCGGCGAACTTCGCCAGTGAATATCCCGCAAATATGACTGAACTTTAGCATGATATTCTGCAGCTTACATTCGCCAGTTTTTCGCAAGATTCGTTCCCACAGGGATTTAACTTTCACGAAATACGCATGCAAACAACAACTTGGAAATTGAACTCGTTCACTTTATGAAAATCCTCGGAGGTACAAAGATCATGCTCGGTGACTGTGATGAACGAATGAAAGCTTTATGTATAACATTAAATGCACACAATTCGTGAAATTAAAGAAGACAAAGACATCGCACTGAAGGGGCAACATAAATGTGTCTGCAATAATGTACTAAATGTATGCCAGTACAAGTTGACATGACTACCAAATAATCACACGAACGAAGTTATTGTCGATCTTAGTGAATTCGCGTAGCTGATTTCGAATTGGCCTCGTTTTGAGACAACCCATTCCAGTGTTGAGTGGTATCTACAGACGTGGAAAACTCTGATTCTCTAGTCGAAAAATGCGGCGATTGTGAGTGGAAACATGTGGGTGAGTCGGGTCGACGTTTGGTACAAGAGAAAGGTAGCGACCTCTCAGGAGAATTCTGAAGTGGCTTATTCCCATGCACATTTGCAGAATCACGCGATCAATTGGTCTACGCCACGCATGCTAGACAGAGAGACGAATTGGAAAAGGCGCATTCTTTGCGTACTAGACTCAGTAGGTATGAGGTAGCAACAATATCAGTCACAATATCGGTCACAGAATTAAATCTTTTGTTTATCTTCTTCGGTTTGCTAGAAGTGTGATTGATTCGAAATCGCCGGCACATCACGGAACTTAGTAAGTGGGCAAAAAGGAATGCCTAATACTTTACGGAGATGGGGAAAAAGTCGTACGTCGCTTGCGGATTGCTCTGAATTCTATCAAAGTGCTTCGATTGCCACGATTCCCTGAGATTCGAAGAATTCAGATCATTGCGCTCAAGTTTTCTTCGTAATGTTGGCCCTTCCGAACATTATTAAAAAATAGCAGGCATAAGAAAATAAGTTCACTTGATGATTTCACCATCCTCTTCTCAGCATTCCTCACTGCATAGTGCATGCACTGAATCGAATGTTGCCAGGCATCGATGTGTGTTTTGGTGTGTGCGAAGTGATATCACAGCACGCACACCTCTCTCACTGGCTCTAGTGTCCTCTGCTGACAGCTTATTGCTTGCCATTTCCAATAGAAAGCAATACACGAATTATCCATACGAGAAGGAGCAAGTTGTCTGATTCTGTGATGTGCCATTTCGATATTTAGGTTAGATGCGATTCTTTCATTCTAGTAAACCGAAGCGCGTGCAGTAGAATCTAATTCTGTGTGGCATCGGTAGTGTCTGGAAGTCAGTTCGACCGAATTTCCCCTTTCTTTCCCTTCCTTTGACTATTAGCTACTTTCTCGTCTTCTACTTCTAATTGCATTTTAGTAGAATAATCTCTTTTCGATTTTAGACGGAGGATAAATTCTTTTGCCTACGATCTATTGGGGTTCACGCATTTTATCCTGTATTTCATTTTGGAAGAGTGCAGTTTAACTCTGAATAATCGGTTTATATGTTTGCATTTTCAGTCGCCTGACGATGGTCATCGTAGCTGGTCGCAAGCGCTAGCGCACTATAGGTACACACATATCAACAATAAAATTTTGGCTGACTTTTACTTATGAATCTAAACCTTTCTCGTAGCCATTCACAATAGATGCAATGCACAAGATAGTCCGGGAGCTAGCGTGAAGTTGTGCAGGGAACGAGGTAGTACACAAAACTTTCACATAGCATAGTACACCTCTAACCTACTGCAAAACTTCGCGTCTGCCGGATCAGATCATTTGCTTTTCAGAAATAGGGAGGATAACACAATCCTATGCATTTCCAGTGGTAAAATTGTGACATCTGAGGTGTTGACTCCATTTTTTCGAATTTTTGCTCATAAAAGTTACACAAATTGGTATTTTGTTGAACTGGTTTTTGTAGAAATCATCTACAGATCATGATCTTTCAAATGAGTTATCATTCAGTGACAGAGGATTACGTAAAGTGTACAAACAGACACTTTTCGCTAAAATATATCAACAATTTTCCTGAAATTTCTATGTTAAAATTTGCAGTTACACCAACGAAAAGTGTCTGTTTGTACACTTTACTTCATCCTCTGTCACTGAATGATAACTCATTTGAAAGATCATGATCTGTAGATGATTTCTACAAAAACCAGTTCAACAAAATACCAATTTGTGTAACTTTTATGAGCAAAAATTCGAAAAAATGGAGTCAACACCTCAGATGTCACAATTTTACCACTGGAAATACATAGGATTGTGTTATCCTCCCTATTTCTGAAAAGCAAATGATCTGATCCGGCAGACGCGAAGTTTTGCAGTAGGTTAGAGGTGTACTATGCTATGTGAAAGTTTTGTGTACTACCTCGTTCCCTGCACAACTTCACGCTAGCTCCCGGACTAAGAGTCTATTTGCACAGCGATTGGAGATTGATTCCATACTTGAAAAATCCGACGATGTCGACGAAGTATAGAGGATCTTACTTACAAATGGATTCTAACACTATCATTCTTTGATGACGCGAATTCTCCAATCTGTCCCTCTGTCCGACTATAATGCTAGGTTTGAATTACTGATATCTTGCTTCAGTAGTTTGTCTTGACGATTAATGCTATGTTGTCTTGGGGGATGAAACCGTCTGATCTAATATCGCGGATTCTTTAATAGAAGACTTGTGTCGCTCTGTCGTCCGTCGATAGCTCAGTTGATAGAGCCTTGGCCTACAATGGCAGAGGTGGCACAAATCCACCAAGCCGCGCAGTTATTTTCCGTTGCTCGTGTGATAGCCTACTGGAGACACATGTACATGGATTCCACCTGTCATTCGTAGCACTTTTGTCGCTCATCGTGTGTGACCAGCGATATTTCGTCAGCAAGCTATATTTTGCGCATGAATAGTGAAAGAAACAAAGGTGATGAATACGAACCAACTCGTTGATTGAAAAGCAACTTACACAAGAGCATACAATCTCAGATGATATATTTTCGATACAATGAAGAAAAACGTTAGATAGGCTACATAATTGTATTTTTTGTATCTGTAACATGTTTTCTGACCAGAATTGTATCATTTTTCTTTTTCTTATCAATCAAACTATCGAAATGATCAAAGAATCGCGAAAATAATCATAAACACGCGAAAAGATATCTAATCTAAGAAATGTATTTATCAGTCAAAAACATAAGGCATTTGTTGATAAGACGTTGAGGTAATTTGTCCCTAGACAGTAGGCCTAGTCAAAGTAATTGACTCTTGAAATCGATTTTATCTACCATCTGAGAGCCCTGCACAAAACGCAATCTCAATCCCTTTGCGCCCGAAATATAGTTACTATAGTATTCTTTGGTCATAAAGTCACTCAATAGTGTATAGAAGTAGAACTGTGGCATTTGTTTTCCACTTTTGCTAGAGTAACATAGATGCGATGCTGTTCTCAATGGGAAAATTGGGCATATACAACATTATTAGGTCAATTATTTATCATTCTGATTTTGGTATAAATTCTCATGCATATGGATTATGTACAAACATAGAAATTAATATCAGATAATATAATTTACATAGATATTAATATAACCTTTCACCAGCAAGATGAGAGTAACACAAAATCCTAGAGAAAGCTGAAATTCTCACCTAATATAAAAATTGCATACCAGTCGACCAAATGTATGACCAACACATTTGTTTGCTCCACATCCAATTCGTGTTGAAGATGAAGTCACTATCTGAAAAAATTGTGACGCTGGACGCTTTGATGACTAACAATGAGCATGTATCAATAATGAGACATGGCTTGTCTTGAAATAATTTTTTTCGTTAGATTTGAAAAGCTTTTGTTTTAAATTACTTCAAAAATTGACATGCGATGAAATACCAGCAAATTAACATTGGACATGACTACATATTACTAGTTTTAATATAAGTTCTTCGTTGAGGTTCAGATTGATTCTTCATTGTGCATTCATGAAATAGTGACAGACTTCATAGCAAGACACATGAAGCTTAGCAACACACAATTAACTCATCTTGCATTTTTCTAAATAAAATAAAATGATTCCTCTATTGTGAATTGAATAGTTGCATTGTCAAGGGTACAAAAAGAACCGTATAAAAACCATGTATCAAAATTGGTTTTTAAGCCAGGTATTGAAACATGGTATCGTTATTCATTATCGTGCTTATGTATACATATATGGCATTAAAACTGACTTTTCTCTTGAGACCGTTTTGTAAACAGCTTTTATATTCACTACTGTAAATAGTGCAGTACGAGATTTATTCATTCGTACATATGATCAAATCATAAATAGAGGCTTTCTACCTATCCCTGCTGGCTCCTTCGAACTTGGAAATGATTATCAACCCGTTCTTCAAATCATTAAATAGTCTCGTTATCAGATCAGTGCTTCCCAGCAGCAAGGTCGACACCCAAAAAATGGTCGTCAATAAAATTATAATGGTCGTTGATGAATTAGAAATCTAAGTCTCCAATTCTGATGAATTCGAGTTTCCCTATAATGCATAAATTTGATTTGTTTATTAGCTGCATATCATATATAGCACACATGATCGGAACCGGGCTGGATTTTGACGTCCGGTGTAGTCAAAATCGGCCGTTCGAGTATAGACCAGCGAATGTTTCCAATCCTGACAACACAATCAAAATTCATCAGCGATAATGTCATTCATTGCTTTTGCAAGTATTTCGCTTTAGACCAATGCCTGACCAAAGAAGCTTTTTCTCCGACCAGGAATAGAACCCATGTCTGTCAGGTGCAAAATCAACCACTGTGCCACAATCAGAGTGTGACTGAACGCCGTTGAAATGTAGTTCACGATTTTCGGAAACTTGAACTCATCGGCGTTCATTTTTTCAAAAGTGAACTTGAACTGAACGGCGTTCGCATATTTCGGAGATGAACGGGAGTTGAATGCTCCCGTTCATTCCTACCTTTAAACGTTCACACATGGTTGCCGAAATTACCTACTTAGAATGCCTCACCCTGAGCTATTTTTATCCATGCTGTCGGACGCCTGACGCTCATGATGACAAGCATGCACAATACAGAATTCTTGAAAATCTTAAGCGAATGCAGCAGGAAGACCAATGAATCAGGCAAACTTCAGTACTATATCTAGAGGGCCTTTAGGTATAAAATAGCATAAATATAGCATCGAATAATGAACGGGAAATGAACGAAAAGGGAAAGGTGAGCGTGAAGTGAACGAGATGGAATAATTGTTGAACGTGACCTGAACGCCGTCCAAAATTTTCGTGAACTTGTCATTCACTGGCCATAATCTATTGCATCGATAACCGGAGTACTAGAGCTACTCAACATTCCAGCATTTACCTACAAAAAGATTTATCTCAATTTGATGTCAATCGATCGATGAAATTCTTCTTACATTATTGTCATTTTATTTATGCCTAACATTGAGCTACTGAATTTACACAGTAACTTTCTTGCTATTTCTATACAATGATTTGACTTTTGCAACGCACTTGTGATTTCAAATTTGCATATAGTCCTACTTTGGGGCCAAATAAAGCTAGCTAATCAATATATAAGTTAAAATGGGTAGCGAGATATTTTTCATATCCAGTTCTGGGTCGCGAGAAATGCTGATTTTGGAAACATGCACAATCACCTTCATCATTATCTATTATGCACGTACATTTCGACATCCTCACTAACACACTCTAACTGCGCGAAAAATACAGATCTACATCTTACTTGCGTGTAGTGTTCAGCAGAACCAGGTTCTTCCCCGTATGTGTACTGTGGGTATTCTTTATCAAACCAACTTTCAAAAGCACTGAAATAGAAATAAAGTTCTTGATGATATTTTCCATCCACCGTTGATCGAAAATATTTACAAACAGTTGACACTCACTGCAATTTGTATTGATACTTTTTACGTGCAGTCAGCATGACTCAACATTTGACGCATACAAGATACCTGCAGAAAAGAACTTACTTCTCAAATTTAGCCTCAACATCCCGTCAACAAACAAATTGGCTGTCAAAAGAAGCGAAAGTAAAATAATCTCAGAACTCTGCTCAGACCAAATCACAAATGAACATCGCATCGCATGCATCTTTCTGGCAGAATGCTGGAAATGAATAATTGCCAAGATGATCTCACCATCGAGTCAAGAAAACAAAACAGGAAATCAAAGATCAAAAATATACTTTTGAAACCTGGCTTCAACTCTCCTTTTGCTACAATTTCCATGTGTATCGGATTGGTCTAGAATATTTAGATTTTTTGTCTCTTGCATATATTTATTGATCTACTGGCACTTTTGTAGAGCATATGCCAGCAGTCAGAGGACATGAGTCAAATGTAGAGTTCACCATATATGCTCACCCTTGAGAACAGAGGAAAATGTCATCTATTTTGATATAAAGTATTTCCAAATGGACAACTACTAAATTTACCCAACAGAATAACATCGGAATTTGAATCAATAATTGTCAAGTATTTTCGAACATATATCTACAAAGATTTCTTGTTTTCACAATCGTAAGTCTCATTGAGGTAATTATGCCATTCAGGTATTTTCACCATACACTCCGTATTTATTAAAATTGCCCTTTTGCTCCTTGCAGGTAGTTGGCTAAAGAACTTTTCATTCTGATAAAAAGAATGAAAAGTCTGAAAAGTGAATATTGAATCGATGACTTGATAAACAAAGTGGAAAATTTATGGTGGAAAAATATGAAGATAGGAAGCATGAAATGAAAGGCGATTGGATTAATCAGAGCACCCGAGTTGAGACTATGAAATACTTAAAAAGTTAAAATCATAAATCTGGGTAAATGAAACAATTGAAATGTTCATGACCATTACCTGATTTCGTTGGATTATACTTCAAATGAACTTACGAAACGAAAATATTGGATCTATTGGAGGCGGCGGCGTAATTTTGTCCCTCTCCATATTCCTTGTGATTGCCATGCGGAGGACCATCACACTTGTCAGCCCAAACTTGAGCATGCTCAGCAACAGTATCGCTCCATACCTGCCAATTTTATGGTTGAATATAGCATCGGAAACAAATAAGTAGCATGCAAATGCAGAGAGTGGATTGGAACATGCATAGAGCAGATTTGTAGCTCTTCCAAAAAATCACCAAGATCTCTAAATACTTAATTTGACTGCGAATGTTGCACATTAGACTTACCAAATAAGTCAGATCCGACGCTTCAGGCTGTCCAGGCACATGACCTTTGGCTTGCTTAGCGCGTAAAAGATTGTGCTCATCAAGTAATGTTTTCTTCTCCGAATCAGTCAATCCTCTTTCCATTGAAAGTCCATTATGGTCCAGAATTCCTACAAGAAACAGATGGAAAATGTCCCTTGGCTCTCACTATAAAGGAGTTGTACAATGATGGCGCAGATTATGAACAATATATAACAACACCTATCTTGAAAACATGTTAACTAAGCAGATCAGAACAAGGTGAGTGTTATGTAAGAATATTCAGCAATGACCTTCGCTGACTTAAACAGCAGCATGTGCAATATCATCATGATAATCAAAATGTAGTGAGCCGGATTAGACCATATTACAGTATGGTACTGTCCTGCTTTGCGGGTTCGACCTTAAATGGCGACTTATAGAATATATACATTCTATAGGATTTGCTGACAGAGGATCAGGCAAATGATAACACTTGGATGACTTGGAGGAATTTTCTGGAATTGCGTCTAGGACACGATGATCACATGCTTAAGTCTAATAGTCGAATTCACCTTTTTCTTGTCAAGTTCCCTGCCCATCCACCTGTGTTACAGCTACCGACATTAAAGTAATCTGTATCAATTTCTGGGTCTACTTTCCTCCTATGCGAAGTCGCTGCTGCAACAAATGGATAGTGGAATTATAAAAACGTGGCCCACTACAGAGTCGTGTTGATGAAGCAATGATCAGTCGGTTGGGATATGGCTTACTGGAAAGCATAAAGCACTGGAAAATAAGACATGAGGATAGTCTCTTATGCTATAAGATTCTAAGCACGGCACTTCTGTAAATACTGTCATCACTATATTAGAATGAATCTTTTTTGAGTCTCATACGCATGATGCATTTTTCATAGAAGATTTAATATTTCCATGACGGTAAAACTCATGATACGTGAAACATAAAGTCTTGGAAATACCTGGGTACACCAATAATTTACTAATTTTGTATCTGGAATTTTCTTATCGTGAAAGTTGCGCATTAACTTGTGAACATTGTCGATTAAAATGGGTTGACGGGCACCAATAGTAGTTAATGGACAGAAAATAATCTAAGTCAATATAAATGTCCGATATTTCGGACTGCGCCTTAATCATGACCTATGAAAAGAAAGGGCATAAGGCAAGCAAAGCTTAAATGAAAAATTCAACTGCAAAAGCTACGACCGATGCAAAATGTGCTTGGAAATACATGCTAAAACCACATAGAAATATGATGACAATTATCAAGATGGATTGCAAGATCATAGATGAAAAAAAACGGTTCACCCGCCCAACCTCTCACAATTTATTAAGCAAAGTGTTTGCTGATTTCGGGGCTTACTTGCCGGATACTGCTCATTTCCAAATTTTTCCTATGTGTGATATCGACAAAACCAAATCATAAAGCTGAAGCGGAAAAGTCAGTAAACGATGGGGTGGAAATAAATTGAAAATTAGCAATTTTGCGGAACACATTAGACGATAACAGGATGCTCTTCCATACGAGAAAATGAATGCGACAACAGATGCAATCCATCTTGATAAATGTCATTATATTACTGTGGTCTTTTATGTATTTCCAAGTATATTTCACATCTGTGATAGCTTTTGCACATTAGCTATTATGATCTTTGTCTTCATAGTTCATGATAATTAAGGCACATGCCGAAATATTGGACATTTATATTGACTTTGAATATTTTCTAACAATAAACCATGGTATTTGTCAATTTTTCAATTCACATATAACTCACACCAATGACACACAATCCATGTAGATTTAATATTTGAAATAGCCAACGGGATGAACATTTTCGGTATATTCTTTTGAACACCCGTCCAAGCAGTGTTAATTACTATACTAATGATGCGTTCATGGAAATTCAATGATTGGGGAAGCATTTATAGCAGTTCTTTTAAAGATGTGGTAATTTATTTATTAAGACTGACGATGGACTTTTAAATATTGAAAATATCTTGAACAAATCTTTTTTTGATTTACAGTACATCTGCACAATTTATAATATATAATTATGACAATTTTGTATAGGCTACAAATGCACTTAAGTTATAAACCTATTATGCATAAAATAAAAGATGTCTCAGAAAAAACGGCTATATTGCTTTAAAAACTATCTTTGATGTACATTTCTTCGTGCAACTATTGATAGAATAATCGACTGCTTTGTAAGAGAATCAACTTAATAAATACTTAACTAAATAGGATAAAACAAGAATAATTATTGAAAAACAACGATAATCAAAAAGTGAAAAGCAGCTGGCCAAACATGCGGGTGCGCAGGATGCAGCTTTTCAAAAATGTTGTTTTAAACTGCCAACAGAAAAGTCTCTAAGTTTTATGACAAATCAATTTCTAGAGATATTTGAACACCGAAAGTGCACTTCAACTGGTTTCGCATAAGACCTCCATTGAAGGATGTTGATCAATCATTTGTGATAGGCACCAAAGATTCGCATTTGGTTATATATAACTGGCTAAATGAATTCACAGAACTGTCTACTCGAATACAAAAATATTCTAAACGCATAAAATTGATAGCTGCAACTTCGTGAAAACTTCATAATATCTTTGTGGCAGTTCAGTGAAACAAAGCAGTAGCTGAAACTGAATCAAAATGTTGAACTTACTTCGCTGTGCTGACCGATCTAGATGACCATCGATGACGTTTTGTAGAAGAAGTACGACGAATAGTATAGTATTGAAAGTCATTTCATTTTTTAATGACCGTTACAGCTGAAGTTGCGGTTCTTATACACAGTTGTTAATGTTCGGCTTAAACACCATGTGTAGCCTCCATAGTGAGTATCAAATTTGCAGCAGATTTTATTCAACGAGAGGATTACAGATTACTAAATGGATTAAGTGTGGATACTAATATTTAAATCTTATCAATTCTGCAGCAATGCATTGCATAAACAAGTCATTTTTAGTAATATTGTAAAAAAAACTATTGATTGTCTGATATTCGCAATGCGCTAAGAGAGAATACACGCCAGATGGAAACTGCAACGGAGTAAGCGAACTTTAATAATTTGTGCGAATTTTAGCAACAAAATATGTCACACATTTTTGTATCGATTTTTAATGACATTATTATGCATGTATTATTTGTATTCTCAAACTTAACCAAGCATGAGAATTATCAAGGGCTAAAAGTGGTTAATATAGAGCACTGAAAATGAGTCAAACACAATTTTTGTAAGAACAGGCGCATGTATTTGCCATTTCATTTAATTTTGATCACTTTAGAGCGGACTTCCCAGCAAAAAGCAATATCAGTGGATAATAATGAGCAGTGTTTGTTGGTGAGAAAGATCGCTCGGTCTCTGAATTTCACGTCTTAAACAAAGCAGAGTAAGTAGTGCTGCCGCACAGTAGCGGTGTAAGAAGTCATAGCCCCACGTGTTCTAATTCACTTGCATCCACAGTTGTGAGACTGACAAGTATGACAAGTGCGATTTCTTTGCAAGTGAGATGCAGCACATTGAACCGATTTCTATGTCTTTGCAGAAACCACAGAATTAGATTGTTTGATCGTATCACTTTGCTAGAAGTGCAAACTGATTCAAACAGATGGCACATGGCAGGAACTTAATAAGTGGGCAAAAGGAAATTTTTAATACCTTACAGAGATAGGAAAAATAGTCGTGCGTCGCTTGCGGATTGCTCTGAATTCCTTTGAAATGCTCCGATCGCCACGACTCCTTCAGATTCGAAGAATTCAGATCATTGCGCAAAAGTTTTCTCGATAATGTTAGGTCCTCCGATCATTTTAGAAAAGTTAGCAGGCGGATGAAAAAACGTTCACAAACTTCTCTGTAGAACTTGACATCGTCTGTGTCGCTTTTCTGTGTGATCCGGTTGATAACAGTCACTGAAACTTTGCACAGCTTGAAGTATTTAATGTTGAACTGGCTGCTCATTGTTCGATTGCTATGGTATTATGTCAGCAGATTGTGCCATTTCATTTGCGTTACATGTGCCAATGTTTCCTTTCTAGTCAAACGGAAGAAGAGACGACCTGTCTAATTCTGTGGCAGAAACTCAACCCTAACAATTCAATAATTAGATCCACAAATGAATGAGTTTTAAACATAGAAGTAATTTAACTTTGTTCTCTGATTCTGAACGGTAAGATGAACATTTCAAAGATAAGACGATCCGTCTGAACTGCTCCAAGCAGGAAATCTCTTGGATTGTGAAGTCTAGAGAAAACATTTAAAGGCGTGCTCTATAGTTGATCATTTTATGTCATAGAATTCCATTCTCTCATGAAGCAATAGCAATAGCAACTGAAAGTCAATCATGAAGATGGCAGCAAACTGTAGCGACAATGCGGTTACACCACTCTCGATTAACCCTCAGAGACCTAGGGGTCCAGTGGAGCCCGGAGCCATATTTTTCTATTTTACTTTTTGTGGTGAGGATATATCAACCGCTCAAGCCCATGTAAAATCATCATTCTTGACAAAGAATCTACATGTGATATTTCCTTTCAATTAAATCAGTTGAAGTATGATAGATAGGTCAAGGGGGTCCACTGGATCCCCCCTCAGGTCTCTGAGGGTGTAGAAATTCCCACATCTAAATTTTTGTTATCATGCAGAGGAAAAATGATTTTGGACATGTCCACGGTGGCGCATATTGAGTGAAATTCATTTATTCAATGTTTACATCATGCTCGTACATGTGCGTTATGTTAGAAGATCGCAAAATGTGAATATTTTGCTTTCGCATATGATCGCGCACGATTGCCCGGACTATATAAACAACTCGACATAATAACAATGTTCGAAATGGAAGCTATCATTATTCATTGTTCAACACTAAACACAGACAATCGGCAAAGTTTTCACAGCAGCAATTGATGAGCTTGAGATCTCCACAGATGCTTTGAGGGTCTTAAAATGCAGCAGTTATGGCTCAGTTTAGGCCTATCTCCAATTGGTATGAAAAAATGGCCAAATGTAAGGGTTATGCTGCATGGAATAAACCAATTTCATGAAAATTAATTATCTGAGGTTACATGGCGACCAAAGATATCCATTGTCTTTGATATCCATTGTCAATTTATCCATTGTCTTTGATGGCGACAGCAAACATCGAAAAGCCGACTCCCGCTGGGAAAAGTGCTCACTATTCGCTGGCTTTTAGTGAGCGAGCAAGCGAATTCTTAGCTAGCGATAATGCAGTTTGCGAGTAGATGGCTATTGGCAAACCGAATTTTGCTTACTTTTTGTCGCTGGCTAATAGATAGCTATTGGCAAAGCGAAATTTGCTATCTACTTGTCAATGATTAATAGATGTCTGTTGGTAAAGCCAATGTTTCTAACTTCAACATTCAACACATTCTGTTGTTTGAAATCGCAAAGGAGGTTGGAGCAAAATGCAAATAGTGTACGTTAGCGCCAAGCTTTTAATCGAAAAATGCAGGTTCATTTTAGTTATTCTCATTAGTTCTTGATGTCATCAAATAGTTAATTAGAGTGTGCTTCCACCGTATTCTATAGCCTAATCATTTTGTAGTGAAACATATAGAAATTCCGTTTAACATGTCGTCATTTGTTCTTAAAGATCAGTGTTCAGAAATCCATTATTGATGGTCTAATCCAGTATTGAAGACCAAAGTAGACAGCTATTCAACTACAATAATCAAGCATTGTAACTGAACTGAAATGTCGAACAATGAACTGAACCTCTGTGTCGAATAATGAAAATACGTTCATATGAGCGACTTTTTTTTGCTTAAAAGTCAATTTAGATGACAGTGATTCACAATACTTTGATGATTTTATGTTTCAATCAAGCTTTTTAAATTATGTAAAATAAATCGCTACCCAACATGCATCGGACAGCAAACTTGCATTGCAACTTGGTCACTGAGCAATTAGTTGTTTCACTTGTTTATCGACCATCCCAACAGATGATTGTTTCTCTTCCTACGCACGCCTCCCGTCTAATCAGACAGTCACTGTGTGACGTCATCTGGCATTATTCACACGCCGAGCGCAGCGCAGGGTGTAGAAGTATACATTGATTCCCTGTCGTTATAACAATGCCGCAACAACCCGACAAGGCTGTCTGCTAACAGGTTGGACTTCCTGCGCTCATTCGAACAATTGCCTGCCCGACATCGTGTCAATTATTAAGTGCGCATCAAGTTGTGAGATCTCTGGTGTCGTGCCTTGTACGCGGCTTGGTCAACTGTGATTCTGATAAACCACTTCGAGCGTATAGGATCAAGGCTGCGCAAATCAGTGATTGTGTGTCAATTTAATTCCCTTTCTCATGACTGCGGAAAAAGACAACGGTTGAAGCCATGTAAAAATGGGTGAGTCGTTTCACTTTAATGTCACATTATGAAACCCGTTTTAGTTTTAGAAAAATAGGTTATTTTCCTATTGTAGTGACTAGCGTAATAGCTATACATACCTTTGCTGTAGACCATGAATCTCGGCAACTTAAACTCAATAACGAGGTATGCATTTTGTACAATCTATGAACCAATATGGATAACATTGAAGTAAGTGAAACGTGTAAAACCTGTTATTAATGCCAGCATGTTGAAACTTCGACGGATCGGGCTTTGACATTATCTCAAAGACTTTTAATCTTGCAATCGCCTCAATAAAATTATGAGCACCTTAATCATCTTGCATGGATTTTGATAACATGAAATCAGATGAAATTTTCCTCCGTTGATCTTTAGGCTGATTCAGTTAATGGGAAAAATTATAATGTTGCGAAAATCTTAAAGTTATCGAATTTTTCGTAAAACGACAAATGCTCCAACGGTAGAATTCTTTTTGTAGGATTATTCATACTAAAAACCTTTTACTCTAAAATGTGTAAAATTTGTAGAAATGAATTATCTTTTTGTTCATTTTGTAACAATGGCTACTAAATAAGGGTGTTAATTTGCTTTCAGCTTTTGTTATATGATATCAGGTTGCACAAATTTCACATTGACGTTTAGGCTGTGCCTCAGCGGTTTTTTAAAGGCTCTGGTATAAAAATTTTATCGTAAATTTCAGACCGCAATCGCTGCCCAACAAAATTAAATATCAAATATGGGCGCGGGCTCTACCAAACCAGTTCAATGAGCATCGATGGGAGAGAGAAATTGGCGACCATTTTGCAGAGGTAAGTTCTAAATTTCTGATATGAATACAATTTTTATGTGAGTTCTCAGTTTGTCACTGTCTCCGAATGTTTTGAGTTTAGCAGCATTGAGTCATTCTGCTATTAGTCCCTGGAGCGTTTCGTGGCAAGATGACAGTGATCAACAGTAGATCATTATACGTGTGGCCTAAATATTGCATAAAAATAATCAGCGAAAACGGTAAGCAATGCGAATGTTCATTTATGAATTGTAATTTTGCATGTAAATAAGAAGGCTCCATTATTTTGCATTCTAGAGACGAACCGCTGGTCTACAGGAATTTATGCTGAAAATACAACTAATTGTAACCAAACCAGCTCATTGAGTCTTCATGGCATGGAAGAAACTTTGAACTTCTGCAAGCCTACAATTGTTTAGCAGAGGTGAGCCTCACATTTTTTGTCACTGTCTCCGAATGTTATGGTTTTGACAGTTCTACATTACATCCACTACTGTTGATCCATGAGCATTTCGTGGCAGTATGACGTTGAGCAGCATGCTTTTGTGTTATGTTAGATGTGTAAGTAGGTCTACAGGAAGTCAACGAACTAGGCTTCATATATGCTAATAGGATACAGCGAATATCAGGCGAGCAGCTAGCTTTTCGATGAAGCAAGCGATTAGCGCGCTACATTAGTATTCGAAAAGCATCGCCAATCGCGAGCAAACAGCAGCGTTTTTGCTCCTAAATTGGCAAGCTTTTCGCCAGCATTTTGCGAGACAAAACGGAAGCTATGCGCTCGTTATTCGCTCGAGATATGTGCTAGCTAATCGCGAGCTTTTTTCCCAGCGGGCTCCTAGTGCAAATGATGCTGTGATAAATGTCGTTGAATGGAAAAAAATACCACAGTTTCATATGTGCTTATTGAGAATGCTGAAAGACACTCAAGGAATTAGTTATATCGACTTGCTACACGCAAACATCATTGTTTTACTCAAAATCAACTTTCCTAATGATTTGACATCGATTTAAGTAGGTAAACTGAGAATCTGTGAAAGTGGTCCACTGGACCCCCCCCCCTACAGTCTCAGAGGGTGTGAAAAAGTTCAAGTCTCTGATGGTTAAACTCGCGCCTTGCGCTCGTGGTGTAACCCTTAATTGCACAATTTTCAGTATTGTACACTTCTGTTGACTTTCACTGTTGTTGAATTTCAATGCAGTTTTCCAAGATCCATCGACAGGAAATCTTTTGCTTATACGTTGAAGACGATTGTCTTTCCTTGGCCAGACAACTGTCCACCAGATACCACTTAAACTCAACGCAGAATAAAGTAATGTCAATGTACGTGCGAATCTTTGAATACTTGAATAGTCTCCGTAAAGAGGTTTAATCAAATTTCTTCATGAGATCTCGTCTGACGTGAAGCATCCCTTACATGACATAATTGTCCCTCTAACGCACTGGAAAATTTCTGCAAATTCTGTGTAAAACTTCTCGTAGACGTGACTCTTTCTTTCCTACACCGTAAATGCTCTAAAAAGCGCCCCGGAGCCCTTACTTTAAAAGTGGCTTTTAGGAGGGGCGATTATTTGAGCCCATAATTTTCGGAACAAAGAACCAAAATTTTCAGAGAAAAATAATGTCCATTTTATCCAAAATCGAATCGTTTTATTTTCAATCATCCATCTTTGTAAAATTAATGTTAAAGATGACATTTTGTCCAGATCATTCATATTGTCTATTGAGCGTCACAGTCAGATTCATTGGATATCACACTTCATCACTTGTTTTGATTCCCTCGCAGTTTTCAGTCGCTGTTGCAACCGTACGCAGCTACTTTAACAGTATTTAACTTCAGACAATTCATTTTACCTGATTTTAGCATAAATAAAATTTTCTTCTGATTTTGCGCTATTTACATGTACCGCTGATGATGAAAATACAAAATTTGCTGCATACTGCCACGTGCTTATTTATACACAATACTTGACATTGTGCAATATCATTTCGCTATTTTGAGATTCGCAGCTGTGAGACAGCAAGTACTGCCAGTTTGCATCATGTAGGCCTAAAATCAATAATTCTCAAATGTCACAAGCTTACATTCTATGTTACGCTGCGCATTTTCAGTAGGCTATGCATTCAATCATTTCAGAGAGAACAACTTAATCCCTCGGTGTAGGTAATCGTGATTAGGTATGTTTCACAAAAGCAAGCATGAATATTTATGAATGATTTCATTGACATTTTAACTGATAATTGGCGTCTGGGGTCCATTAAGACCCAACATCTCAGCCATCTGTGTTTCGAGAAGAATTGATTTTTACTGCAAACAATTTCTTGATGTGCTTTAAATGATCATATATTTGGCAATTTTGGTGTAAGATAGATTAGATGGTGGTTGAGGTCCCAGAGGATCCCACTGTGAGGATTTTTCATTTCGTTTGGCTGTTTATATTTGTACATGCAAAAACAAAGCAATAGCAATCAAAAAGAGTATATTTGTGAACAAGTCGCAATGCCATTTACAAAACCGAAAATATACCAAAGCAAGCAACGATTCAAACAATTGAAAGTCATCACAAAGTTAAAATTTCAGTTTGGTTGATGCCACACCCCTCAGGAAATACACGCATAATACATTAGTATACATTATAACATAGATAATATCAGAGATGCCAAGGTTTCAAAAAAAAATGCGGGAGACCCAACATCAAATGATCCAACAACAAAAATAGTAAAATTAGATTAAATCATATTTAAACGCCCTATCAACTTCCTGTATTTCCTTCAATAAACGGAGAATATTTATTTTTGAAGACAATTAATTTGTCACATTTCCAATAAAAAAGATAGAATTCGTGAATCAAAAGAAAATCTATCTTTTCAATAAACGTATGATTGCATGCTTCTCATTGGTTGTGAGGGAATGGAGGAGGGCTAATCGAAGAATAGGCTAGCGGTGAGTGGCTAATCAGTCCGAACGTTTGCTGTTGCATTTGAATGATGGAAAGAGCACACTAGAAGGATAAAAACTGTTGGCCTACTTTAAAATACGGCGTAAATAAATGACGATGCGGGAGATTTAAGCAATTATGCGGGTGAGCGGGAGATTGACTAAAAATGCGGGAGACTCCCGCGAAATGCGGGAGACTTGGCATGTATGTAATATCATGTTGCACTTTATATTGTTACACTATGTTTATCAGTATATATGCTGTATGAACATACCAATTTTACTCTTGTGACAGTCATACAATCTGTGCTTAACTGAAATATTCTATATCATAACATCAAAATCAGATTATCTAATCAACATAAAAAGTGAAGTGATATCAAAGTGCAGACATCACAGTGTGCTGTTAATTTAATCAAGTAACTCAATAATAATCATGAACGAGCGCTTACTTTTCAGTTGAGCCTCCACTTTCTCCTCCAGACCAAAACAATTTGTTTATTGAAGCGTGATAACCACTTCGCTTTATCCTAGCCTTGCTACCTTTGTAACTTTATAACAATGTTAAAGTTGTAGAAGTTTTACGGGAAAATGATAGAATGATATCCGCTTCCCTTGTGATAGGACATGAAATCGTCAACATCATATCCGTCTACGCTAAGCAAGCTGAAAGATGAGTAGATGCAACTCAAAAAATTTGTACGCATTAAAGAACCAACAAGCACCATTATAGGAAATCAACTGGTGATCAGCAGATTATTCTACGCTGCATCCAGTTGGTGGGACTTTACCAATTGCAAAGATAGAGAGGGTCGACCAAGATACATGCATAAGACGCGGAAAAGGTTGTGGAACAGTAAAGAATCCATGGAAATTGTTGAAAGAGTGAAATAAGACTATATACAAGAGTTATGAAGAGTGAAGACCATGTTCTCCACCGACTGCTTCCACCAGAAATCCAGCATCGAAGAAACCTGAGGTCAAAGAAACATCCATTTCAGACATCTACTAATAGTGCTATATGTAGTAAGAAGTACGTATATCAGCCCCATGATTCAGTGACTTTCTCTCATTTTGACTCACATTCATTTTTCTCTTCTTTTAATAAAATAAAAATAATAAAATAAAATAAAATAATTGTAAACGTTATGCGTTCATTTCGTAATAAAACTCATTATAAGTTTTAGACTATTATTATAACATTTCCTGCATTAGGCCAATATATATTGCCATTCATCTGGAAATTCACGCTTGAAAATTACATAGAGAAGTTGAGTATTCAATTGCATGAAACTGACTTAGCCCAAGCATTTTCAACATACTAGGAACTTCTGCAGTTTCTGTATATAAATGCACATAAAACATGAATTCAGTTTTCGTTTCTAACTGAGTTGATAATTTTCAAACATAGGAAGTGTCTTAGAGAATTGACATGGATTTTTCTTTTTCTTGGGTAGTATTGGTGGTATATTCAAGAAGAACAGATTTCACGGGTTATCCGGACATTTTCGGAGTGGAGGCACTAGAATTTCGGATTCTCCTCAAAAAAATTGGTCTATAGAAAAAGTCAAACAAAGACTTCGCTTTATTTACTTCCACCTTCAACCATATTTCGCCTGCAATAAAAATTGCTGTTTTCAAGCTAGGCTAATTATTTTCCATTTGCCAGTTTTGACTCATGATTAGCGTTGAAGCTCAGAAACATGCTCAAATATTTATGAAGAAAATTGATTAGGCAGACGATAGTTTAAGTGGCATAAATCAGCATTTTTGGATATTTTTTATATACGATGATGACAAACTTTTACGATTGGCAAGTAATAATCCGCATTTATAGGAATGAAGTAGTTGGAACCGGAAAGTCGTTGCACAGTAATGACGTCATCCCCCTCGATAGACATTTTATATGAATTTTTATAAAGAGCACAATAGGACCAAGTATGACATTCAAACTTTGACTTTTATTGGACTACATAAAGTTAATCAATTAACTGGTAATTATGAAAAGGAAAATTTCTGCCAGCTGCTCCACTTCCTTTTAACTTGCTGTTTCTTTGCTTGATTCTATAGGTAAGCATATCATACATTCCTGTGATGACAAAATTAATCGCATCGAACTGAAGAAAAGGCGAAAATCATTAATAACAAAAGCTACATTAAAAGCTGTGACGGTAAAAACATTCTCTGTTTGACTCACTATGAATATTTCCGAGCGAAAAACATGAACAGCTACATTTGGAGACGGAGATGTCGCAAAACTTGGATAATCTATAACTTAGATGTCTAGTTAATTAAAGATTACTGCAAGCTCAAAATATCAGATTCTGACGAAATTGTCATTTACCATACTTCTATACGCAGTTTTCATTCGACGATAAGACGGCATTGTTTAAGCCAAGTGGAAAACGCAGAAGTATTCATTTTATTTGAAGAAGGATTGCCTGTCGATACTGTCTCAACTCCACTACCATCACGGTGTAAGTTCGCTGCGTTTACACCGTTTTTACCTAAAGCAGTATATCAGAAACAAACCAGATAAATGGGGTTTCAAAGTATATAGCAGAAACTCAACAAATGGCTTCACACATGATTTTCTGTTTCATGACGGACAAAAGCATTCCCCTCAGCATTCATGTGGATATGTTCCCGGTGATATCGTCATCAAACTCTGTGAAACTTTGCGACCATTCCATAATCACATTGTTGCATTCGATAACTTCTTCAACAGCCTTGAATTTTACAGCAAACGTTCAAAGAGGAATATGGAATATATTCAGTTGGAACTTTGCGAGCAAATCGCATGCGCAGTTGCAAGCTGAAATCATTGCAAGAACTGAAGGAAGATTGCCGTGGAAGTTGTGACTCAAAAATAGATGGAAACTCGTCGTGGGATGGCACGATTCCAATGCTATTCAGCTTAGCTCAACTTATGCAGGCATTCAGCCAAATGATCAAGTTAGAAGATATGACAAGAAAGAAAAGCGGGAAACCATGATTACCAGGCCATATATTGCGAAAGAGTATAATGCGATTATGGGTGGCAGCGACACATTTGACATGCTGATGGCATTTTATCGCATTCAGCGCAAAAGCAAGAAGTGGTATCTGCGCATATTTTTCTGGATTTTGCATACATCTGTCATCAATTCATGGATTTTATACAAGCAAAATGTGGACTCAAAAGTGAAGTTGCTCGACTTCACTATCGATGTAGCCTACAGTTTGATTCATCAGAGTAAGTTTATTGAAATCAAATATAATATCTATTATTTGTCTTACTCGTAAGATAGGCAATTAAGTCAAAATCTTTAGGTGTAGTCCAATAGTGCAGATTAATGTCGAAATGTAATCTTGATATCTAGGCTACAAAAGGTCCAAAGGTAGGTAAATGCATGGTTATGCAGCAGTAACTGCTTTATGTTACTGCCTACACAGATGCACTAACACGAATGGCTCTGGAATAAAGATGAATTGGTCTATTTGCATGTAAATAAAAAGGAAGATTACAATCTACCTACCTCGGTTCATTTTCCCGGTACTTCGGCATAGGTCTACTGATTTCCTCAAAAGGCTTTTCATGCAACATAAGAACTAGATTAGTCTACATGCATGTACATGTATATTCCTCATATTCAGAAAGTGATGAATCTAAAAAACTTATCATTTTTCTTTTCAGACAAAACATCGATTCAAAGAAAGCGGTCAGGTCTACCACATGGCTCCACAGCTCCGAAGCGCTTCAAATGTGCACTGCGCTCATTTGATTTAAATGCAGACATCCGGTTTGATTCCGTCGGTCATCTCCCATCCACGAAAAGTAAACTTCGCTGCAGAATATTCAAAGCTGTGTCAAAGTTGTGAGCTATTGTACAAAGTGCAGGGTGGATCCTTGCATTGGCAGAGACAAGGACTGTCACATCAAGTATCACACAAAGCGAAGCTGAATATTACTTGTAGTACCGTACCTGTAATGCTATGGATAATAATCTTCTTGACCTTCTCCCTCGGGTTGTGGAGCCGGCGAGGTGTAATTCTCATAATACACGCGTTTTGTGCCATTCAGCAAACAGTTTTTCCTTCGATTTTCTTGTTATGGCTATATTATACTGCTCATGCATGCACTTGTAGCTAATCTAGGGATAATTATCTATTGTCTATGGTCGTAAAACGCAAAAAAATCTGATTGAACAACACTTTTATGTCAGTCAGATTATTATTTCACTTCCTTTGACGCCTGAAGGGTCGTTTTGGACCCCTTCTCAGAAACGCAGAATAAAAAAATTTTTGAAACATTTGCTGCCTTTTTTCTTAATAAATAATTCAATCAAAAACTTTGATAAAATCCAGTTTTTTTAAAAAAAATTGTTCTAGTAGCCGGCATCAAAGGGGTAATCAAATGTCAAATGGGAAATTTCTGGTCAGACAATGAAATAGCATGATATTTGCCCTTTTACATTTACAATACTTTTGATGAACAGTCGTCAGCAATTACTCGGCTTAAATAATACTCAGGTGAAACCCAAACATGTAGGCCTATGTCTTGGATGCTAAGTATGTTCATATATTTCTTTCGATCTGGTGAAAATGTGTGATTTATAAATTGTATAACACATCGTATAGTTAATTGTATGTTCATTAACTATTTATTATTGCTCTTTCAGCACTTACGACGAGGAAACTTTGTTCGATAGAAGCTAGATTATCACAGCAGTCTCCAAAATTGAACTAAGTTTCTTCAGGTTTGGAAACCTTAAACGCGATTATGGAGGCAGAATATTGTAAGAAAGGTAAGATGGATCTTCAGGGTTGCCCACAATGGAAAATTGCGAGGATCGCAATGAATGGTTGAAGAGTTTACAGGATAAAGAAAAAAAGAAAATAACTGGTTGGTTATTGTGCCTTAATTGGTACACTGAGTGATGCACGAGAAACCACAATTCTGTCGTTTTTTCCTATCTCGGTACTGTATGAGACAAATTAAGTACTTTTTGAATTAACAAAATTTGTTAATTACGCACAAATTGACGAAACCCAATAAGGTAGGTGAGCCAAATAAGGCCCAAACTCTAGAAATCAGTGTTAACCCTTCCGTTACCAAGCGCGGTATTTCAGGTACCCCAATGTACTTTGATATCGTGTAAAATTTTTTAAAGCTGATCTTCCAGTGATTTCTTCATTCCCATTGCTTAAAACATTCCAATACACCAGAAAATTGGTTTAAGACAGATACCTGTCTTATAGAAATATTATTTTTACAATGATTTTGTGGATGGGGTACCCAGATTACCCCCACTTGGTAAATAATGTTCCGATTTTTATAAATTTTCCATCCTGTCAAACTTTCATTTTCTGCATTATTTTGCATAATTGATGAATTTATCTTACTTTTGTAAGAAAAATGCTTATCGTTTTCATCATTGTAGACTTTTGTACGCATGTTAATTTACTCTTTATATCAGCTACACATAATTTACATTTATTTCTTCAAAAGTATCAGTCGTCAAATAAAATCAACTTCGAATCATCTACATAAATGATTGGTATCAATCAAACAACTTATTCTTTTTGGAAAAGTGTCATTTAGTATTCCTTTGACAAGGAACCAGCTCATAGAAGCGACAATTGTCTGTCTATTTCACATTTTGGTGTCAATTACATTGTATTGATTGGCTGCAGCCATGGTGTGAAGCCGTGCAAGCGTGCTGACGGGTTGGGGTCTTTGTGTGTGAGCAAGAACAATCAAAGGCATGAGGCGCCTGCTTCATTGATCGATATCGTAGCAGGGCTCACAACGCCGTGTCAAATGAGACAGACAGAATGCTTTGCGTCATTTTCAACGGACGAGCTTCTTGGATTGATTGAAATGAGACGTAGGCGCTTGCAACCTGCTGTGATTGCCGCTTCACTTGCCAATTCTGATTCCGATAGCGATGAAGACGACGATGAAATATTTGCCGGTGAGGATGATTCTGACGTATTGGATAATGTCGAAGAGGATGATGAAGATGAATTGCTGGTTGAGGAAGAAGAGGATACGGAGAGTGAAGATGATGAAAGTGTCCCCGAGAATGATACTACGTGGCTAGATCTGGGATGGTATGGCACGCATCAGAGCCACAATATACTCGGAGACGCGGCCATAGTATCATGAATATTACACCTGGACCAACAGACATTAGCAAAGCTGCGATGACAATAAAGACCACTTTCTATTCTTCTTTCCGACGGAAATATTGGAGCTTGTATGTCGAGAAACAAACAATTATGCACATGCAGCAACTGACACTGACGACACATCATGGACAGATTTGACAATACACGAACTTTGTGCGTATATGGGCATTCTCCTGGCAGCTGGAAGGCTACAGGGCAGAAAGCTCCATATCAATCAAATGTGGCGACAGAATGCAGCCTTTCAATATCCTTTATTTTCTGCAACAATGTTGAGGAACCGTTTTTGTGAAATATCCGCCAAATTGATATTTGATGATCCTGCTACACGGCCTACTGGTTTATCTAGGAGTGAAGACAAACTCGAAGCCATTCGCACTGTTGTGGACGCCTTCACAGAGAAGTGCATCAAAAGTTATTATCCACATGAGATCCTCACTGTTGATGAGCGCTTGGCTGTATTCCGTGGAAAGTGCCCTTTTCGAACTTACATGAAGTCAAAACCTGGTCGTTACGGCATAAAGATTTGGATATGCGCCGATTCTCAAAATGCCTATGTTTCAAATTTGCAAGTTTACACTGGAATGAGAGTCAACAGGAAAGAGGCAAATCAAGGACAACGAGTTGTTATGGACCTGGTGAAACCTTACTTGGGATCTGGCAGAGGATTAACAACTGACAATTTTTTCACCTCACTGCCCTTAGCCCAAAGTTTGTTGAAATCCAATATCACTATCACGGGTACATTGCGCGCAAACAAGGCTGATATTCCCTCCGAATTTCTACCAAGCAAGAACAGACAATCGAATACTTGCTTGTTTGGATTTACCAAGGACGAAACATTGCTCTTGTATGTGCCCAAACCAAACAAGTGTGTTATCCTCCTTTCTACTCAACATCACGGTGCTGACATTGCTTCCTCGGGAAAACCAGAAATTATTGAGCATTGCAATGCAAAAAATGGCAGGGTTGACACAGGAGATGCGATGACTCGACACAATTCTTGTGTTCGCCAGACCAGAAGGTGGCCAATGCGGATCTTCATGGAGCTTTTGGATATCGCGGCCCTAAATGCTTTCATCCTGTGGAGAGCGAAACATCCCACCTGGAAAGATTCCTGCAGATCTCGGCGTGCCACTTTTCTGGAAGAGCTGAGAATCGAATTGGTGCTACCAAACGTTCAATGCCGAGCGACCCACACCAGCGGCCTACATAAGGCAAAGTCGATGCCATGCGTATGATGGGATGCGGACCTCCAATACGACCTGCATTACCAACGCGACAGCAGCAACCAAGGCGGTGCCAGAGATGCCCAAGTGCCGCAGACAGGAAGACAAAAGTGACGTGTTCCACTTGTGGAACACCACTCTGTAAGGACCATCGCAACGATGAAAGTGATTTAATGTGTCTGACATGCATTAGTAATAATTGAATAGTTTGAAATGTGGACATAAGATCTTTTTTTCCGAAAAAAACACTAGGGTACATTAGTTACCGCGCTTGGTATTTAACGGATTTTTTTTACCTTGGTAACGGAAGGGCTAACGAAACGCTGCTGCATTGCTGTGTCGATGAGTGAATAGACAATGTTTTTTTACCCGATTCATGAAGTTTCAGCGAAAAGCGTTGTGATTGGTCCGTTCAGCAGCCTGTTGAAGTTGAGCGCGGGGACACGAATACTTCTTGACTGCAGTCATTGCGAGGGAAGATACACAGCCGTATGGAGTTAAGTGGTTAACATCAGGAAGCAGAGAACTCGGAAAGTATGGTATGCGCATCTTTCAAATAGGTTTAAGCCTGTATTCATTGAATTATAGCGAATGTATAGAATGCTCATTATAAGGCCCGTTCGGCTTGCTGCAAGTTCCAAGTACTGTATCATAGATAACGCTATTTTTACAAGCATTTACGGTCAAATATGACTAGCCAAGCCTTCGTTGTTGTGAATGAGGTTGCACAACACGAAATTTACCTAAATTAGACAATTTTTGTCAAAGTCAACATTAAAATATAGTGATACTAAGTTTAAATGGGCCTTATTAAGAGCATTTTATTGTTGCTATTTAAAAGTAATTTTGTGTGGCATGCCATTCGCGATCTAAATGAATGACGAATATTCATATCTAAATTAGGAAAAATATAATTTAGAGAAATAGGAGATAGGATAAGTAGCTATTCAAGAAAGCCTATTTTCTCTCGTTTCAGATCGACAGAAGCGAGCTCCGTGGTCAAGCGAGTCACTGGTAGAAGCTTTGCGTGAACTGAGACAAGGCGTGCCTCAGCGAAAGGTTGCAGAAAAGTACGGTATTCAGGGGCGTCACGCCATAGGGAGCCGGGGGAGCACGGGCTCCCCCAGATTTTTTCTAGGTAGTCATAAAATTCAGTTACTAGAAAAGCGCACAGAATAGGTTCTATTTGAATTGAAATTAAATATACATCAAATGTTGAATATCAATTACTAATTATAAATCAATTTAATAATTAACAATAATTTAGTGTGCACAAATAATTTTTTTGACAAAAATATTTAATCTAAAAGGATTTTTAATCTAATAAAATTTTTACGTTAATTATGTGCTGAATTTCATCTACCGATAAAATTTTTGATTGGATAAAAAGTTATCGGTTTCCTTATTTCTTGGCGGTTTTATGGTGGCGACTTCATAAAAAATTCAAAATCGTTTCGTATTTTCTTGTCTACGATTGTTTGAAATTGTGCTTATTTGAATTATTGTTTCCGTTATCAGCTGTTTGCGTCATATGAAAGTGTGAATATTTAACATAATTATTGGATCACACTTGGATCGGGAATAGACCTACGAGCAGTAGCACGATTGTTACTGATTTTATAGTGAGTTTTTTATCTTAATAAACTATCCAAAATATATATAACTTATTTAGGAAAAACGTAACCTAAATTTTATGATTGTGGTACTCACATGTAACTTAACTTAAAACTGAATTTGGTATTTCCTATAATAACCTGTTAGACGTATAATTTCCTATTCAGTAGATGTGTGCATTTATATGAAAATTTTGAAAGGAAGAACTATTTATGCAATTCTCATCTACATTACACGTATTCTGAAAAAGCTGTTCCTAGTATTTTACTCATGAAAATAAATTGAATCTAGTACCCGGCAAAAAATAATCTAGCGGCCCGCTCGTTGTGTCGATTCGAACCTATAACCGTGAGATCCTCACGCCATTACACTATCCACTACGCTATGCAGGCTTTTGTGACTTTTGTGCGTCTTAATCTATATTACCATTACTTCTTAAATTACTTACCAAATTACAGTCTCTTGCAAAAGTTTAAGAACACTTATCTTTTCTGATCTTTTTATGTATTTCAACGTATATGTTGCAGAATCTTTCAAAGCGGGTTTCTCATATAGCATGCTTATTGGAGACGTTTCACAATAGATATGTTTAGAGCGAAATCGTTTACTATTAATATCGTGGGAAGCCCGGAGTCTATTTTTAGTAACATTATCCGCACATACTAATGCAGTGGAAAGACACGTTCATTCGAAAGATAATCTGCACGATGGGTCGAAGAAAATCCATTCTGCCTACAGTGAGAGCTCAAGCAGTAATATTAGCAGAAACTGGTGTGAGTCAACGTCGAATAGCAGCACAGCTGGGAATTTCTCTATATTCAGTAAACTTGGCGATTCGGAAATCTTCGACTGGCTCATTTAATGATTCTCCCCGAATTTGTCGTCCAGAAGCTCTAACAAGGAGGGATGAACGGATACTGAAGAGAATGGTAATGAAGAAACCTTCAATGTCGCTGCGAGAAATCAAAGCTGTGCTGCATTTAGCTGGAATCAAAGCCTCTTCATCTACTCTTTCCAGAAGACTCTGTAATAATCTTGGTCTTAAGAGTTACAGACCTGCGAAAAAGCCAAAGCTCACTCCGAAAATGGCGAAAGCTCGCTTAGAGTTTGCTCGGCGATATCTTCACTACACAACAGAAGATTGGGAAAAAGTCTTATAGACAGATGAGTCAACATTCGCACAATTTGTTAGTCGCATCAAGCATGTCCAAAGACATCCGAAGACAAGGCACCATTCACGTTATGTGGTCCAGACTATGAAGCATCCTTTGAAGCAGATGGTCTGGGGCTCAATGTCTGCAAAAGGTCGCGCCGGCATATTTTTCCTTCCTACAGGAATGACAATGAACGGTAAAATGTACCTCAACGTTCTCAAAGACAAACTTCGTTTACATATGGATATCCATAATACAGAAACACTTATGCATGATAGCGCTCCATGTCACCGCGCCAAAATCGTATCTGATTGGTTGCGCTCAAATTCCGTCAATGTCTTCAAATGGCGCGGAAATTCTCTGGACTGTAATCCCATCGAGAATTTATGGTCTGTGATGATGGACCATGTGGCAGCTATGCGAACGAAGAGTGCAATTGACTTGAGAAATTGCATCAAGGCAGTTTGGACAACGAAATTATCAACAGAATACTGTTCGAAGTTAGTTAAGTCAATGCCTCGTCGTCTGACAGCCATCAATGAAAGTATAGGTTATTGGACCCGCTATTAGTTTTTGAAGCAGTTTTATACATTTTGTATTATTTCATTTCATGCATTCTAAAATTTGCATGAATATTATTAATAAGATGGAACTGAAATGAAAATTAGCGTTTTTTGCAAGTGTTCTTAAACTTTTGCAAGAGACTGTACTTATTCATTTTCCTATATTACTGTATATGATTTGCAATTAGTGGTTAAATATTGAAAAATATGTTACGGCGATGAAACTTAATCTCATTTTTTTCAGATTAAATATTCAACTCAGATATCCTCGCAGCGCAAACAAAATTTATTACCAAAATGGACAAGTTTATCACGATATTTCCAAGATGCTCGCAAAGCGGTGATAGCGGAGGCGCTATAGTATCTCAATGTATCGATGAAACTGCTGATGTGTCTATCACTAAGGTACCTGAAGTTGAATCCGACATCACCGAAGATCGAAAATTTACAATACCAACAAATAGAATCTCTAAAGATGAATATATCAGGTAACTATCAGCTTAATAGATGAAAAAATGCCTGTATCACTAATCGCATCATTCTTTTTCAGGAAAGGTCCTATTCGTCCGGTTTTGTCGTCTTATCCAAAAACAAACTGCCTCGGTCGAAATCGTTCTTTTCAAGCTCAGTGGTATGAAAGTAGGCCTTGGTTGGAATACGATGCTTCAATTGACGCCGCACTGTGCTTTCCATGTCGGGTCTTCTCTAATAACTCTCTTGATTCCTCTTTTAAAACTAAAGGTTTTCGGCAATGGGCAAGGGCCTTAGCAAGTGGTCGGGGTTTCGATAAGCATTCGAATTGCTCAGAACATCAGGCTAACATGTACAAGTGGCAGACGTATGTCAACCAAGTCTCAGTTGATGTTCAATTATCTGATGAGCGAAAGAAACAGATTGAGTTTAGATCTCAGGAACGTCAACAGAGATACAGGGCGTTGAGTATTCTTTTTGATATAACTGAAACTCTAGCTCGCTTGCATCTACCATTTCGTGGTCACAACGAAAGTCTAACTTCATCAAACAAAGGTGTCTTTTTAGAGATCACGAATCTGGTAGGTCGTTGGAACGAAGAACTGGCCATGCATCTAAGCAAATCGATGGCGAACCCAAACGGCTATCCAAGCTACACATCTGCAAAATCCCAAAACGAAATGATTCATACCATTGCTGAGATGTTGCGAAAGTTAATTGCTACAGAAATGAAGGAAGCAGGATACTTCGCGATTTCTATGGACACCACGCCAGATTTATCACGAAATGAACAGTTATCTTTTGTCGTACGCTATGTATCAAAAAAAGGCGAAATCATTGAGTCCCTTCTAGATTTAACTCATGCAAGCAATTGCACTGCTGAAGGTCTTTTTGAACAATTTCAAAATTTCTTAAAGAAACATGATATTCCCATTTCCAAACTGCGTGGACAATCGTTCGATGGTTGTGCAACGATGGCTGGAAAATATCGAGGACTTCAAGCTCGTATTCGGGAAGTCGCACCATATGCGTATTTCGTGCATTGTTACGCACATCGACTGAACTTGGTACTTGTGGATGTTTGCTCAAAAGTTGCAATAGGTCGAAATTTTTTCGGCACCGTTCAAAAATTATATGTCTTTATTGAAAATTCTGTGAAGCGCCATGGGTTATTCAAGGAATTTCAAACCATGATGAATGAAAATGAAGACAGTGATGCTAAAGCTTTCGGAAATCTTGCCTCACTGAGCAATACTAGGGGTCCAGTAGAGTTGACAGCTGCTTGTCATTGAAGATGAACATAATTCCAATAGTTCACACATTGGAAAAAATTGTTCATGACACCTCCTTTGACAGAGACACTGAAAGTGACGCATTGGCAATTTTCAAAACTATCGATTTTGACTTCTGTCTTTGTTTAACAATATTTTCGGATATTTTGCGGTTGACAAACGTGGTATCCAAATCTTTGCAAAAGGAATCTCTCAATATAGCAGCTGCAACATGTCAAGTAGAGGCTCTTCGAGAAGAATTGAAATCCAAACGGACTGATGAAAGATTTTTCATGTTTTGGGAGGAAGCAGAAAAAATGGCAAATAAAATTGGAGTGATATTCACTGAACGACGAAAACGAAAAATTTCGAAGAGACTTGATGATCACCCGGAAACAGAAGTTATTCTTAGTGGACAAGATGATTTGAAAATTAATTTTTATTTTCAAACATTGGATGCCATGATAACTGCGTTATCATTGCGATTCAGCGATGAGATACTGCCACTCCTAAAATCAGTTGGATCGTTGATGCGTCCAAAATTATCGAATGTGGAAGAAGTATGTACCTTGGGTGCCTATTTTGAAGAAGATCTTAATGTTAAAGATTTGAAGCAAGAATACATACTATTTTGCAGAACTCATATAACAGAACAGATCGCAAACCAATCGTCAATTCATTTGATTTATAAATCCATGATTGAAAAGGAAAAGTGTTCTATTTATCCAAATCTTTCAAAATTGTATAAATTGGTGCTGACATTGCCAGTTTCCTCGGCTTCATGTGAACGTTCGTTTTCAGCCTTGAAAATTATCAAAAATCGGTTACGGACAGTAATGACCCATGATCGCTTGAGGGATTTACTGTTAATTGCCGTTGAATCTCGCCGGATCAAGAACACCGGACTTGATATCGATCAAATGGTCGATTATTTCTGGACCGAGTTTTCCTGTGAGAGACGTTAGTTTATTGTTTTTCGTTTTTTATAGACTATCTTGAAGAAGCCGCTGAACTTAATCCTATATCTAATTGTTTTCTAATTGAATCATCATTAGGCCTATACATTTACTGTTAACTTGTTAGATTAAATGATTTATATAAACATATTACTGGTTTTGATTTTCTGAATGGGTATGAGCTTATGCTGTATAGGATCCATATAGAACACCTGGTTGAGAGGTTGTACCTCGGAGGATTTAGTTTCCTTCATAGTGTGCGGTGAAAGTGTAAATGAATTGATAAATCGAAATCGGACTATAGTCTCAAAATACAGTATCTAGGCCTATATTACCTTCCCGTGATACTATCACATTAGAACACATTCAGCTTCGGCGTGAGTAAAGGGCGGCCTATTTACTGTTTTAGTAACAATACACAGTTACATGCTAACGGAACTTCTGAACATCAGTAATTAACAATTTTAAATTGATAAATAGACTGACATTTCTCTCAAATAACCGGTTTATATAGCACTTAAGTTAGGTTAATACCTATCTAAGAGGATATCAATGCCTTCATAGAAAAGCAGCATTTTGGGCTCCTCCGGTTTTTTTGGCGCGTGACGCCCCTGACGGTATTCCCCGCAGAACATTGAGAAACCATATGAAGACTGGGTCAGCAATCAAGCGTTTAGGAAGCGAATCAATACTTACTGCAGATCAAGAAAACGAGCTGGTGAGACGCATTTAGCGTTTAGCTTCTGTTGGGTACCCCATAACAAGAAGAGTATTGAGAAGTTATATGTATGAATATGTCACAGCAAACAATATTCCCAATCCATTTCAATTGAATCATTAAGCCGGGAGAAAGTGGTTCGACTTATTCATGGCAAGGCATCAAGATTTATCTATTTGTCGAGCGCAGCTGATGAATCCTGCTACAGCTGTGAAACTGAACAAGGTGATCGTTTCGGAACACTTCAATTCTCTCAAAGAAGTCTTGAAAGAGTTGAGCTTGTTAGAAAGTCCTGAGAGAATATATAACATGGACGAGAAAGGCATCAGGCTAACACTCCATCATCAGCGAAGCGTCTTGACTGAAAAGGGCATCCGAAGAGTGCATGTCGTAGCCCCAGAACATGCAGAAAATGTCACTGTCGCAGCTTACGTCAGCGCCATTGGCAACGTTGTACCTCCTATGATCCTGTTCAAAGGTGTTAACAAGAAACAATCCTACGGAAATGAATTGCCAGCCGCATAGATGCGGTTTCTACGTTTGGGGTAACTGCTAAAGGTAGCATGACGAATGAGGGTGAATATCAATAAGGGAGTGCATTTCGCCATTTTTCGTGTCCCCACGCTGTAGCGACCTGTCGGTTTTGATCTGCTGTTCAACCTGACGTCACTCGACTCTGCGCTTATAAGATGACTCATTCACATAACAGATGAAGTTGCAAGACAATATACGGTTGTTTGCACTGCAACCAATAACTGCTAAGTGAACAAAATTACTGGTTTTCACTGTCCCCACGGTCGAAGTGTCAACACTTCCGAGACGTGCGTCAATCCCGGTTGAGGTAAGCATGCTTGATTGAGTGTTATCGACTATACATACACAAGTAGTCGTTCCAATATGATGTATGTTAGTTGAAAATGTTTAGGACAGAAAGACGAGCGCTTTCATATTTGTCCCCGAACTGAACTAATTTACGTTACAAAGTCTACATTCATCTCAAAATGCAAGATGTCATAGTTGTAATTTGCTGGCACTGTCTCAAGATCTTTCATATATATCATGCTTTAAAAGTTTGACTCATAATTAATCATTGTTTATACATCATACGATTATCCTTCATTGATAAGGGTTCTTAGGTGCAAGTTATGGATAAGATACTAATTTACGTTACCATGATTGTGAAGCTTCGGTGAAGGAGCTTCTATTCCTGTGCGATATATATATATATATATATATATACAGGGTGAGTCAAAAAAAACGTTATTTGAAGTTTGTGAAAAATCTATCTGAATTGTCATTCTGATTTCTTTCTCAAGTTGACTGATTGAATTTCTATGGTTTTATTTTCCATATCCAAGCACCAAATCAATGCTCTAAGTTCAAAAAATTCGAATTCATATCATCGAACGAATGGCTTCTGTACATAGTTTATACAAGTGTATGTACAAGTATTCATTTAGTGCTTCATTCATGCCAAACTATGATGGAAAGGAAGGCAAGGCTTGTTACATGGGCGGTTACATTCAACAATGTGTCCGAAGCAAGGAGAAAATACATGGATGAATTTCATGAGGAAGCCCCACCTACACCGACAGTCCATCGTTGGATGAAGAAATTCCTTACGTATGGGGATATGAATAAGCGTGAAAATGGAAGTGGTCGTCCAGTGACGGCTACAGGTGACGATATCTTTACCTCCATCAAGCCGATAATTGAAGATGACCCGAACGTTTCTACGCGTCGCATAAGCAACACGCTTGGAGTCTCGCAAAGTAGCGTCGTTCGCTGTCTTCATAAGAAAAAGTATCATCCCTATAAGCCAACCTTCGTCCAGGAACTCTCAGATGACGATCACGACCGACGTCTCGAATTCTGTCAATGGATCCTCAATTCCTCACTTCAGCATCCTCAATTCCATCTCCGAATAGTTTTTTCCGACGAAGCTGTCTTTCATGTGAATGGAACTGTAAATAAGCACAATCTGCACTACTGGAGCACTGAGAACCCTAAAGCTTTCGTCGAAAAGCTTCATGACCGGAGATCTGTCACTGTATGGGCCATGATAGACCATACTGGAGTGCTGAGTTACGACATCAGTGAACTAACGATGAACAGCGATCGGTACTGCAATGTTCTGAAACAGCATGTTATTCCCTTCTTGCGACGAAACGAAAACCAGAGCAGATTCTATCAACAGGATGGAGCCCCTCCCCACTACAGCAACGCAAGTCGAAGAATCCTCGACGAAAATCTGACGGGTCGGTGGATTGGTCGAAGAGGACCAGTTGAGCGGCCACGCCGTTCTCCAGACCTTACTGTTTGCGACTTCTTCCCGTGGGGAGCGTTAAGAGACCGAGTGTATGCGCGACTGCCAAGAAATACGAGAGAACTGACAGCCTGCATTCGAGAGGAAATTACTTCTTTCACATCTAACGCCTGCATGAAGGCCTATGACTCATTTGTTCGACGATGCTCTCTTTGCATTCAGCAGGAAGGTGCTCAGTTTGAGTCGCTGTTGTAACCACAGCTTGTGAGGAGCAGCTTTTTCAATGTTCATAACCGCCTGTTGTTGCATTTTATTGTAACTTATAATAGATATCCCACAAAAGGTAAATAACGTTTTTTTTGACTCACCCTGTATATATATATATATATATATATATATATATATATTTCTAGAATGTACTTATGTCAAAAATTCGTTCACTGTGTTGTTCGGACTCGTCTTCATGGAGATAGAGACAATAATATTTAAAAACTAATTTACGTTACTGTACACATTACTAATTTACGTTACATCACGTAAATTAGTGGTTTCAGAAAGTTTTTGTTTTCAAGCATTTTTCTGAATAAATATACCAGGTCCGACTTCTTAATGTGACACGTACACTTGCTATGGACCATCCATCAGAGTCAGTGCAGAAGGTCCTACATTTTACACGGACATGCAAAATTACTTCAACATTTAAACTGTTTTATAATTTGGAATTATTTTCTAATGTAGGTACTGTATTTGTGATATGTAAGTCAGAAAAATTCCATCGATATTTTAGGTTGCAATTTGATTTTTGATAGAGATACAGTGACATAGAATGCAGGAATCATAGAGTTATTAGGTGCATGTTATTTAGCAGAATACTGTGATCCAATACAGTTTGTCAGTGCACATGTGGAAATTCAGCAATAGAAATGCTCAAGCGTAACAAAGATTTATCAGTAATAATCATAGCAGGCCAATCACCCTAGAGGTAGTTAGTACTAGCATTTATAAGTGTATTCCATGATCTCTGCAAATCAACAAGATATACATTTGGTATGTAGGCATATTGTTCTATTGCAGATCAATGGCCAAATCACGCGCCGAGATTCAAAAGGCATATAGAGAGAGGAAAAAACAAGACGCACAATATATGGAAAGAGAGTCAAAGCGTGTACTCAAGTATTATAAAAAGACCACTGAAATATCTTATCGGTCGTTGAGAAAACGAAGAAGAGATGGGAGAATTAGGTGGCATAGGTTCTATGACAAACAAAAGAAATCTAAGGACAATTCAGTTACCCTTGATGATCTTCCAATCGAAATCCGACATGATGAATCCCAGACTCCAAAGAACAGAACAAGAAAGCGAATCTCTAGGGCGGTAGCAAGAAACCACAAAAAGATGAAAACCCTATCAGTATTACAAAAGGCGATTCGTCTGGGTGCTCGCTGGAAGAAGCGATTTCAAAGAGTAATGACAGATTCGGTCAGTGGTCCTGTTGACAGACTGGATAATAACTGCTCTTATGACGATCCTGATACATCCTTTACGTTCATTCACTAAAATCTAAGGTTGACAGACGACTCGAACGTCTTCGAGTTGAAAAAATTGCGTATCCAGAGTACAAAGAACTTCTCTTGAATGAAACTGTCGTACATGAGTTGTCTGAAAATAGAGAATCAACTGAGCGACTCACAGCTCCAAACATGATGGCCAACAGTCAGTTTATTCAAAAGTACAGACTGAGGCATTCAGCAGCAAAATTACTACGAATTTCAAGAAATGTTCAAAAGCAAAACTCTCTTAAACGTGCAAAAAAATTCCGAGTAAAGAGTATTCGAAATCGTGCAATGTCATGTTTTTGCGAAGCGATCATTGATTTTCTTAAGAGAGAAGACAACTCTCGTACTACTGCTGGGAAAAATGAGACTAACCATCAAGAAAGTGAAGTATCAGAAACATATTTTGAAAGACAGTATGAAGAACCTTCATTTAAAGTTTCTGTCAGAAAATGTTAATGCTACACTATCATATTCAACGTTTTGTCGCCTGAGGCCTAGATACATCGTTCCAGCCCGACTTACTTCTAGAAATGTGTGTCTTTGTCAGTACTGCCACTCCTGCGTAAATTTACGCAGTGCGTGAAAAAAAATATTTCTGCGTGAAATGCGTGGGATTTTGAAGAGGTGCGTGAAGGGAAATATGGATAATACTTATACATATGATCTGTAAAGGAATATTATATAATTTTGTATCGTATCATGAATTTTCCATGGTTTCCTATTTTCCATAAGAATATACATACAGTAGCCCCTACAATTATTTAAAACTAAGTTTTCTGCTTTCAGTATTGTTTTTTGGTCCAATAGCTGATTGTGGTGGCGGGTAGCATGGATAGTGAACATTGTATGTTGTGTTGCGATCGTTGCGACATTGCGTTGATATTGATACATTTGGACCTGTTGTTCATGCAATCCGTTCTTCCTCTTTTAAAAAAGTTTATCAAAGAAATTCTGTTCTTGTTCATAAAATGTATTCTGACGTTGGCGAACTGTTTGTAAATGTTCTTTTATGTTTTTTGAAGAAAGAATTTGTTGATGAAAACACAAAAAGATTGAAGAAAATTTCATTTGATCGAGATTCACAACTTCCAGATTCTGCCATATTTATCGGTGAAGACACAGGAAAGAAACTGGATTCTGTTAGTGAATCAGTGCGCACTGAATTTTTCAACCGTGTCCGAAAGTTTTATTGTACTTCGTCCAGTAAACTTCAAGGCTATTTACCGCTGGCCGACAAGCGAGTGAGGCAACTTCGTTTTCTGGATCCTGCTCTTCGGAAAACCGAAGATGAAACAGCAGTTGTTTCCATTGACAAAGAAATGAAGTACAGCAGTGAAGATGTCACATCCTTGATAACGGAGTGGCGTCAATATGGGATTTCACGCGCAGTTGAAGAACTGAACGATATAGTTCAGCCATCGACTGCCATCGGTGACTGCAACACTTCGCAACAAGCCTATCCGATTCTCACACGATTGTCCACCTCCGTTTTGTCAATACCTCACGGAAATGCTGCGGTAGAACGAGCTTTTAGTTGTCTGTCAGATACAGTGAAACTGTTTGAATGAAATCTCAGTGAACTCATGCTTGGTTATCAGTGGCTATCTGCGGGCTTCGAACTACTGTTGTTACAATTTTCCTTTGAGTGAAGACCTGGTCCAAATGGGCTTCAATGCTCATGCATCATACCAGAAGAGGCTGAAACATGAGAAAGAGGCCGACAAGAAAAAATCGGAACAAGCAGCGCGGAAGAGGAAATTGGAGGAAGAAATGGAAAGATCGAAAGAGCAGATGGCATTGTTGAACAAGCAAAAGCAAATAGCATCAAATAAAAGCGAACTCCAAGAAGAAGAATCATCTGCTTTATTGATGATAGCTGAGTATCAAAGGAAACTGTCGCTTATTCAGATGAAACGCAAGAAGATTGAAAAAGACGAAAAGAAATTGATAGCGGAACAGACAAAATCAAAAGAAAGAATCATAAAGAAAACAATTGAACAGTTTGCCAAAAACTAACAGTACCCGGTTTTTTACATTTTCTCAAATATTGTTATCTTCAAAGTTTTTTAGTTGAATTATACAGTATATTTTGTACAGTGTGTAGTAGTAGCATGTACATGCATTGTCAGTACGTATAATCAGTAGGTACTCTTGTTGTATTTTGTATTCGAAAGTTTGAACATTTTTATAGAAACTAGTAGAGCTGAGCATAATTCGTTTGAGCTTATTTTTAATCGAATAATTTCATTTATGAGCATTTTAGTAGACTGTACACTAGAGCTGCCTAGCTCTTTGAGTTTGTTTTTTTGCTATTATGGTCTTTTGATAGATATATTCTGTTGTTATATTTTGTTTTTACGACTCTTACGTTTGTTAAGTCTTTTGATAGATACTCTCTACCGATATTTGTTGTTTTCAAAATACATGTATTGATGAATGGAAAGCATTTGTTTTTCGTTGGATTGCCCAGCTGCAATATCTAATGTATGATTGATGTAGATTCAAAATGCGGAGCTAATCGTCTGAAGGAAGCAAGCGAATAAGTACAGAAAAAAATAGATTGTGCACTCTTTAGACTTACCGTACATGTACTTCCATAACACATTCTCAACGCATGTTGAAGCATAATTTGGCCGTATCAAGACGAAACGTTGTAAGCACCATGTGACGAATTTTTAGGAGAGTCGAAATAGAATTAAAAATTTTATTGTTCTTTATAGTCTTTATGGCTTCTTGTTCCTTTACGCTTCTCACCTTCATGATTCAAAGGGTTTGAACACAGAAATTAAGGTACGTGACAGCTCGACAATACGCATTCCGAATATACAAAGGTCTCATTTTCGCAAAAATGTCGGTGACAACGTTTCGTCCTTGTCCGGTCGAATTGAAGCAGTTTCACAGATAGTAATTTAAGATTAAATTTATCAGAACATAACCACCACACAGCCTACACATACGGTTACATGTAGTTGTGATGAGTCAAAACAAAATTGAAAGGAAAAGTTGAACTTATAAACCTTGTCTTGTAAAGTAGATGTAGCGCTACATGTAGCTGTTTAATACGCCTGCGTGAAAAAAATTCACCTGCGTGGGATTTTCTAAATATCAGAGTGGCAGCACTGGTCTTTGTGCAGTCCATCAAAACTTTGCATTTATCCTACAAGCTAGTAGAAATGTTGGATTGAACGTGCCTTCTTTGAATCCAGAAGCATTCATGCAAATATTTGAGGATATCGGCGAAGGATCATTGCACATTTTCTTGACGGCAGACATGAATCCGTCTGAGACTGTTCAGTATGAGCAGTGGAAGAGAGTTGAAACAAATGGACATAAAAGGCAAAAAGTTGTAACTGCCGTTGAATCTCTGGAGTCGTTCTTAAAATTGATTATCGAAAAGTTTGAACAGTTTAAAGCACATGTACGCCGAGTGAGGTCACAATTCGAGGCAGCAAAAAGAATCAAAGAAAATCTAGCAGTCGGACAGATCTTCATCCACATGGATTTTGCCGAAAACTATACCTGTTGTACATTGGATGAAATTCAGTCGGCTCACTGGAATCAGTTCCAAGTGACCTTGCATCCAACTGTCGTGTATTTTCGTAGTGAGGACAGTGCTGCTTTGAGTGTCAAATCATATTGCTTTGTGAGCCATATTGTAATCACACTGCCTCGATGGTAGTGATGCAAATGGAAAATTTTCCCGAAAATTTTCCGAAAAATTTTCCAGTGGAAAATTTTGAAATTTTTTTTGGTGATTGACATTTTTTCCTTTGTTTTGGAGACCTGTTGTAGTCGTTTGAAAAGACTATGCAATATGCAAAGACCGAAAATTTCTCTATCATTCCTGCATGTTACCTTTTGGAACCAACTGCACCCTTTCCATGTCTATTTTAGATCATCCCAAATGAATTTCAGATATTAGATGGATTTCAGATTTCTCTATTTGAATTTCAGATATCTATCAGAAACCCAACTTTGAAAGGATCTTAAATTCAACTGGAGAATCTCCAATTCATCTGGAAATGTCTGAAATTCATTTGGGTAGATCTGAAATCGATTTGGAACTAGATCTGAACTATGAGGTGGAAATGGAAGATGTGCATGCAGTTTGTCCTCAACGTTGATCGGACAATATGCCAGAACTTAGAAGCTGTCATATATATTCTTCTACTCATCACAGATATCTTTAGTTTCCATATATCTCACGAGTTTACAGTCTTCCAATATGGTCGCTCATGCATAATGCTGCGTGGACTGTGTGCTTATTCTTCACATTCATCAACATATGGAGAATTTGTATCACTATGATCAAGGCTGCACAATAAAGCTTAACTTTCAAGCTAACAAGCAAACTCCAAAATTATTTTTGCTCCAGATCTTTCACATTGCATGAAATTATACCTCTATTCTAAATCAAGATTCACGTTATCCCAAACGGTGTCTGTGTGATAATCAAAAATGCTAGCAAATTAGCACAAGCCACTGGTGGCAAAGGAATGTTCAAATATCCGCGGACGGAACTCGCAGTGCTACGATCGCTTTAATCGAAATAGTGATGAAATCAAGAGTTTTAGACCCACTCTATTGGTATGTACCTGCCTCAGCTGCGGAAGCGCCCCAATTATAGGGCGTATCACAAAAATCAAAACTTTCAAAAATTTCCAAAAATTTCCATAATTTTCCAATTTTTTCCATAATTTTCCATGGAAAATTTTGATTCAAAATTTTCCGGAAAATTTTCATCACTACTCGATGGTCGTAGCTATCATTCAAAAATTGCTGGATGAGATTGGATTCCATAGATTTCAAAATGGAATTGTCTTCTTTACTGATGGCCCGACTTCCCAGTATAGAAACAAAACAGTATTCAACTGTGTTTCTAGGATGGGTGAATTAGGTGTACCAATTTCTTGGCATTATTTCGAAACTTCACATGGCAAGGGAGCCTGTGACGGCATCGGTGCTGTAGCGAAAAGCAATTTTGATTCGGTGCTGACGAAGCGGTAAAGCAAGGAAAGACTGTCATTCAGGATGCTGAATAGTATATGGCATGGGTAAAAGTTTTTGAACAAAATTCAAAAATAAATTTTCTGTATATTTCTGATGAAGAATTTCAACAAGGAGCTTCTATGTATGCACAATTGACGGAGAATGCTGAATCTATTTCGGGAACCTTCACATTGCACAACGTTGCTTCTACAGGTTTGAATGGGATTATACGAACTAGAGAAATATCCTGTGGGTGTTGGCCATGCTTAATTGGCTGTTTGGATTGCCAAAACAATCAGATGGAATGAGTGGCAACTACAGGTCGTTGAAAACATTGAGCCTAAACCCAATACAATCTCCATAATTCTTGCTTCTGATTCAAACAGATTCTATTTACTGAAAGTTGTAAGATTGAAGAAACTAAGAAGGAAATTGTCAGATGACTACGGTCAAAATTATTCCAAGGGTGCGAATGTAATTGAAGGTTACTACTATGACAACATAAACGAAAATGAAGAATACTCTTTGATCTCAGAAAAGGTAAGTTGAATTCTGCTGAAGAAGAAGAATAGTAACTTTCTCTAAGAAGAGTAATTTACACTAATGAGTAAAATGTCTAATTTTTTGGCTGTTTATTTAATCAATCAAACACTGAATCAACTAAAATGCAACATAGGCCCTGTTGCTTATTTATTTGTTAGTGAGATAGACTGAAAATTATTTGATTGTATTGTATTATGCAGACTTACGACAAATGTGTAAATTCCTATTAAGGCATCTTTGTAGAGTATCCGGGTTATCCATATACTAAAGTAGGCCTATACTCACGCAAATCATTAGCAAAATCATCGCCAATTGCTTTATTTGAAATGACTCTTCATTTTTTAGACGGCACTTGTACCAAAAGAAGCCCATCTTTTTGAGCTCCAACAAAGATGGATGGAGGAGACTGAGGACAAAACAAAAGTCAGAATCCACCGGAAGCATCGCGCCCAAATTATTCGACTGCTGTGCTTATAAACGGATAATTCTAGACTTGCCAGCAAAAACATTTGTGCGTATTTGCATAGTGTACTTCGCAACATGTTCTCCATTAAATTTGTATTTCAGGCATGATTTTTTGATTATGGAATGAACTGCTGGAAATGTACTTAAATCTATAAGCCAACTCTGCTAGGGTAAGAGAAGGGTAACGTAAATTAGGCAAAATATGGCTCCGTGATAGACGCAATCTAATACATCGATAAACACACGTCCTATGGGTTAAATAAACTAGAAACTCTTTCAACCTTGCGTTTAAAAGCCGCAATTAACATTTGAATAATGATCAAGAAAGATCAAACAGAGTAGTAACGTAAATTAGTCCAGCAGGTAATTCACATATTTTAAACCATTAGATATAGAATCCTGACATGCAATTGAGTTCTAAAAATGTCATGTATCTGTCACTCAAGACATGATTTCGATGATCCACAAAAATTAGCACTTTTCGAAAACTTCTAATTTTCGATAAAAATTTGCAGCAAATGCACTCGCTTATTGATATTCACCCATGAGTGCTTCATCAAATGGATCGATCACTTCTCCAAATTCAAACCGTCAGGCAACGTTCTCCTGATATTTGATGGCGCCAAGTGTCATCTTCACCCAACTATTGTTGATGCAGCTGAAGAGAAAGTATCCACTTGTACTGTCTTCCTTCCAACACTGCCCATGACTTAAACCTCTACACAAAGCTGTCTTCAGATCATTTGAAGCTTTCTGGGACGAAGAGGTTTTGCGTTTTTGGCGACATAACCAAAACCGAAGACTGACAAAGGATCTATTTAGCAAGATCTATAGCAAAGTGTGGCCTCGCGCTGATACTCAGCAGAATATCACAAGTGGCTTCAGAGCATGTGGGATACATCCACTCGACGGAAACGCTATTCCAGAATGCGCGTTCTTACCCAGTGATCCAACCAATATACCCGTAGAAATCTACGATGCGACCGATGAACACGTCAGCGAGAGAGTCAATCAGCAGCCTTGCACAAGTGGAAGCTCACAGCAGTTGGTCACTGATGATACAATCCAGCAGCCTTGCACAAGTGGAACCTCACAGCAGTTAGCCACTGATGATAAGCCGACAATCCAGCAGCCTTGTGAAAAACAAGAAGATGCAGAAGTCTCCTTCGAAGAAATTCTGAAATCGCCCATCAAAAAGAAACAAAGAATTGCCAGACCAGCAAGAATGAGCATCAATTCTAAAGGAGTTGTTGTTACGCCGCAATTATTTCATAATCAAAATCAACTGAATGTGGGCAGAGTTAATAAGTGTGGAAAGACAAATAGGCCTGCGCCCAAGAAGAAAGTTGTGAGAGAAGACCAGCAAAAGAAAACAGGTTCTTGGATTTGCTATCTGTGCGAAGAAGACAGAGTGGAGGATCTGCGTAAGTGCATCTCTTGCGACGTATGGATCAACGATGAGTACGCAGGACTTCGCCCATCAGATGACGAAAACTTCACTTGTTTCGAATGTGACGATCGCTTCAATTGAGTACAAGCTTCATCATGATTGGTAGATATTTATATTCTGTTTTCGATTTTTCGAATCCCCTTGTTAAATAACACATTGTATTTTGATCATGTTTGCTTTGAAATTTTGAAATGATGGGACATTTTGGTTCTTATTAAAATGGGTATAAATAAGCAGGTGAGGTAGAACTGTTGGGAAGGTCTAACTGAATTAATTTCCAATTAGTTTAACATCAACGACAATACGATGTGACTGGATGGGCTTAGGTTCATTATTTAAGCATAATACGTTCATAACTGAACATGGGCCTTTTAAGGTAAACAGTTCTAAATAAAGCCCAAAGTCATGTGAAATTTAAAATTAAAAGTACGGCAACTTAATTTGCGACTTTTAAGAAACGGAGCTAGGACAGCATTACAAACATTGTAGTTGTACTTTTAGAGGCTTTTAAGTGAGTCAAAAAGTAAAAATCCGGCGTGTAGAGGAGATTTTCAAAGTGGTGGGCCTTAATTGGGTGTTGGAAATTGTACCTTATGTCTAATTTCTATGTGTGTGTTTTAGTAGCATGTTTTAATTACATGCACATTGTAAAGTTATCTGAAATAAACATTTCGAGTATTGGTTACACTTTCGTGTGCCATGCTTGCAACAACACCTTCGTTCTGACGATTTGAATTCATGTATACGTAAATTATTGATTCATGCTATTTAATTCAATACAATACAAACCACATCAATTGGCGTCAGCGAGCAGAATTATTTATACAAGATGAGTTCCGAATTAGAAAGGTTGGATATTCATTCGTCCGAATGTACGGACTGGTTCACCAGGTTTGAACTATATTGCTTGACCAATGATAAAGTCGATCCTACAAAGAATGAAACGGCTATATAAGGACATAAAGAATAAGGACAGCTATATGTAAAAAGTCGTCTTTCAAAACCGGCAAGTTCCCAATGAGCTTTCGAATAAAGTAAAAATAAGAAACCATTCAAATGAAATTCTATCTATAATATCATGGCTCTAACATCACAAAAACACACCAACTTGAGGGAGTAAAGTTTTTTATGTACCCATACAACGTTTACAAAATGGCGAGCATTGACCGCTTGCCGGATAGTGTAAGTGATCGGTCGATGACCGCTGCCGGATTACTACAGGCCGATATCGGCCTGTACTCATACTGTAACTTAAGGGTTAATTAATACCGAGTTTAGGGCTAATATTCCTAGGATGGTTCGATATGAGGATATTTCATTAATCTCAAGTTTTACAATTTCCTGCTGTTATAACAGGTCCTTTGTATTTTCAGATCCCTACCGGAAAGAGCTTCAAAAACAACAGCTTTGAATACATTGCTAAATGACCTAGAAACTGAAGATTGTGATCAGCCACCAGTAAGAATTTTCATTTTCATCACTCCTCCTGATGAAGGTAATGAAACAGCCGAGGACAGCGGCGACGAAGATAATGTCGATGTAAATAATTTGCCTGGAAAACAGTTGGTGGTAGAGGCTGAGCTATGCGGCCACAGCGATGATGATGATACTCCAAATTATGTACCGAAAACCAAGAAACGACGTAGAGTATGGAAAACTCCTACTATCCAGATGCAAAATGACATGTCCAAAGATTTGCAGGATGCGCTGGCTGAAGGAAATTATAAAGAAGAAAACGCCCCACAATGGTTTTCCGAGAAGGACTGGTCTCCGGTTGAAATATTTGAAAAGCTATTTGCAGATTGCTTTGAACTTATTCAAAAGATGAGCACGCTTTATGCCAATCAAAAAAGGCGACCATTCCTTCCAACTCAATAACGATTCCGTGCGAACTTTTCTAGCTGTCGTCATCCTCAGCGGATATGCACCCCTTCCACGAAAATGCATGTACTGGCAAGAAAAAGATGATTGTCACAATAAGGCCTTTAGTACTGCTATCAGAAGAAATGACTTTGATAAGATTATGAAATCTTTACATCTATCAAATAATGAAAACAGCGATGGGTCTAAACTCAGAAAAGTTTCACCATATTTGAATATGCTAAAGCAGTCATTCAAAAGAAACTCATACAATAGTAGATTCTCAGATATTGATGAATCAATGATTGAATATTTCGGAAGATACGGTGGATCCCTGAAACAATTCATTGGAGGGAAACCAATCAGGTTTGGATATAAGGTATGGTGTCAAAATTTCTCTGATGGATACCAGTACAACTTCTCTGTCTATGACGGAAAGAAAACGGAAATTTTGCAAAATGAGCAACCAACTGCTGGGAGCAAGGTGGTCTGGCACTTTGCGTCAGACCTTCCAGACATGGTTCAAAAGCAATACATTTTTATTGATCATTTATTAACCTCCTTACCCCTCCTGAAAGCACTGAAGGGATCGGTTGTGTTGGAACTTTACGAAACAATAGAATTCGGGACTGTCCTCTCTCCGACAAAGACAATTTTGCACCGAGAGAAAGAGGGGCACTGGATGTAAAATGCGATGAAAATGATACGCAAGTTTTGAAATGGAAGGAAAACAGCGTCGTTATTGCTGCCTCTAACTGCGGATCTGCAATGCCTTTGAAAGAAGTGAAACGTTGGTCTAAGGCTCAAGGCAAATACATCTCGATATCTCAGCCATTTATTATATCTGCCTACAACAGGATGATGGGAGGCACAGACACAATGGGTCAAAATGTTTATAAATACCGGATCAATGTTCGCACAAAGAAATGGTGGTATCCAATCTTCTCTTGGGGCGTTGATGTCACACTTCAGAACTGTTGGCTTCTATTCAGTAAAATTAGCACGAGAAAGGATATTGACCTTCTCGCATTCAAGCGGATCATTGTGCATACATATTTATCTAACCATGGAAGTGCACCTAAACGTGGTCTTTCTATACAAGAACGTAGCAGTCAAATTGAAGTGAGATCGTCAAATCGAAAACATTTGATCGCCATTGACAATAGAACATCGTCTTCGCTGCAAATTCTGCTCTGTGAAAACCAACAGAAAATGTGAAACGTGCAACGTCTTTCTGCATGACAAGTGCTTTTTTGATTATCATAAGTAAATTCTTTTTACTGGCTTCATAACTCCACACTGGTGAGCAAGACTATTTCTACATTTTTGATAGTATATTATCCCAGTGGGTACCCAATCAATATTTGCTGAATATAGATATTTTTTAAGGAACTGAGGTTGTTCTGATATTAGTGTAGGTCAAAGCTCTAAAATATCAAAAAATTGAAACTATGTCATTAATACTCGAAGTATGGGTTGAAATGGGTTAAAGGGCAGCGGGAATTGAATTTGTTCAGTTTCGGTGCCAGAGATCACGGTTATCGCAAATATAATGAGCTCCGTCCTGTTGCTTGTTTGAATGAAGTTGATAAGCCAACAGTCACCATAAATGCTTTAGTCATTGACCAGTTATGCGCTCCTATAATTAGCAATATTTTCAATCAGGATCTCAGAAAATTTGATCATTTGAAAGACTTACAACTAGCTGATAAGTATGACGGCAAGGATAAGCAGATAGACATAATTATAGGTGCTGATCACATATACGATGTTCTGTCTACCGATACATTCGACGCGAAAATTGGGCCGACTGTGACTAGGTCATCTTTTGGATGGGTATTACATGGACGTATGGGAGAGAGAGCTGAATCTCTGAGTAGGCAAGTCTATCTTTGTACCAGCAAGCGCGTGTTCGATCCGGATGCAATAATTCAGTCATTTTGGGAGACAGATTAGTAGTAAGCAAAACTCCACTTCTGGACCGCGCAAGATGGCCGCCATCGCTGAGTCCCCCCCCCCTCTGGCACGGCAGAGTGTCGTGGTCGGCCGCCGTGGTGCTTCGTGTCTGAGCCCCCCCCCCTCTGGAACGATAGAGTGTCGTGGTGGACTTGGGCGACCGCCAGGATTAGTCTTGAGGTTATAGTGTGTGATGTTTTTGGTGCAATCTGCTGAATGTTGGGTTGTAAAATGGGTTGTTTCGAGTGGAAGGAGTGGTCGGATGAGAAAACGGAGGTCGGATTCGTGTTCAGCGTGAAATTCTGCATCGGTAGGGTGAGTTTCAAGGCAATCGGTGAGAAAAAATTTTTCTTCAAAATTTTAACAGAGTTAGAATTTGGGACGTTTTGGTGTGTAGCGTCCAAACGAAGCATCGGATGAGAAAACGGAGGTCAGATTCGGATTCAGCGTGAAATTCTGCATCGGTAGGGTGAGTTTCAAGTCAATCGGAGAGAAAAAATTTTCGGCTGACGTCCCCCCCCCCTAGACAGCTTGCTTCCAGTGGACGGATTTTGTCGTGCGATAGCTCGTTTGAAAGCTAAGAGTGAGACAAATTCAGTGAAAGAATCGACTTGTTCCTATCTGTCTTCGTTCAAAAGTTAGAGCGGTTACAAGATTTTAGGTCGGAGCTCGCTCACCTGAAAAAATCCTAAGTGTCAGAGTGACTTTGTATGGGTAAAATTTTGAAAATTTTCCAAAGTGTGGAATTTCGACCTGGGACCGCCACCAAAACATTTTTCATCAAATTTCACTGACCTCCCCCCCCCCCCGACAGCAATCTTCTAACTTTGGTTCTAGTGGACGGATTTTGTCTTACAGCTACTCGTTTGAAAGAGGAGAAAAAACTGCTCGACAACATTTTTTGTTGCGAGTCAATCGGACCAGCCGTTCACAAGTTAGAGCGGTTACAAGATTTTAGGTCGGAGCTCGCTCACCTGAAAAAATCCTAAGTGTCAGAGTGGCTTTGTATGGGTAAAATTTTGAAAATTTTCCAAAGTGTGGAATTTCGACCTGGGACCGTCACCAAAACATTTTTCATCAAATTTCACTGACCTCCCCCCCCCTCTGGACAGCTAGCTTCGATCTTGGCTTCTACTGGACGGATTTGGTCGTGCAATAGCTCGTTTGAAAGCTAAGAGTGAGACAAATTCAGTGAAAGAATCGGCTTGTTCCTATCTGTCTTCGTTCAAAAGTTAGAGCGGTTACAAGATTTTAGGTCGGAGCTCGCTCACCTGAAAAAATCCTAAGTGTCAGAGTGACTTTGTATGGGTAAAATTTTGAAAATTTTCCAAAGTGTGGAATTTCGACTTGGGACCGTCACCAAAACATTTTTCATCAAATTTCTGTGAATGAGGGGGGGGAGGTCAGTGAAATTTGATGAAAAATGTTTTGGTAAAGGTCCCAGGTCGAAATTCGGAAGTTTTAAATTTTTCAAAATTTTCACCACACTGGAGCTCTCACACTTAGGAATTTTTTCACTTGTGGCATGTTACATGGACATGTGCTGGCGGACCAACGTCCCATGGTCATATGAGAATGGTTCAGGTGTCATATTGTAAAGAATGATGAGACAAATCGTTTGCAACAAACCGCATGTCGCTACGATGAATACTTTCGGAGATAGAGCCATTTTAAGTTTTCTTCCGAGCATATATAAACCCCCGACAACGTAAGTCTGATCACTTCATCGAAAGACGAGGTAAGCGACGGTCGTCGCTCTGAGCTCCCGATATCGGGTGCAAAGGACTCTATCTTTTGAAGTAGGCAAGCTATCTTGCTACTTCAAAGTTTGTATGATAGAGTTTGATAGTGTCTTTACTACTGATAAAATTTTTTAAAAGTAGTATGAGTAGTAAAATGCGGAATTTTTTAAAAATTCTTAATTTTCAGTTTTTTCAAAGTTTTAACATATAGACTAAGGTTTTCAAGTATCCTGAGTTCAAATCTGCTATCAGATTTGAAATTTAACTAAGTCTAAGGCAGCTTTGAGGGGTTAGATCCCAGCTACTGATCACTACCTTTGACTCGGCGTTCCCGTTACCACTTCGGGGCAGTGACAATGATGTCTTCAGCTGTAAAGAGCGGGTATCGGGGAAGATCTCTCACTTCCCTAGTGATCAGTACAAGGCCTTCGGGCTGTCGACGGGATCGAGTGCCACTCACTACACTCACATCTATCATTCCTCACTAAGTGTTGATATTATGTTGAATGTTGACTAAGTTGAATGTTGAATGATGATATTATGTTCTAGGCTGTATACTACATTCAAATCTGCTATCAGAAATTTAACTAAGGCAGCTTTGAGGGGTTAGATCCCAGCTACTGATCACTACCTTTGACTCGGCGTTCCTGTTACCACTTCGGGGCAGTGACAATGATGTCTTTAGCTGTAAAGAGCGGGTATCGGGGAAGATCTCTCACTTCCCTAGTGATCGGTACAAGGCCTTCGGGCTGTCGACGGGATCGAGTGCCACTCACTACACTCACATCTATCATTCCTGACTAAGTGTAATGCTTTAGGAATATGACTGTACTACATGATTCAAAACTTATACTAATTTCATTATCTTACAGTTAACAAGAAATCTGAGTACTAACAGCAAAAATGGTGAACAACGATAGAAATAAGAAGTTTCATATTAAAATGTGCGTATGCGGTAGAATCAACCGCCGAGACGGTCTCAGGGACCACATAAGGAAGGCAGGGGCCGACCACATGGTTATCCTGAATAGGGTTGCCTGTGTGAAGTGCAGGGTGCTGTTGGTTGTTGGGCAGGAGGCCGAGTTTTATCGGAGGCATGGTGAGTGTACAGGAGGGTTGGTGACCGATTTGAGATTTGTGGAGTTGATGAATGCTGAGAAGGAGCGAATGTTGGAGAAAGAGGCCAAGAATGTTGTTGAGAATGCTAGTGGGAATGTTGTTGAGAATGCTAGTGGGAATGCTGTGGAGAATGCTAGTGGGAATGCTGTGGAGAATGAGGTAGAGAATGCTGTGGCCGGTTTGAAGGCTGACAAGTGGCGGAAGAGAGTGTTTGAGAGTGATGATGAGGATGATGTGGATTTGGATAGGGAGCGAGTGAGGAAGTGTGTGAGGAAGTTGAGCTCTTCGTCATCGGAGGTATCCAATATTGTTATTAGCGACCCCCCGAAGAGCTCATCTTCCCCAATAGTGAAGGGTGGTGGGGTACGGAAGCAGTCGGCGCGGTGGGATGAGGACATGGAAAAGAAGCATGTGTCGCAGCAAGCGGCACATGCTTTGTTGGTAGATCGCTACGAAAGTTTGAGGAAGGTGAATGAGAGAACGTTGAGTGAGTTGAGTGAGCTGAAAATGAAGGAGGTGAAATGTAAGGAGGTGGCAGATGAGAATATCCGTATGAGGCGTGTTGTGAAAGAGTTGAAGGAGAATGTGCGAGTGTTGGAAGACAAGAATGATGAGTGTGAGAAGAGGGCGAGTGCTGCGGAGAGGAGAATGGGAGAGGCAGAAGCGAAGTTTGAGGAGATGATGAAGGAGATGAGTGTGTTGAGAGCGAGGAATGTTGAGTTGGAGAGGACTGTGGCTCGGCGGGGTGATGAGAGGCAGGCGTGTGAGAAGTTGGAGCGCATGAGGGATGAGTGGGAACGTGTGAATGAGGATCGTTTGTTTGAGTTCCACATCCCTATTCGGGATAACCATCTGGCCGGCGAAGTCCTCGTCAATAAAAGCCTGGACGAAAGCATTGTATGCTATCATGGACATCCGAGCAAGAAATGCCTCCACGCTACACTAAGAATGCGCGGGCATCTCCACAAATTTTCAATCAGGAAGCCCGCGAGACTGCCTAAGGATGACTAACTTGGTAAGTGAAAAAGTAAATAAGATAGTATATCCTATTCTAATACATATCATTTTCATTGCAGATCTTTGCCTGCCTTCACCACCCCATCAATTTACTCCCGAGAACGAACCATCGGCTCTCTTAAGGGCCACCTAGGGGCAAGACATGATAGAACCTCCACGCGGTTTGCCCTGGGCAGTCTTCGGACTGGCGAATACTATCATTAAGTTGAATCTGCTATCAGTCAACTTGAACGTTGCGTCACGTTAGAGGGGTATATAAAGCACTGCCTCTCATTTCATTTCATTTCAATCATGCAGACGCCGAACAGTCAAGTCAGCTCTCCTCGCGGACCGCAGTTAAGGCCGCGAAATTTATTTGAGGAGTTTGTCAGGCTAGAGGAGCAAGACAGAGTTTTTAATAATCTTGCTCGGATTGGCAATCCGATGACAGCAACTGCTGTCAATCCAACGAATGGCGCTACATTCCAATTTTTAGCCATGTGCCAGCTAGTGTGGAAGTCGACAGTGCTACCAAAGAGAGAGTCAAAGACTCTCTCAGCAGAATTGGTAGGGTGTAAGATGACGTTACTCCCGAGAACGAACCATCGGCTCTCTTAAGGGCCACCATGGGGCAAGACATGATAGAACCTCCTCGCGGTTTGCCCTGGGCAGTCTTCGGACTGGCGAATACTATCATTAAGTTGAATCTGCTATCAGTCAACTTGAACATTATGCAGTCGATTGCTATCCCTGAAGCATTCTGATTCGCTGTTGAGCAATTAATTGTTGAAAACCCTATATAAGCCAGAAGATTGTAGCGCTTCTCATTCAATTTGAAGTCACGATGGAAGCGACATCTGCCGACAACATTCCCGTCTTCACCGATGAAGACAACGGCATTCCCAACTTCATCATCCTCGACGAGTGGGATGAAGAGGATGAGAAGAAGGGGAAGATCAAGAAGATCATTTGGACGGATGAGGTGTGGACTCCTAAAACCACCCGCATCCGAAAGGTGCCAGATGCACCAGTACGACCTCGGCGGTATAGGGTCTATGACAACCTAGCTGTCATACCTATTGACTATTCAAGCCAATAGTCAACTTAATTGACACCATTGACACCGAGAACGAACCATCGGCTCTCTTAAGGGCCACCATGGGGCAAGACATGATAGAACCTCCTCGCGGTTTGCCCTGGGCAGTCTTCGGACTGGCGAATACTATCATTAAGTTGAATCTGCTATCAGTCAACTTGAACGTTGCAAATGCAGTTCGGTGTAATACTTCCTTTCGACGGGCGTTCCTGTAAAGGGCGGCGGTGAAACCCGTAGCTATGTATACCGCAAGGGACATTCGGCAATGGTCAATCTTGTTAAACCTCTCTGCGTCATGTTTGCAAGTGATTGCCTCTGTCTCAACGTAGTATGCATTCGCGTCAGGGCGACATTTAGCCAACTGTCGAAGGTTGCCTAAAACTTTCCATTGCATACGTTATGAGAACCATGAGTTCTACCTGTCTCTATCAATGAGACGAATTGATGAATGGAATGAAATGGGAGGACACTCACGCGCCACACGCAACATAACACACTTCTCTCTTCCGTAGTCTAACAAGCTCTTTACACATGGATCGCAGTCGATTGCTATCCCTGTATCAGAAGTGTAAGCTATCTTAATTTATTTGACACTATTTTATCTACCATCATCGTCCATATGAAATGTTTTAAGATTTACAAGTTAGACTAAGCGTGCTACTATTTCCAAATGAAAAAGTATACATGGTTAAATCATCCACTTAAGCCCATCCGTAGTCTAACAAGCTCTTTACACATG